>KK502413.1:319628-331996 GCA_000688735.1 Glossina austeni | reverse complement strand
TCGACAACGAGCTTGTAGTCATGATTTTATCGTAGTTGTTGTTGTTTTTTTTTTTTTTTTTTTTTTGTTTTTTTTTTTTTTTTTGACATATTTGCATGGCTCGATTTTATGTACGATTCAGCACAAAAAAAAAACGAGAAATATTTCGAGCTCATCCTTGAACGGAGAAGAAGAAAATATTCACTTTTTTGATAATAGACCTACGGACAATTATTGCTTAGCTTGAAAGATTGATAAAGAAAAAAAAATTAAGATTAAATTCGTTTTTCTGGATAAACTTTTGAGATCGTAATTTTGTGCGATCTTCAAGAAATGGATTTCGGTAAGCACGTTGTTGAAGGATGCACAAATTTTATGGGCGTACGATGCATATTTCCATTGCATTACGATATTGCGAGACAGTGGATAGGACGTGTTTTGTATAAGCAGATTGTGCTCTCAATTGAAAATTAGATTTCATTACAAAGATAAGCTGCACGATACTGTGAGCAATTGCCGTGAAGTGATTAAAGTTAAGTACTAAAAGTTAAGATATGGCAAAATCAGTAAAAGACGTACACTCGACCGCACGACAATGTATTCACTGTTTTACATTTTTTTTTTAATCGAAAACTATCCTCATCTGTTTTCCATTTATTTCCAGTTTTCATCTAATGGCAGGCTCTGAAGTGATGAATGAAGTGATGTTGTACTGAACTTGGCTGAACTTGGATGTATTACGGAATAGCATGAGATTGGCTATAAAAAAGGTGGCAAATTTGCCTGAAGGCAAATTTGAAAATTTTATATGAGAAAGCAAGACGGGAATCTCTTTTTTGCCAATCAATTATTAAATGACTAAACAATATGAATATGAATAAATCTGCACGACCCAATCAATATTTATTTCATGGACAGTTAGGTTAAGTTGGTAGTTGCCCAGCCGTCTCTATGATAGTTGCGTTTGCCCTGTCGGTAGCCAAACCACTTTTTATTATAGACATATATGCTGCAGTAGTCCGGTGCTTCTCTTTGATGTAAATTTTGTCGCATGCGTGAATATTTATGATTAACACAAAAAAGTTTATATCGTTTTAATTTTTTTTTTTTGTCTTAGAGTTACTTGTTGTTTAATAACGATTTTATTTTATTTATTTATTTATTTATTACTTTTTTTTTTTGAATCCCAACGAATATGCGTTGAATTTTAATTTAATTTTTCCTATGATTCGCTCAAATTTTATTTTAATGATTTCGTTTATAATTTGCAATTAATGTCAAAATATTTTTAGTGTTATCATTTATGCTTGACTTCTGTGCGAACACCATAGCATTTTAAAGGAATTAGAGTTACATTCTTGTGACTTGTTAAGGCGTTCGTAGGATTCGCATCATCGAGGAATACGCGCCAAGGATACCGTAAAGTACAAGTGCTCTTAAATTCAGTGTTAATTTATTTATGGCCATTTGTGCACCGTGTCCTTCCGTCCGTCCGTCCGTCCGGCAATTGTTACTTATTTTTATGCTCATGATACCATAGAAATATTCTTTCTGATCGGTGGGAATTGCTCCGAATATGTGAGCTAGCGTGAGAAAAAAAATTTTATAAAATTATGTTTAATGAAAGCCGGCTTTAAATTTACTGGAAATATTTATCAAAATCATCTTCACACATAACTCAAGCGCCTTCTTCTTCTGCATCATAGATTGGATGCAATATTACTACTAGTGAATCCACTTGCAATTGTTATCAGTGGAAAACAGGGAGAAGAACGGCTGAATCAACTGCATTCGAGTTTTCAGAATTATCATTAGGCGAAAAATGTTACAGAAATGATACCGACAACGGTAAAACCCTTTGAAACGGATGCGTACGTATGTCTATTGTGTCGTGGTTTCAATGTAAACATTGGGAGCTGGAAGAAGTCTTGACCACTTATTTCCACTTTCCGGATTAGGTGTACGCGACGCTCTCAACAGCTTGCATCTAGATATCGCGAGTGTCCGGAGTTGATTATCTTTGCTTATTCTGATTAGGTCTTAAGCGTCTTTGAATGGCGTATAACTATTAACTATTTAGATATGTAACAACTGTTGCAGTTCTCTTCTAATCGAAGAGCTGAATGCGTTTTTCACACGAAAGGTTAATAATAATAAACACATTTTTTACAATCGTCTTTATTATCTGACTTATTGATTGTTTTGCTAGCGATGACGACAACCTCATGAACAGCAACTACACACAGTAAGGCTGTAATCCTATCCCACTATTAATGTTATGAATATCATCTAATATATAAAAATTTGAAAAAACTAAGTGATATGAACCCAGTTGTAACAAAATCATGAGAGTTATTTTCCGACTTCAATTTAACCATGAGAACAAGTAAAAATACTATGGTGGTATATGGGCCGCTATTGAATACCCAACGTCATGTCACGTTTAATAGAGTTATTTATACAACGACTTTCCAAATTAAGGCTTTATATAGGGAGTGATTGAAAAAGTGATGCGATCCGAACCATTTCTAATAGCGTTCGTCCTCGGGCCAAAAGATGTCGGTGTATTAACGAAGAAAACAAGACGGACATACGGACAGACGGACAGACAAGCTTAGATCGATACAGAAAGTAAGTCTAAAACGATGTGGGTCTATCTCAAGCCGTTGCATACATCCGCACTAACTTAACATATCTGTGTACTGCAAGTGGTGTAGAGTATAATAACTAAGATGAACTTTTTAAGCAAATTGATTAATTGATGTAAGTATACGCAGTGAATTGATGATTATGTAAGTGTACTGTATTATCGTCTTTTGGTGAACATCGACGGCCTGCAATTCGTATTCCGCAGTTGGAGTTCCGATGCTATTCAATCGTTCTGTTTGAATTCTTGTCAACGCATAAAAGATCTAAAAGATCAACTGAAAAAAAAAAAAAGTCACAAATGCTTATGTAAATCATGAAGTTCCATGAATTCTCAGTGATTTATGCAAACTGCGTTTTATATAATTTTTTTCGTTCCATCTTCATAACCAATTTAATGAAATTCTTTCATTTTCTGCAAATAGTTGCGATTGCGTGTCATTTCATTTATTATTTTTACGCTTTATACAGAATCTTCTAAATTATTATCAAACATAATTAAGTTTCACTGGGCAGTGCAGTGATCCAACAATGATCCAACAATCAATCTTCGCCCGAGATCGAACGATAAAATCTCAACTGCGCCGATCGAATAAAACTTGCTTAGAGAGTAACGTATTTATTGCTTATAACGTGCTTTCCTTTATGTTACTTGACCCAGTTAACTCAATCAATTCGTTGAAATTTTCTAAATTAAGATACGATTTTTATTTCTAATAAAGATTCTCTCTCTCTAGCTCCTTAATCATACAATCAATTAATCTTCTATTCTCAAATTCTATAGTTTAGTGTGTTTAGTTTGCTTTTTATATATTCCATGCCGTTGTATGGGATAAGTGTGTATTAAGTTTGTGCGGATGTATGCAACATTCAGAAGGACCTGAAATAGATTCACTTTTTATTTTACTGATCGTTTTAAAATCACTTTCTGAGTCGATTTAAGCCTCTCTGTCCTCCGTCTGTCCTTCGTGTGTTTTGGCGAATGGTTCGGATCGTATCACTTTTCCAACCATTTCCCAGAGAATGTCGTACTTTGAAAAGTCGTTATATGAATAATTGTAGGATGGTGTAAGGTATTTAATGGTCGGCTATGGGATGCTATAGAGTTTATACTTGTTTAATACATATTTGCATATTAAAGCATATCAAAAAGTAGATGCGGATCTTGAATAACGAATCAATGATTTCAAGAAAGAAAGTATAAGAGAATTTGCGATTTTATCATTGCGTTAGACGGACGGCCAATTCAAATTCTTTTCGCACCGATATTCTAAAAAGTTTTTTTTTTTTTTTATTTTTTTTGTATTAATATTTTTTTATACACAAAGATCGCGTTGTAAATTGTTAGTAACAATGTTTTCAAATTTCCGTTCATAGCAATTGCTGAGTTATTGATTAACGGTTCAAAGCAATTTGCAAAGTCCTAAATGTGGATAGTAAAGTAATTGCAAACTTTTTGCGTTATTGAAAGCGGACAAGGCAGAAAGGACGAATGAATGCATATCTCTGGGTGTTTCCAATAGAACGCGATATCTATTAATTTTTTTCTTGCTCATTACTATTATGATGCCCTACAGTAGTTGTGGTACAAGTTTGTGCGGACGTAGGCAACACCCAGAAGTACTTGAGGTAGAAAGACCATATAAAAAACTTGTCTGGCTGTCTGTCTGACCGTCTGTCCGTCTTGTTTCATTTTCCCCAACTTGCAGGTCGCAAATTTTGAGATATTTTGACGCAATTTGATATAGCGACGTGTTTGGGCCTAGGATCGAAAATTCTTCATTGTGCAGATCGGATCACTTTTCCCATCACTTCTCATTGAATGTCGTTGAGTATTTAATGGTGAGTCGGGTTGCGCACAGTAGTGTGCTTTCACTTGTTACAATTTTTAGGGCTAAAAAAAGTAGGATGAGCACTAGCAACGAAGACTATCGGCTCTCCTTTTCTTTGAAAAGATAGACTAGATATCGATATTGATATTAAGCTTCAGTCGTATCAAAATTTCTCAATAGAAATTTTAATTTTTTTTTTTTTTTTATCAGAGCAATAAACTTTTCTAAAAAACATAAACAAATGAAAGCATAAATATAAACTTTTGTATGTGTATGTGTATTATGAAAAAAACTTGTTCAAACGTAAAGACAAATATTATGCATGCAAAAAATTTCTATCTTTCAATCTTTTGAAAATATCGAAAATCGTATTCGCTATAATCAAACATTTTCTTTATAAGAGATAATGACTAGAAAAAAAAGAAGCAAACTTTTATTTATTTAAATTGGACCAAACTTTGGCTATTCATCCATCATCTTTGAAATTGAAACGCAAATACATATTAACAGATATACGACGATGCACTACATCCTAGGAAATTGGAAGATAAAATCTCTTAAAATGCGAAGAGATTTCGAGGTAAGAAAAATACTTTTGATATTAAAAAATTCTTCATTTCTTTATTTCTGTAGAAATACACACGTAAGACGGCTATGAAATTGTTTGCCTGGCAGAGCGAAGAAATTTTGGATCGATTGGAAAACATTTGCATAAGATGCTCTATGCCGAGTGCAATTAACTTTTGTTCTCATATGGCCGGTCTTTACTCTTAAGCCTACATAGATTTGCTCAAATTGCAGGACGGATGATAAATGACTCATACGCTCCTTTTAAACGCAAATTATCGTAATCGTAAATTATTTCATCCTCCCTTAGGAGGCTCTGCACGTTATTTTTTCAAGCAGTTTCGCGAGTAAAGGGAGGAGAAGCTATAGGAAAAAGAAAAAGCTTTTTCTCTTCCTATAAATGCAAATTATCTGAGCGTTGATGCAGAAATGCTTACCATTATTTTTTAAAGTCGTTCGACTATTGGTGATTTGATTTTTGCCTAGGTTTGACCTCAAGTCAATTTCGCAACAACAAAAAATAAATGAAATGAAGTTTAAAGCTTGCAACAAGGGCCAAGCAAAGCAAGTGGGGAAAAATTCTGTAGCATAAAGAGTGTACTCGAGATAAGGTGATGCAACGTCACGTGCAATTTCGTATGACACGGTTGTGGCTATTAGTTCTTATCTTCAACTATCCGAAGACTCTGATTCCATAAATGCTTGTGCTGAAATAACAAATCAAAGTTTGGCAATAGCTTGGCTTAGGGATTTTTTCCTTTTCTTTAAATGATAATAAACTATAGCACACGTTGTACGTCTTTGATAAACCAACATATCTGAACACCAGTTTGTTGTAATAGTTTAGGTAAAAATATTCCTGAGAATTATGTCTCCCGACATAGACAATGTTATACTCGTCTAGAGGGCAAAGTTATATTCGTCCAGTGAGCAATTTCAGCTCGCAAAGCATATTTGTTGTATTATCTGGTAAGGGCAAGACCATTTAACACTGCGACCTTACCCCTGTCGTCCTGATAAGTATTCCGTTCTTATGTTGTTTCTGGTGTAAGCTGTAGCTTATGAATTGCAAAGTCTAGTAAATCCCTATTCAACTGTTTCAGATTCGATGTGATTTGTCTCCGCGAGCTAGGTACATAAGGGGTTTCGTTTAAAAAAAAAAAAAAAAAAAAAAAAAAAAAAAAAAAACGAACTGGCGGTTGAATAAAGCTAAGTCGCTTTTTTTGTGCTGGAGGATGCTACAAACGGAATGATGCGTTTAGTATACCTCTTCGTTTCCTTAATGAGTGTAGCGCTGTTAACAGTTTCACTTAGCTGGAGGATAGTGAATATTCCCTTGAGGGCAAAATAGCTTTCTTACCTGTTCTTTATTTCGTTTGCTTTCTCGGAAACCATTATTCAGACAAGACAACTATTTGTTAACTTTCACAATATTTAAATTTGCCTTAGCCTTAGATAGTAATTTGCATTGCAAATTGAAATTTGCTATTGATCTCGGATTACCATTCAAAGCTTATAAAAGTTGGTCGACATTTTAATCTTTCTTTTAGTCGTTGCTCTTTCTTTGGCCTTCGAGTTCAATAATTTCTGTTCATCTTTAAGCTAAAACAGTTAGAAAACAAAAAAAATAAAAATAAAAATAAAAATAAAGAAAGTTTGCAATGTTTAGAAGCTTGTGCGTTCTGTTGCTGATGCTTGGGATGGCGATCATAATAAAATGTAATATGGAAAAAATTGTGTTTTGCGAAATTCGAAAAGTATTTGTGAACTTTGTACAAAAATTAAAAGTAAAAATTATTTATTACATTACGTTAAGCTTTAAGTTATTTTTGATAGGAATAGATCCGACAATTTTTTTGCGGCAAGACGTTGAGGTCCTTCTAAAGCCGAGTAAAGCGGAACTCTTAGTAAATAGATTAAAATTTGTGCACAATTACGAATTAGGAATTTTTATACCCACCGACCATATCGGTAAACTATAGTTTCACATAAACTTGTAAAGCATAGACAAGCAAGCGATGCTCTTTCATTCTTACATCGGTTTGCTGTCATCAGTGCTATGGGTTTGCGACCTCTTTATTAGCATTTACTTTACTTTACGATCCCCTTGCGCCGCCATAAACATAGCTATTTGGCCAGGATACGAAATTGAAAGGATTAGCCCTTTCAACGTTGGGTAGGATAACTGTTTGCAAAATTTTTAATTCAATTTTTAAAAAAAATGTGCTTTTACGCTGAAAATAGCTACGTTTGTAGCCAACGTCAGCCCGTGAATTAATGCGTTTGCCTTCGGCTAACTAGTGTTACGATGTTTTTTCTTTTTCTCTTCATGATAACGTTGAACATGTTAAGCCATACTGTAGTGTTGGTAGATAATTATCTATAAAAGTTATCATCTGTTGAGAAAATACGTTACGAACTTATTTCTCTGTCCACTATTCGGCATATGTTTTACACTGATACCTGATCATTTTTGTAAATTTCAAAGTATTCGGTCGGGCTTCCGCGTATATTCAAGATTTTTGAATGAGACATGTTTACTGGATATATATATATAAATATGGAATAATAACCACAATTAGATTTTTTGGTTTTTTTTTTTATTTTTATTTTTAAATATGGCTGCAGACTTTCTATTAGTATTGTTAAAGCAATGTAATTAAATTAGGTGTACCGGGTACGTAAACGGTTTGAGCTAAGCTAAAACCGATAGAAAAGAACCTGAAAAGTGTCAGTTCAAAAGTCTAATTGGAATTGGAAAAATACAAATTCGGTTCTCGTCATGGTGTGCGGCATCATGTTGGTTAAAGAAATAAAAAAAGATTGCAAATAAATGTAAAGGTTTATCAAACACCTTCAATGATCGATGGATTGTAAACTTTATTTATACGATTACTTTTTAAGCATTGCTTCGCAAAATTTAATGTTTGCTTGGCATTCATATACAATCAAAAAAGCCACTAATAGCTAAGCTTGTATTTAAAATTCGTATTCAAAAGTCTTATATATCGGGGATTAGATGAAACTTGAACGATCGAAGGTCGTATACCCTCGGGCTATATCAGCTTTCGCATTATAGGTCTGGGCATTTACAACGATATTCATTATGTGAAAAGCAAGTAAAAATACTATAGTGGATCACGGCGTGCGATTTCATCCTCTCCCGCATTTATTCATAGAAGGACTTTTCAAAGCAAGTAGTTCTATGGGAAGAGGTCGAGAAAGTGTTCAATCCGAACCATTCTCAATAGTGTTTAATAACACAGAAAAAAAAAAAAAGGAATAGGCGGATAGATGGACAAACAAGCATAAATCCAATGAGAAGGTGATTTTGAATAAATTGGTATAGCAAAAGATGCATCGATCTCAGGTCCTTCTAAGTGTTACATACACACGTACAAGCTTAACAAAAGTGTCATGAAAGACTCAGGCTGCAGATTTATTTATTTTCGTGTCGCTCACTCTGTTTCTCTGAAGCTTAGTTCCAACTTCGATCTTTGATAAAGTGAATCGACGAAAGTAATTGTCTCTACGCGTTGGGTTGAATACTTCGCTACCGAACGTAGGTGACATTTCTTTTTGTTTTCGCTACGAACTCAAAGCAACTTAGCCGAAGATCCAATAAGCCAGGAGACAGATATGCTCAAAGTCAAATAGGCCGGCAATTTTAGTGATGTGATATTTCGTTGCATTGTATGTCGTTGTTATGCTGTTTCTGATGTACGAATTTTTTGCGGCCAATGTGGGCTCGAAACGGTTTATGTGATAACAAGTTGGATAAATTATTAATGAAAAATTTATGTGATTTTTTGTTCGCATGTCATTTCAGCTGAAACGAAAATCGAAGTGGACGAAAATGGAGATGAATACGAAGTGAAACGTTTTCATATTGAAGGTCGCGCAGTGAATGACGGCCGTTCCCAGTGTGTAATTACAAGACGTAAACGTACAACGCCTACTCAGCCGATAGAAGATGAACCCAGGCAGCAACAAGTTTTGTTTTATTACGCATCTGAACCAATTGCCGAAGAAAATCATCCCAATGACAAAGATATTCCGTTTCATAGTTTGAAAAATCAAACGAATGAATTAACATTGGCTGCGGTATTAAATAATGATGATAACGACGAAACGAGCAGCAACGAACGCATTAAGGAAACTGGAACTGAGTCGCAACAATTTTTGCAGCAATTACCGCAGTACTCGTCAATCAATAATGGCTTAATAGTTGTGCACTCATATGAGCCGCAAAAGTATCAACAGCAGCCGCAGAAAGTCTTTGCGTTGGTACCGCTACCCTATGGCAGCCTTGAAGAAGCGAGCGAAGAATTCAGTTCTTCCGGTATTTGGTCAATTGATGAGGACGACGACGGCGATGACGGTGATGATGATTGGGAAGATATTTCCGATGATTTCGTAAATAGTAATAATAAAAATAATAAACGACCAACTAAAACGAGGAATAAAAAGAAGAGCAACAAAAAGAGTAGCAGCAATAAAAATAAACGTAAAAATAATAATAAAATAAAAAGTCGCGTATCTACGACAATTAAGCCAACGAACCACAAAAAAAGTAATCGAAGAGGTGTAAAAGTTCCCAATAGAAGAAAAGAGCCAACCTATCAGAAGAATAGAAGACATCAATATGCCGATATCGATGAATATGACGATATCCCTTCGTACGACGTTAGCTCGGCTCAAACTGATGATGATCAGGAGGCCGATGTCAATTGCATTATTATACGTAAAGAGTTTACAACAACTACAACACCTCGTCCATTTTGGAATATATTTGGCCGTAATGCCAATGGAACGTCTCGATCCTCAGGTCAATTCGGCAATCGAAAAAGATTGAATTTAAGATTTGTAGCTTAAGAAGAAGAAGAAGAAGAAAAAGAAGAAATTATTATATTTATTAACTTATAAAGCATAAATCAACCAATAAACTGTAGTTAAAAACAAATCAAAAGACGGTAGTCTAAGACTGTAGTTTATAGTCTATGTACAAGACCCCATACCCTAGACCCTAGTTAGTCATGTAATGACTTTTCAAATTACAATTTTGTCTGGCGAGTACTCGAAAAAGTGATTCGATTCGAACAATTTTCAGTAGCGTTCGTCCTCGTGTAGATAGATAGGCGAGTGTATTAAATTTGATCAAAATATCTTAAACAAGGCGGACAGATGGACGGATATGATTAAATTTGTTTAGAAAGCGATTATGAATTCATCGGTATAATAAAAGGTGTGTCCATCTTAAGCTATTTTGGGTCTTGCAAAGGAAAGCTATGTTTCTAGTGGAAAAATGCTCCCGATTGTTGAACTGAGTCTTGGAAGCTTTGGTATGGTGAGCTATTCGTCTTCGGACGAATATAAATTTCTGTCTTCTGAAGGCTAAGAATGATATTTCAGATTGCTCTTGGGTACAGTCTTAAGCTTGACCTTACAATTACAGTAAAGAATGAAAATAAGTTACTTATCAATAATTATTTTGCTGCCATTGAATGCAGTAGGATGCCGCTGGAGCATTTTGTGGGTTGTTTCTTCAGTAATCTTTTTTCTATGACTTCATTTATCTGCAAGCTTGGCTTAGATGAATTCGTTTTCGGCCCGATTGACTATCGACGCAAATTCAGTACGGATTCAGTCAGCAAAGGATAGAAAACAAATTATTTTCATAGTAGGGAAGCATTGAACATTGAAACGCTTGGTCCAGAGAGGAACTTTGAGAAAGTTTTTATTTTTAAAATTCATTTAATAAATTTGTCCAAGGATGTGTACGAAAAGATGTTAAAGAAGTTAAATATGAGGGCTTTGGTCTTTTAAAATTAAACTCAAAACTAATTCAGTAAATTATGGGTTAATTTTTTCGCTTAAACAGCAGGTGCATGTGGCATCAACATCTTTCAAGCATCACGAATATCTCGTAAAACAAGAATAACAGACGGCACGTGCCACGTTCAGCGAAGCAACATCCACGCAACAATGCAGACATACAGCTTAATAAAAACAAAAAAAAAAAAAAATAAACAAAAATAAAAACAAAAAGGTAAACAAAAAAAAAAAAAAAAAGAAAAGAAAAGAAAAAGTGCAACATTAGCGGTAACAAATGCATCATCATTACGTTTTTTTCATTCATTTGCGTTCATTTGTTCCTGTGCTTGTCGGCTCTCTGCCAATTATTTCCCTAAAGCAAATAAACCATGATCAGCGCTCAAGATATACACAAGTTATAGGTAAACAGATAATAACATCTTGAGGAGACCTGTGTGCATCAAGGATATGAACACTCATTCATCTTTGCTTTCATCTGGAGTATGAACGAACAAAATACACACACACACACACACACACACACAATACTCATAATACATACAAAAAAAAAAAAAAACTGCCACAAGTGCACAAGTGCAGCTGATCAGTTTAATTCGATGTCTTTTGGCATCGCATCCTAAAGGACTTGCTCTCCCGTCTTGACAAATGCAACGTAGACAAAAAGTGTACATTGTTACCCTTTTACAGATTATAGATGTTATTTTTGTTTTTGTTTTGCGCGTGCTGTTGACGTTCTCTTCCCTCGGTTGCTTCTTTAACACTTAATTGGAACGTCTGCAACAGGATGTTGTGCATTTTGAGAGGGAGCGACATCACACAAGTGCATTGCAAATAATATAACATTTTTAGGGTTTACAGCTAAAATATTGCGGCGTTAATGGTATTTCTTTCTTTTGTCGCGTGCAACAACAGTTGCTGCAGTTCAAAAACTAAGTAAAATGTAAGCGAAAGAGCGCATTAATATTCTGGCGGGAAATTTTCGAATTTAAATTAAATTTTATAATAGAAGAGATCAGATATGTCATATGACATACGATCCGCCGTTTCAATCAATCTAAGCCAATATAAATTTCTAACAAATAAAATCGTTATAGTAAGTCATGATCCTATACCAAACTACACTTATTGAAAATAATGCTTTATATGGGAAGTAGTCGAAAAAGTGGTCCGAACCAAAACATTTTCAGCAGCATTCGTCCGTTTTTGGGCCAAAACACGTTATTATACCAAATATTGTCAAATCATCTCGAAAATTGCAACCTATAGATTAAACAAACAACACGGGCGACCAAGACCATGGCCGAGAAATGGACAGACAGACAAGCTTAGATCGTTATAATAAAAGATGAATTAACCTCAACTCGTTCTGAGCGTTAAATACATCTGTACAAGCGGATAATACCTTTGTATCGCAAGTTAAAAAAACATTTTTTTTTTTTTTCATCAAATATATATCTTCTTAAGGTAGTCGTTTCCAACCTGGGAGGCGCGATACTGTTGCAAGGGGGG
>KK502413.1:296030-318762 GCA_000688735.1 Glossina austeni | reverse complement strand
CGTTTGATGTGATCTGCCCAGTAGGGCCCCCTTCCGTCCGTTTGATGTGATCTGCCCAGTAGGGCCCCCTTCCGTCCGTTTGATGTGATCTGCCCAGTAAGGCCCCTTCCGTCCGTTTGATGTGATCTGCCCAGTAAGGCGTCTTCCGTCCGTTTGTTGTGATCTGCCCTGTAAGGCGCCTTCCGTCCGTTTGATGTGATCTGCCCAGTAGGGCCGCCTTCCGTCCGTTTGATGTGATCTGCCCTGTAAGGCGCCTTCCGTCCGTTTGATGTGATCTGCCCAGTAAGGCCCCTTCCGTCCGTTTGCTGTGATCTGCCCAGTAAGGCCCCTTCAATAGGTAAAAGAATTGAAAAAATCCTGGAAATACTTTTATTCTAATTTCCAACGCGTGTCAGGCGAACTAACACATTCGAAATTGATGATAATTGCAAATCTTTCGGACTTGTGCGAAGAACTATTTCCAGTTTTAGTTTTAGTTTATTGCTTTTGAATCTATGGCGCGTAATCACAGTCCGATGCTTCCGCCCTTTTCAATCGATCGAAGCTTACAACAACATTAAGGAACAACACACATTTCAAGGATGTTTGCTTATTCTCTGAATATTCTATAGCACTAAGCCCGTCCCAAGTATGAGGCACTTCGGAAACAGGGCCTAAACTTTATAACATATTCACATACACAATATTACATGTATACTGTGCGTTGCCTATTTATCAATTGTAGACCATTCTCCAAAATTGGGTATGAGGCATGTGCGATTCGAGCATCACTGGATGCCACCAGTACAGCAAAGATGCTCTGAAAGCTCCTTAATATTGAACACATAGTTCATGCTTCAAAGGTTGCTTTTAGTCAAATATCTCTTATTTGCTTAAAATGTTAGACGTGACGTACTCTCCTGACAAGGAAGGCGTGAAACTTTCTTATCGTAATTTCATTAAAGTACAAAAGATGGAGAAAGACGTGAAAGAAATTTTTTTGGTTAGAACCGTCACAATACATTGATGCTGCTTGAGAAACTCTCATAAAAAGTGTTCTTTAGTGTAAAAGTAACCTTTAAGCGAAAAGATTTAAACCCATCAGTATTTGAATATCTTCTCTTAACTTTCGGAGAATTTTTCTGTGAAAAACGGATTGGAACGCAGTTGAATGCTAAAAAGATTCGTTGAGATGAAACGTAATTTGGTTTTAGATAATATGCACGTTGTCTTCGCATAGGGTAACAGTTGACAGCATCTAAGGAAATAAAAAATGACATCTGATTAACTTTAAACCGCGTGCCAATTATTTCCCACGTCGACGATTTCGCCACAAGTCCTGGAATAATATATTTTATGTTATTTATACAAATTTGTTTGTTTGTTTGTTTGTTTTTTTTGTTTGTTTTTTTTGTTTTTTTTTATGGCATAAACGCATTATGCAATTAAAATACCAATAATTAGTAATTATGAACTTGATTATCATAACGAGCGATATACTGAAAGTAAAAATGTGTACGTATTTATAGCCACAGTTCCAAGAATAGCAATATTTTTTTTTCTTGTTCTCATTTCTTATGCGAGTATGTTTCAAGGACGTTTGCATAGGTTTATAAAGCTTTATAAGAACTATGATTAAAGACTAAAAATTTTATTCCATTCTGTCGCAAGGTCTTTAGAATTTGAGTTAAACTCTTATCTCATTCAATCGTCTGACCGTAACAACAGTCAAAGTCGCAGCCAACGAGATCATGAATTGAAAACTTATTTGTGTATACAGTTGAAAAAGTGTATTATCCATCCATTGCAATGCAATTTCAAAAAATGAAAGTTTTATCTACTAAGCCTTTACACTTCTATGTCGACTATCTGCGCGATAGTGTAGGTAATGAAAAAAAAATAAATAAAAATTAGGAGTGCAAAGGGCTAATATAGGATACGATGTTATGCAGGTATTTAGCAGAACATGTAAATTATGTTATCTAAGAACACGACCAGCAAAATACGACTGTTGAAGTTACTTACTTGAGAAGGCTAATATCGTTTTACTGGTGCATATGAATTGCAAGTTCACAAATACATATTAACTTTTAAATTAAAGAGCAAGTCCCTTGATTGTCAGTTAAGAGAAGGATTTTTGTTTACTTTAAAGATTTTTTACTTTCGATATCTAGCAAAAACAAGACCAGGAAGCAATTTATATTTGTCTGCGATCGAGTCCTTTATTCCCATAACCGTTATCGTCGAAAAAGCTACAAAAAGAAAAAAAAGAAAACTACCTTTCCATGCTCGATATTTTTACACCTTTCATCGAGTGATAGGAAGTGGTATATTCCGCTTGTCAAAACATTTGCAACAGCCAGGAGGAAGGTTCAGAGAAGCCATATTCTCGATCAGTATCAAATTCGGAACCGATTGAACCATGTCTGTCCGTCCGTCTATGTAATGTTTGCTGTAAACATTCTGCAGGGAGTAAAAAAGAAGTTATCACTCCCAAATTTGACCGAAATATTGAAAGTTCTTGCGTGCATTGCGTTGGCATTGAAAATGGATTTAATCGGTCGAAAGATATGCCCACAGCACCACGCGAACTGAGAACACCTCTCTGCCTTACAAACGCAATCAAAAGCTCACTTACAAATTGCAGCAGATAAATCTATAGAAATTTGTACGCTTATGCTATATATAAAAACAGGAAAAATCGGCGGCGCTTACCCTCTATTATAGTATAGCAAGATTTAATTTTTTTCTCAAAACCTCTTTAATGGCCAGAACCAACCATCAAATGACCTCAGAAAGTATATATATATTCTTGATCAGTGTCAAATATGAAATGCATCTAAAAACGTTCGTTTACTCGTTTGGCCATTTGGCCATTTGTCCGCTTGTCCAACTATTTAGTAGGTGTACTGAACAATATCCCTCCCGTTCGTCGTTCATCCAGAATCTCAACTTAATCCATGAAATAAATGCGTTTTATACAAGACTATAATCCAAGGTATTTCGAACTGTGGTATACAACTGCGGGCGAAATATCAATCTAAGACTGACCGCCATCTCGCCAATATCCAGTGGTTCGTTAGCAAAAAAACAATTCACGGAATAACTGGATTTTCCAGTTATTAAAAATCGTATTCAACTGTAGATCCGTTGGCAATTTTTTTTTGAAGTCTTCATCGAAAAAGCATCATACGATAGAACTTTTATTTAGAAATTAATTTATTTTTACTCCTTAAATTATTTTAATAAATTTTTCAACTTTATGTCGTTTCGTTATATTTATTTAACCAGCATATCTGTACCGTCTGTGTCACATTTTATACCTATTGGGACTCGTTTTAGTGCAACATTTACTTATTAACTTTTTGAATAGATTGGGAACGAAATCTGTTATAAAAAAGCATAAAAAAAAAACGTGACTCCAATGTCTCACAAAGCGGAGCCAGTGAATCGTAACTCATTGACTGATATCAAACGAATAAGAGTAACTGCAAATAAGGATCGACTAGAGCTAAGCACACATCTCTGTCTTATGTGATTTCCCTTAAAATATATTGAGTCAGGGAGAAATTCGATGGCACTTTTCGCAATAGCGAGCCATAGTAGAGTAATTTTGGTAACAAAGCATACGGCAACGTTTGGGAAAGCCAAGTGTGCATAGATAAGTGAAGGAAAACACATTGTTTCTGGCAAAAATTCCCCACACTTTAGAATATGACTTCGACCAAGAAAAATTTCGTGGTGTCTATAATGAACATGCTTTCCTTAAATCCACGGCATGCGAATGATTCGCTTGTTTTTATCTTCGGTCTCTGCATTATTGTTTTCCTACAGTAAGTCATTGCAGGCATTCCTGCCATATCCAGTCCTCAGACCTTTATAGTCATCTTAGAAACTTTTTAAAACCATACACTACTTGTGGTACAGGGTATGCAACTCGCAGAAGGGCTTAAGGTAGACCCCACTCCTATTATACCGATCGATACAGAATCATGATCTGAATTCATCTAAGCCTGTCCGTCTGTCCGATCTCTTTCCATTCAAATTTGTGCTCAAGCTAAAGGTCGCAATTTTTGAGATATTTTCTTGAAATTTGGTACATTAATGTGTTTTGACCCGAATACGATTACTATTAGAAATGGTTCGGATCTGTCGACTTTTTTGTTCACTCTCTATATAACGCCCTATTCTGAAAAGTCGTTATATGAAAAAAAATTGTAATTTTCAAAATTTCTCGGCAAAAGTGTCTAAATGGTAGTATTTCGGCATTAGTAGTATATCTGACCGGTCGGGGGCGAATTTTTGAACTCCATTGGCCTGCCATCGACTGCGATTAATAATGGACGATGACAAATGGGCCACCGGCGACAGTGCGGCGTGTGTGCGAAAAACATTGTGATCTCTGATGAACGAACGCGTACATAGACGGTGTCCAAGTCCGGATTATCACATATATGATGAGGTAATGCTTCAATATGGCCAGACGATTGACTTCAATCGCTGAGGCGTGAATTAAAGCGTGAATTTAAGGTAAGGTGAACTGCATGGTAATGATCAATAGAAAAGGTGTCCTCAACAATTACGACCGCGACAATGCCAAACCGCGCGTATCTTCAAGGGTTCGCCAAAAATTGCCAAATCTTGTCTTGAATGTTCTGATGCGTTCATTGCAAGTGGCAACACCTTGTCGTATATGCGGTTAATTACAATTAATTTCAATTTTTGGCGAAAAAAGTCGCAATCCATTAATAAGATCGAATAGCTAGTAAAGAGTAAAAGTGAGATATTAATGGGAGAAGAACAATGAGTTCCGGTTTTTTATAAGACTGGAATTAAATGGAAAAGCGAGTTGTTTTTCTTTTAATTGTAGTTTTTTTTCTTTCTTTTAATCATAATGTAAAGCGCATTAGATAGGGCGGTCATGCATGGAATGTGTAACGTGTTTGTTATTTGTCGTATTGTTGTGTGCATAGGGAACCACGCGCGACGATGACACCCTGACACCATGAAGATTTCTGCTTTTAAGGTGTTTGCTTATTTTGTCATCTGGTATGACCTAATAATTAAGAAAAAGAATTTTCTTTTTCTTTTTCGTTTTCAACTCATCTTCGAAAGGCATGACATTGTCTCGTATGTGATGTCATCGTGAGTGTTACAAATTGTAAATATATTTACACAAGTTGGTTTATCTATTTATCGGACATATACGTGTGAATGTATATTCGGGAATGAATTGTTGTTTACTGAAAAATAGTAAATTGTACCTCTACATCATGCACTAACGTTAAGTTGGCGTTTCTTAAAGGTATTTTTCTTTAGTGCCTGCGCTCGTCCTAATTGACATGTTCTACATACTCACATATACTTACCTACGTAGTAAGCATGGCAAGCTTTGCCGCTATAATGGACGAGTGTTTATTTGCCGGGAGGGGAGGGGGGGGGGAGCTGCATATATGTCTTCTGTTAAATTGTTTACTTACTTTACTGTCCATATGGTTCGTTTTATTTGTATTCACACATTTGTCTTTTTGTTTGTGTGTTTCTTATGTTTGTCGCTAGTGTTGATGTTAGTGTCTTTGCCTTATCGCAATTTCGGTTATTATTGTAACGTACATTTGTGACATTCGGCTCTCGAGGTCGTCAGAAAGTCATTATCTTATGAAAGAAAAAAAGCAAAGAAAAGAAAAGAAAATAAAAGAAAAGAGAAGGAGGAAAATAAAAACAAAGAATATTTTTGTACGGTTCAAGTTGGCTAAACATTATGATTACATTGATGAGAGGTAAGTATGAGGCGGGAAAAATGCATATGCGTATGCACATGCACTCGTTCATTCTGGGGACCGTACAATGTGCATGCGCGTCGACTGTAACGAAAGTTAAACTTTTTGAATGTATTTTGCGGTAGAGCAAACTCGGATATATGGGTTTCTCATAATATGCAGGTTGCTTTTTTCGTTAATTTTATGATAAACTGAAAACTATTTGATGTGAATTTGCTTTTAATAAAAAGCCAAGATGTTCAACTTATTTTGGATGGACCCCTTTTCACGACATCTGTCGAAACTTTTTTCTAAAGCACACCAAATGATTGAAACTTTGGAAAAGAACTTTGGAAATAAAATTTGTTTCTGTAAATGTGTAGTCGAAAATTCCAATTTCTCCAATATTCGAATCGCATGTGTAAAATAATGTCTTCCGCGCCACCTCCTCTAAGCAGCTGCTGATGTTTTTGCTATCAGTTGACCTGACATCTTTAAAAGTATAATTTGTAAGGCTCTAAACAGCAGGTAGGAATGAAACAAATGCTTGGGCAACTCGTCCACCCGGGTCCATATTGCCCTTGCAAACATCGCCAAAAGGTGAATTTAACTGACGCAAGACGAAATTTTTTAGAGTTACTTGAAAAAATATTTCACTTAAAATCTTTCTACAGTCACCACTGAGGGAATGGAGGAAGGAAGCTTCAGAGATACCATAAAGTATGTATGTGTTGTCTTCACAAGTATTAGATTTTGAATCGACGTAGACACATTCCTCTGTCCCTCTGCACATGTGTGGAAAGCCTGCGTTAAACAGACTTGAAATTTGCCGAAATGGTTGGTGGTTCTTATAGGCGGGTTGATGTTAAAAAAGGGTCAAATGAATCGAACGCCACACCTACAGTGCAACGTAAATCGAGAACACATTCTCGGTGTTTAGGTTTTGTGCTCAATCGCCAAAACCTACAGCATAAATAACGACAAACATTTTCACATACATTCGTTGATTGCGAACACGATACGACCCCTCCCCCCTCCAGGTCTCTTTGTAAAATAAAAATGATCAAATAAAAGGTTCGATCACAGCTGACTATTATTTTCGCACTTGTGCTACTCTACATCACTTATATACATTATTATATACACTATATACACTGGATTGTGTGGATGTACTCGGCAGAATACTCGGCAAAAATTAGTGTAAAGCTACTTTTTATTATACGCAGTCGAGTCAACATAAATTTCTGAAATCATTTAAGCCCTTTTTACCGTCTTTTTACCGCTCTCTCTGTCCCACTTCTGATGCCTGTGCATGAAATATTATCAGAAAAGAAAACTGAAGCGAGGGCAACTCATTGCGAAAGAGAGAAAATAAAAATGGTCTAACACAAGCGTGATGCTCTGGTATAATAGTACTAAAAACCTCTTCGTGTCGACAGTGAAATAGGTTCGTCGTTGTTGATGTTTGAGTTCGGGTCGAAAATCTTGTGATCAATACTAACCTTTAACTATTACTTGCATTATTTTTTCCTTTTTTCATTCCATTTTATTGCATTACAATCTTATAGCAGGTAATGGGTTGTTGGAAAGGAAAGACCTGATGGTGTTTGCCTATAACCAAGAATTCTGCTTCTGGTCCCTCAATTTTTCTGATTTTTCCTTCTTGAAGATTTTTCAGTTAAAGAAGGAAACGACTGTAAAAACTAAAAGAAAAGCCTATTCTGGATTTCGTTTTTGGGATGCATTCCGAATTTCAATGTGGCCAAGAATTCATATACTTTATAAGGTTTTTGAAGACTTCAAGACTTGAAGACTGGATTGAAGACTTATATTTTGATATATTATAACGTTGGGTAGGCGTGGTCAATTTTTCCAATTTTTGGGCAAGCACTACAGCATCGCCCACAGAATATACGTTCACATTTTTGTAGCTTCACTTGTTGTAATTGGTGATCAAAAAACCCAATTTTTTATTTCTTTTGAAAAGCAGAGGTCTTCGCAGTTTACGTGGTACTGCAAGCGTGTCCTTCGATCGATTTGCACCATTTTATACTAGCAATGTTTTTGCCAAATTTGAAGTCGATAGCTGCATTTTTGCGACCAAGATAATGTTTAAACCAGACATTACACAAATGGACAGATGGACATGTTTAAATCGATTTAGAATTTGATGCTGGTCAAGAATGTGTATACTTTGTGGGGTCTCTGAAACTTCCTTTTCGGCATTGCAAAGTGAGATAAAGATTTGCAGATCATGTTATAGCATATTGTAGACTTCATAATGATACGTGTGCTGTAAGGATGAATGAATGAAAAGAAATATTCAGTAAATCAAATGGATTTTCGTTTTCGTTTTCGTTTTCATTTTGCATTTTTCGATATTTAAGTAATTTACTCAGCTCTTAAATCATTCGATTGATCGCAATCGATCCTGAAGGCGAAAAATGTTCTTATGTGCACTCCGGCGCTTGAAGTTCGATATGTAAAGCAGAAATAATATGCAGTTGAACGAACCGAGACAGCGGTCATTGGCATATGTGCCACAGTTAATAACAGGCTCTGACGGTGAGTAAGCTAGTGGCTGACTGACTGACTGACTGACTGACTGACTGACTGAGTGACTGAATGACTGAGTGACGCATGGACAAACTGGATGTTTGGCCGCAGGATCATCATAACATCATAACTGAACGAACGACACTGTAAAGGGAAAACAGGACAGTTATGGTCGCAGAACGACTAAATGTGTAAATACAAATTTATATAACTGCGTTGTTGTTATTGTTATTGTTCCTTTTTGATTTATCTTATTGTTCGCTTGTACTTCTTCGTTTAGTTTTTTGTCTTCATATTAAGGTTTCTATCCTTATATTGATTAAGCATTGCATTGCATTCATTCATTAGCAGGGGGGGGGGGAGATTGTGGTTTTGTATGGGTTTTCCATCTGTAACTCATATATAAAAGTTAACATCAAGGTGTGAGCGTACAGACACAGACACAGACACAGGCGCAGACACATTTACGCACACATAACTAAATATACAAAGTAAAAAAGAAAAAAAGAAACATACGAATGCTAGGGTTGCTCTTAATTTTCTTGGTTATATGTCTTTTTTATGCCGTTACCCTGGCAATTATTCGCCTTAAATGTATACGTTTTCGTCTACTTAAAGTCTTTACCGCGCGTGTTGTTTACATTTCTCTATCTGGCAGATTGTTATTTTCGACTGAGAGCAGATGTTTTTCCCAATTTACTGTTAGTGGAACTTGCGTTTTGTTTTTTGTTTACTGTTGCTTTTTGTTTTAATATCTTGCTCTCGTTTTGAGAGCACATTACGCAATGATTTAAGGGCGTGGGCGTGTTACCATGGCACACTCTGTTGTTGATGTTTTTTCATTGCTTTTTTCTATGTGTGTGTGAAGGTGTGCCTATTAATCCTTAATTATTTTCACAATTATATGTCTGGTATACGCAATATATATATATATATATGTATGTGAGCATAAATACATCATTTACGCACTCTTAAGATATATACGACATAGTATGGAGAAATCCTATTAAATATTATGTTTAAAATAACATCTGGACCATATTTTAAAGGAGTTCGAGTTGGAGTTGCAGTTAACCAATTATATTAATAATAAATTATTTAAGTCAGATAGAATTGAGAAAACCATTTTAGAGGGTAAAGTTAACCTACAAACAATTATTGCTTTGGATTTTTTCGATTTTTTTTTTTTTCAAATCAATTCAACTTGAAGTAGCAAAAATTATGGTACAGGAATAATGATATTTTGATGAATGAACAAAAGAGAATAATTGATAAAAATATTTAAGTAAAAATAAAAACATTTATATATAAAAGTGTGGAAGATATTTATTCCATTAGCCAAATGGAATTAGAATTACGTTGCTATCGAGCTCTTCTTACGGATAGAAATGTTCAATCGCTCTTATTGATCGATTCACTTATTTATTGTGTTCACTTTATGGCGTTGTGTTACTTTCTAATAGCATAATAAATTCCATAAACTAATGTTGAAAAAAAAAAAAAAAAAAAGAACAACTGTTAGGAATTGGCAAAATAAACAAAAGTAATCATACGTGCTCTCGCTAGTGACAATCGGTCTAAATTTGTTAGGTGTGTAAATAAATTTCTTCCGTTTTTTTGCTAAATTCAAAATACACTCGTTACAAAGCCTGATAGTCGATGCCCTCGGGGGTAAAGGGAAAATAGCCATCGCTCTATTTTCGGTCATCTTCAACTTACGTGAATCGCCGAGGCTGGGACGGGTAAGCTGAAAATTATTTCCTTGTCCGCCCGTGGACTCATGTCGCCATGAAGCAAAATCACTTCTCAATTTCCTTTGCGCCGTTTTGATCGTTTCCTCTCTAACAACTTAAGTAAAAATTGATTAATTGATTCTTGGAAGTATTTAACAATCATAGCTACTTCTTGTTTGCAGCTCTATTATCTAACCACAATAAATTTACGGAAGCTTAAGTTAACTCATTCTCTTATCGGCCCGACATTAGTCAAGTCCAGAAGAAGCGAATTAACGGCAGGCTTGCAGATCTTATGAAAAAGTTAATCACATTCTTCTGCCTTAACAGTTTAGGTTCCGTGGTGGACCTATCTGAATACATTCGTTGATTAGAATATGAAACTTAGTTAAAACCAACTTCAGCCTTCAAAGATCAACTGGCATCGAGCTATTATGATATCAAATAAAAATATTGTATAGTTGTACAAAAAACTTTGTAAATAGCGAGTCGTTATTATATATTGAATGAAAATGCAACAAATAGTAGAGATAAAGAATTGTAATATAAGGTAAAGTAATATGAAAATAATTTAAAATATTATGGTGGGCGGTGGCTTGCCATTAAATAATTTTCACCAGGACACAGATATTCGAGTAACGAAAATTTTTGGAAAACTTTTCATAGGGAAAATGGTCGAAGAAGTGTTCCGATCGAAACTGTTTTTCATAGCGTTCGTCCTTGGGTTAAAACACGTCGATGTGCAATATTTCATGAAAACTTCCATCGAAAATGGCGACGTGCAGGTGAATCACATAAAACAAAACGGACAGACGGACAGACAAGCTTAGATCGATTCAGAAAGTGATTTTGAATTGCAAGTCTTTTTGTCCAATTTGTTGATGATTGACTGTAAACTTTTGCCGGGTTCAGGAGAGGCAGCACTGCCTAAAGGCGCCTTTCTATATATTGCATCTTTCAGTGATCTTTGCATCCCTTTACAGCTTTTTGATTGGATAGTGTAGAAGTTGGATTCAATTACTTGTAAATTCTTTGCATTATACTTATTGGACATGCCCACTTTTTTAGATATATCTTCGTAGGCTTTTTCTTTTACCACTTCACGTCTTGCTTTTTGTACACTACGTTGATTCACTTCTCGTCTTTCTTTCTTTTTTTTTTTTGCTTCTTTGTTTCTTTCAATTCGTTTAATTTAATTTAATTTTTTTCTTCTTCTTGATAATAAAATGCAAATAATCTTTTCAAAATCTGATATATTCACAATACGATTTGGATTTGTCTTCATGCACACATCTATTTTGTCTGTCAAAAACGACGCACGCAGAATTCTTAAAAGTTGGCCAAAAATTTGCATCAACGTAAAACGAAACGCAAGCCACATATTCAACCTCATATCAATGCACACACACAATCAATTTCATCTTGATAGTGCGTGCGTCAAGCAAAACCCAAAAAGCAATCATTGTGTTTACCGCTTATCTCTTTCTTTATGTCGCTTTCATCAGTTTAAAATGTCGGTAAAAAATAATGTGCTTATGTGTTATGTCCAAGTGCATCTCGTCACCGGGCATTGTGGCATTGCCTTCATCTAATTTACCCTATATTAATCCAATGGGTTCTTAGTACCTTGAAAGTAAATAGCAAAACTTGTATTTAAATGACTATAACATCCTTCTAACGAAAGGATCAGTGGAAGCAGAGGGAAACAGTTGTTAATGATTCTGAGGTCTATCGCAATATATAGGGAAATGTATGGGAAACATAGGCCAACCAGGAATATTGGTGCTGTGCTAATTTCAGTGGAATCATCTTTAGGCTCTGCATCTCCGTCATTAGCGGATTCCCATCGAACATTAGATTTGTCTGCATGCGTTTAAAAAACTCAGTGATAAATATTTGCCTTCCTCGTATATTTCCTTATGCTCCAACACGTCTTTTTATGAATCGCATTTATCGCTAATTTAAGACATTAATTTTACATTTAAAAATGGGGATCTTAGGTTCTCTTAGTATTTCTTGAAGTTGGACTCGATTAGTTGAAGGAATATTGTTGTAAATGTTATGCGAAGACTACTTCATCTTAATTTTTGTAATGTTCCGAAAGTTATGATATATCGTGCTATCGGCCAATGATACCCCTTCCCTGAAGATAATTACCTTTCTACTATTGGGTTATCTATTGAGATTTATCTATAAATCGGTTTTCGTAATTTTTTTATGCGAAGAAAAACCGAAGAGGACCGACGCATAAAATGCCATTATTCTACTAACCAATTAAATGTTGATTGTGGAATAGTGTAAAACAATTAGAGGAAGGACGGATACAAAAGAAAAGCTCGACATTTAGATGCCACAAGTGAATTATTAAAAACGACTTCAAAGTCTCTGCGCATATGATGAGAATGAAAGTAATCTAGAAATTAATCAAACAATTAAATCTAATCTCTATTATCTATGGTTTAAAGGCTTTAAACTTAATGACGTTGGCATCTCTCTATCATGTTTTTATAGGCACCTTGAGTCCGGCACATGCTTCTTGTATAGTCAATAATCATTAGCTTTGTTGTGGTTCTCTCCTAAATTGAACAGAATTAAAAAAGAAGTGTAAAGAAAAAAGCGATTTCAACATTTTTGGTTTTACGAATTGTGCGGTTCCCATTTAAGTCCCAATCTGGCTTGCATCGATCTGACTAGAAGGCGCGCAATCAATTCACACTTTCATCCTTTCGTGATTTCAATGAAGTTCATGGGAATTATGAGACAATATATCTGTTTATCCACATTCACGCCTGAGCGGGGGAAGAGTTTTCAATAAAGCCGATATCCTTAGACGCTAGTCTATAATATAAATAATAAAATCTATATCTCAATATATGCGCTTATCGTACCATAAAAAAATCTCATAGTCGTGACAAAGACGCGAAATTGTTGTTAGTGGGAAAAATTTGTCAAAAGATTCATTGATATTAAAACGCTTTGTAAATATACGTATGGTTCGATATTTAGGATAAAAGCATTCACATGAGAAATGAATCTTAATGAAAATGCATTAGTATGAGAGTGGACGGGGAGTGGATGTGGTTGTTAGAATCACATTCAGAAGCCAAAGTAAGTCCTATGTAGAACAGGTGAGACATATTACGCATATTATGTACGATATTATGTAAGTGTATGGTTAATGGTTTACATTAGGCTACGTGTATGCATGATTTCTACCTTCTATCGTGTGCATGTGCTTGCGTGTATATACATTTACATATTTACATTCGGCACTGTATGGGTGCATTATGGAAGGTAGAGTAAAAAGACACCGAACTCAACATAAATTTATCTCTGCTTCTATATCGATTTATTATACTATAGGGTCGGATGATATGCAATGCATTACTTATGCATGTATATACAGAATATATACAATTATATGTAGATATATATACACATGATATAGTTATATATAAAAACTTTTAAAATATTTTTCTTCCCTCACTTTATTTGTAAAATGTACAAAAGAGAAAACAACTATGTTTACCTTTGTTACCTTGGAACGCATGTTGAATACCCGCCACACACTATTACGAATCGATGAGAATGACAATTGTTTCAATTGCCATGAGCTCTCTCTAGAAAGTGGACTGATTCACAAATATTAGTAATAAAAATTTCCGGACCGATAGTCGTAATAGTTAGTAATTTATTGGTAAAAAAAGATTTACTTTTCAATTATTTTTCGCGGATCCCCATTCATTTTCATTCGCATTCGTTTTCAGGGCATTGAGTCGAATAAATCTTTCTAACGACTTTTATCTATTTCTTCTTTTTTTTTTTTTTGATAGTCGAAACTGTACTGCTTGCTGAACATGAATTGAATGAATGAAATCAATGTAAATTTCCATCTCTCAGACGGTTACTTACGGTTTTTTTTTTTTTGAACCTCATAGTAATTGCATTAGAAGATGCCTGAGATGGTGGAGATTTCTCGGTGTTACAAACAGAATGACGAAGAAAATAACTTTAATCTGCTCGCAGCGAGTATAAAAAGAAAGTAGAAAAGTTAAAGTCGAATCTCGGTTACTCTCATTACTCGGTTAAAAGCGAATGTTGAAGCTTGAAATCTTTCTCTCGCTTTTCAAACAAATTTCACTTTTTATGACAATTTTGCAGATGATCGCGAAAAGTATTGCAAATGTAAGTTTATTAGTTTAAATAGTTTTGCTTCTTCAAGTTCTATAATGCCTAATCCCTCACTCTCTCTCTCTCTCTCTCTCTCTCTCTCTTTATGTAATTAAATAATTTGCAAATGATTCGATATATTTAACATATTTCTTAAGCAAATATAGCAAAAATCTGAAAAAAAAAAAAAAAAAAAATAAAAAAAAAAATCGAAAAAAAAAAAAGAAAAAGCTATAGCACAGTTAAAAGCCAAATGCAAATAGAATGAAACAAAGTTTATAAGAAAACTCAAACGAATTGTGAAACGGAAATACCGCATTGTTAGGCTAAGAACGTTGAGGCTCAACGGAAGCTTCAAACATTGCTTTGAACGATGTTTCACCTGAAACTATAGAAAATCACCCTCTCCCATACACATTGACCGCACTACACCTTCTATGTACATACGGACTGACTTTGAATTATTTTATATAACTTTAGCACGAACATATTTAACATTGTATGCGTGAACATATATATGTAATATAATAGTAGTTAGGAGATGGAATGGGGACAAAAAGGTGATTGCGTTGACGGCAAGGACAACACAGTCATGTAATGACAATTTCAACGATGATAATTGTATTAGCGGTGGTTACGTACGTTGGTACATACATGATGTTAATGACGCTTTCAACGTTCGTTTTGCTACATGCGTGGCCTTAATTTCCCAAATGTTTCAGTTCAAAGGCAAATTGTTTTATAAAACCAACCATATCTCTGACTTTGTTGTTGAAGCTAAGCGAGAAAATTTCTGGTTTTTTACGCGCTTAGCTTACCTGAAATAATGTAAAATAAGTAAAAATTGAGAGCTTCCTTGAATTTCGAAGAACGGAGACCCTAGTGAACATAGGAAAATATATTTAGCTGTTGATTTCATATTAGACAACCGGAGATCTCACAAAGAATAGTTCTTCCCCTTATATAAAAGGGAGTCCGAAGCACGAGTTGACATAATCAAAATTTAGTAAAGTAAACTTTCTGTTAAATCATTATATGGGAAAAACTTTGAGAATTACGGATTGTACTTAAACACAGCGACTTGTTCCAAAACTCGCATTACACTTTGAGTGCTCGTAAAACTGATCGGATCTAATCCATTTGCAATAGGCGTCGTTAGGATCGATTGGAAATAAATTGAAATTAAAATTTTACCGTTAATGGTGATCGTTCTAGTGAACCAAACAGAATCTATTTTGCCCTACATGCGATCTTAGTCCCAACAAATATCTGGGCCGTGGGTTTTTAGAAATATTTGGGATCAAAAATTATAGATGAAAATGTGCAAAAAATGTCGTCATTTTTCTGAGATTATTCCAGTTTCCTTTATATTGAAAATATTTGTTGACCACGCCCATTTTTTAGTCTCTCATTCTTAATCGATTAAGAATTACTTGTGGAAAATTTCAGTTTCCTAGCTGATGGTGAGTCAAAATGTCCCACATCAGTAGATATAGGCACATATTACCGGTATATCAAACGATAAGGCCGAGTATAGGAAAGTTGATCGTGGATATTTACAAGATCTTTTCATGCAAATAAAAGTCATCAAAAAATATTATTATTATTATTATTATTATTATATAAATTTAGCCAGAGAATAAATTGTAAGACTAAAGTCTTAAAGCACTGGCATCTAAGGCTTTCGGCTTTATTTTTATTAATATTATTATTATTATTATTATTATTATTATTATTATTGTTAAAAACTCTACCGCACTTGAAATTTGAACCCACGACCATTGAGTTGCTAGTGGAGACTCTTGCCTGCTCGGCCACTCAGGCGGATCATCAAAAAATAAAGAACTTTTAATGGCTTATAATCATTTTTACAACAACTTTTAAGCTTCTAAAGTTCAAAAAGGTTCAGTTGACCCATATGGTAGTTCTAGTGTTAATATGCTCTTACCACAATTAATTAATACAAACCGCAGTAATAATTTTTCTAGTCTTTCGCACTTTACAGGTCCCCGTTTATTGAAAACTGTCCGTATTGGTGCGAGAAAATTCAACAACTAACTGATTTGCCAGCTTCTTGGAATTGATGGATGGCAGTATGTACTTGCACTAAATGTACTTGAAATGTCAATACCCGCCCTATTATATTTTTCAAAATTCTTCTCTAATTTCAGCCGCGGAGAGAATGTTTACGATGGCCGAGGACATAGACAGATAGGCAGATGATCGGAGGGATGGACACATATCTCGGAATAGATTCAGAATTTGGTAACCATCAAGAGCATGTATATTATACAGGGTCCTATGTGAACGTTAATTAAATCCCTAATCGTCATGTAGGGCACAGAAACGTGAAGGTAATTAAAAGGAAATATTTCCAACAGCTATGAAATTGAAATTATTTTCGAAACTAGATAGATTTTCAAGAATGGATTCATCAACAGCTTAGAATCAATATCAATGTGGCTTTACAATTTGACGTAAAATAATTTTTGGAAAATGGCTTCTAATGGATCGAAGGCATGCTAGACATTAAAGAATAGTTTTTTTTTAAATTATTTAAGATTCGCTTCGAAGTGTTTCTAAAACATTTCTAAGAAAGCTATTGTGAGAAATTTTGGCAAAAGACTTCTCTCTTTAACTCTCTGTCATGTATATTTCATGAATGCATACACGTGAATACAATGGCGTCAGAAAGCGGGAACAAGAAAGTGAGAACATGGGAGTTTTGTTCCTATTCACTCAATACGTGATTAAGTTAAACTATTGCAAAGAAACAGTTGCAAGTGCATGTCAATAACAGAATCCATACATCGCATGCTATTTCACTTCGCATCAACTTCCACCCCTAAGAGTTTCTATTTCACTTATATACGTAACTCATTCACAAATGTTTGATAAAAGAAAAAAAAAAAAAAAAAAAAAAGAATAAAAATAAAAATCAAAGAACCATACGACCCAACCATTTAAAAGTCAATTTGTTAATCTGACTGTTCATTTATTCAATGTTTGTTAATGTTGGCGAATTTGATGCTGGAATTACTGCTGCTCTTACTGCTGCCCCTGCTGCTACTGCTGCTGTTGCTGCGCAACATCTAAAACTACCCTCAATAAAATGTTTTAATATATTTTTTTGCGTACATTACACACCCACTTTTTTTCCGCTATACAATATTTATATATATATATATATATATATATATATATATATATATACATATGTGCGCACGATATGGGAAGAGCAAATAAGGGTGTGGTTTTCATTGTTGAATTCATGTTTTGTGCATTTGTTACGCATTATTATGACGGGGATGTGAACGGCGACAAGAAAAGTCAACATGATTCACTTCTTTGTCTCTCGTGATGATTATTATCCTAAAAATGAGAACAATGCTGTTAAGTGACTTGTAATGATGCCTTTGGGGAATAAGCATGAAATTAAGTAATTAATTGTAAATAACCGAGGGTAACAAAGAAGCAAATGGTTCGCATTTGATGACATTTTCTTGTTGAAAAGTTCAACGCAGTAAATTACGAATTTATGGTAAAAAGGTCAAATTTAAACGATTAAATTAAAATGATCTCAAATTCTTGATGTACAATAATCAACTGTTCCAAATAAGAAAAACTAATCTCTATATTCGCTTGACCTTAGGCGCATAGTTTTTTGCATTTTATTAAAAGACAACAGCAACAAGAACAACAGTAACAACAACGACAACATTAAGTTCGACATCAACGATATAAATTAAAAATATTTCGCGCATTAAAACTAAACGAATTTCTAAAATGAATTTACTTTTATACCCATCCCCGAAGGATGAGAAGTATATTCATTTGGTCAAAGGAAGCTTCCAGAAGATGTTCCACAAACTACATGTATTCTTGATCAGCATCAAATTCTGAACCGATTTAAGCATGTCTGTCCGTCCATCTGGGTGTATATTTGTCTAATGCCTGTGGTAAACGTTCTCCTACTCGCAAAAGTTCAGGAATTCTTTTCAAATTTGGTATAAAAATTGGAAATTCTAGCACGTACAGTGGTGGTAAAATTGAGTCAAATCGGTCAAAGGGCACAACCGTAATACAACCTAACCTAAGATCACTCTCTGTCTTCAACAATAAAATAAAAAGGTTGGCTTTTTGCTCGTTACTTATTAACCACAACAGATAGAATGATAAAAATTTGCATTTATATTCTATGGGTGCTACTATAGCACCGGCCACACCCACTCAATATTGAAGAGTATTGAAATTTCAATCTTTTGTCAAACCCTTTAGGGCGTCCAGAAAGAAAAGTCGTAAAGCAGAAGTTGTCGTTGTCGCAGTTGTAAAATCGTACAGTCCCTTATATTTTTTTGCTTGCTTCCATTACTTATTTATACTTAGTTAAGCTCGCATTTGAATTACTTTAAATTAAACATTAGTCTAATATCCAATTAATTAATTTCAATTAATTAATTCCATCATTCTTTACATTGTTTCCATTTCGCGAGGCCAAGCTACATATCATTGATTAGTATCAAATCCGAACCGGTCTAAGTATGTTTGTCAGTCCGCCTGTCCAACTATCACTTAATTGCTTTAAGACACGTACTGACGGCCGCAAAGATGAAGACATCTGCTTCAGGCGCACTGGAATAAGTTTCACTTTTTAGTTTACGAAAGTGGAAAAATGGAGACAATTTGTCACGATCACGCAATATTATAGACTAAGGAAATTTAATTTTCTTCTCTTCTCTAGCCTTTTTTAGGTTAAAGGTGATGGATGTAAAAGATTGCGTCCCATGTGAATATAATTTTTTTATTTGTGTAATTTCCCTCCTTTCCGAATAAACCCTGATTTGTCGGAGACATATAAAGGATATAAAGAATATAAAATTTTTACTTCACTTGAATAAATTAATTTAGTTAACTCTTATGCCAATGTAGTCGTTTCATGGCAAATCCTTTCTGGACTTCACAGAATGGGTATCAATAGCAATAGAGTAGGAGAGTTAACTTATGTGAAATATCTAACGAATATCCATAATGTCATAATAATTAATGATTTCAGGGATAGAAGAGATTATTGGATTATTGGCGTCTAAGAGATCAATTTTCAGCTCAATATTACAAAGTCTGCAAATAATAAAGAAAATTATTGCTGCTCAAGTTGAATGAACTGCGACTTGGATGTCAATTAACAAAACAATTACAATATGTTGCTCGGTACTTTTATTTTTCTATATGAACGCGTCAACATAAACTAAAGAAAATTAGTTCATATTATCGCTAAAACTATAAGCAAATATTGATTTACATTGCGTTAAGTCACTGGTATGGATAGGTTCCACAGATCTCTCTCGCTTATCTGCAAAATGTTACCGTTCACCTTTAAGTGCTTTATCATTTGTAAATATAATCAATTGCAATACGTGATTGGATTATGTGTCACCATACCATTCAGCCAACAATAACTACAGCAACTACAATAACTACAAAAAATTCTCATTTCACACTTAACGATTCCCTCCTTTATTGTTTACCGTATAAGTGTACGTACGAGTTCACTCGAATATCATTTTTGGTCTCGCGCTAATGTATCTACACTTTAAGCGCATATGGGTGGTATCTGAACGATACATTGTTTACACGTCATCGCGTATCATTTCAGTTTTTCTTTTCTTTTCTTTTCTTTTCTTTTCTTTTCTTTTTTTCTTTACTTTACATTCATGCATGATTTTTAATGTTTTCCTTTTTCTGATGCTTGAATCCATTAGGTAGAGGAGAGTAATAACGCTTTAATATTGATTTGGAAATGCACGTAAGATGTATAGTAAGTAATGTGTGCTTAATGTTATCTGCTTTAGATTATCTTATCATATTTATATTATGCATGTTTATCGATCTTTAACCAATACATCTGCTCTTAGAAAACTCACATGTGCTATGAAGATGTTATGTGTATTTTCTAGATTTTATTGGTTAAATAAACCTTATATTGCTTTGCTATGCTTAAAGCAAATATGCTTGTAAACGCAATCGACAAATGGAATTTTTTCATCAGAAATCTTTGTCCGTCCACTTTTCTCTATCGGATAACGAAAAAAAAAAAAAGAAAAAGGAATAAAAGAGATAACTCTCAAAAAGCAAGCAAGAAAAAAAAGAATTGTTCAAAGGTGACAAAGGAATTTTTTATGTTGAGCATAAAAGAAATAATTATTTTATTCCGAAAGCTATAAGCAAAAGCAAATATTCCCAAGCACCAGAGTTTATAGTTTAATATTACTTTGCTGCAAGACACCTGTGCTCCTTGTCGTCGCTCAAATCAACAACTCTGCCCCATTTTTCTCGGCTGTGCTTTTATGATCAATTCCAAATCAAACTAACTCATCCAATGAATAGGTGCTTGCATGTATTTTGATCAGCGATATGTATTGCTGAACATGATAAAGTAATGCGAAGTGCCGATGTACACATCGACTAAAAGCGATGATGATTTTGATAATTCTCTACATAAACGAACCTCTTTCCACTTAATATTATTAAATTATTCAGTGGCCACAGACGCTAACCATGGAATGCCCAAAATTGTATTTTCGACATTCATTGCTTTTGTTGTTCGATTCGAAGAAATCTGCTGTCGAAGTCCAACAAACACTTTCAGAAATTGATGGTGAAGCTGATCCATTTTCGGTTTTCGTATCAATTGTTAAAAGATGTCAGTGACAAAGAACAGCCTGGAGGACTCAGAAATTTCGAAGACATTGAATTGCAAGATTTATTGGATGAAGAGGCAGTTCAAACTCTGAAAACAACCTTCGTTCACGTTAGCACTTGATGAGCAGATAAATCAGCAATTTGCAGACGTTTGTGGCTTCATCACCATGACGAAGAACCACCCGTCAATATCGTTCTTTCGATACCGTGTTGCAATGTTGCCAGAACGTGATAGAGAATATTTTGATTATTAGATTGAATTTTTCTCAATAAATGTCAATCAAATCAAATGAAAGAAATGATCAAAATACATGCAAGCGCCTAATATAACCTTGTACGAGAAACCCTTGTGTAGGGTAAAATATTATATGCACAGGCCATGCAATATGAAGTTATCAGAAAAACTCGAAGTTCAAATGCGACTCAAAGACACGACGTGCTAAGATTAGTAATAATTTAGCCCTACAACTGCCAGAGGAATGGGTTCGCCCGGCTTGTAGCTTCGTTTTCCTTACGTGCAAATTATGCATTTCTTTGCACTTTCTTGAAACCATAAACTACTACCACTAGAATTGTCTGTGATAAGGAACTCCGTACACTCCGACAAAAAGACTTTCAATAGCTAAGTAGAAAACTATAGGTGAAAAGGAATCATTTTATCATCACAACGCCGGAAGAACGCAATGAAAATCTAAATGCATTTCTTTCTCCTTCTCACTTAGTCATAAACTTAACGTGAAGAGCATATCAGGCATATTTAGTTGAAGTTAATGAAATATTGTCTCACTACGCGAAAGCGTTCAGATCGATTCTTTAAGTTTAGTTACAGTTATTGCAGGCAATAGTTTGTCTTTATGATCACGAGGTGGATTCTATCTTTCTTCAAAATTCTACTTATAATCAAGTCCATAAAGTTTAATCACATTTAAGAGACTTAAACTTAATACTTTAATCCCTTACGGGCTGATATGCTTGAGGTTTTAACTAAGGCCGAAAGGAAATGTTATTGCAATACATTCTTACATACTTTTTCATAGGCAAGACAGATTGGAGCAACAAAATTGTTGTTGTTGTTTTTGTTTTTATTTTTATTTTTTTCAAATTTAGATGAATAATTGTGAATGAATGAACGGTTGGATGGATGCGCATGCGCATGCGCAAATGCAATCACCATCAAACACTTAACAAATAACAACTACGGCACAGTAGAGACCCAATGATGAATTCAACCAGTATGGCTGAGGTAATTAAAAAAAAAAAAGAAAAAAACAAAAAGAAAAACAAAAAACAAAAATAAAGCAAAAATAAAAGAGAAAAACTAAAACTAAAAGCTATAGTTAGAAGAAAAACGCAATAACATCAAAAGCAATATAAAGAGTTAAAATTTTTAGAAACAAAGCAACTGCGCGCATGCGATGCATTTCATATCTTTAGTTTCTTTCTTAGAGTTTTGCAAAAGAAAAAATAAAACGAAAAAAAAAAAAAAAACAAAAAAAATATTCAGACAAAAAATAAAATAATAATAATAAATATGTTTGTTACATAATCCATAAATATCGCGAATAGATGCGCACACTCGTTCACAATATATATATATATATAGATGTATTTGTGCATACATACATGTATGTATATATAATGCAATTAAGTTGATTTAAAACTCTTCACAACATTAGAAAAAAAAAAAAAAACATTGCTCCTATAGTTGGCTGCTATTGCAAAACTGTTGTTTAATAAAAACGAACAGATATTAAGTAAAAAAAAAAAAAAAAAAAAAAAAAAAAAAAAAAAAAAAAAAAAAAAAAACGCTTCTTATTTATTTATCACAACTAACAT
>KK502413.1:260333-295578 GCA_000688735.1 Glossina austeni | reverse complement strand
ATAAAAAAAATTTTTTAAAAAAAAAAACAAAAATAAAAAAAAAAAAAAAAAAAAAAAAAAAAAAAAAAAAAAATAAAAATAAATAAATAAAAAAAACGTCACTCTCGTTTTCATCGACGTTGAAAGTGTGCGCTGATGACTATGTCTACCGGTTAGATATTCATGGGAGTGTGACTGTGTATGTGTTAGATTAACACAAATTAAAATTATTTTGCAAAGCTTTTTTTTCTCTTTTTTCTTTCTTTTTTTTATTCTTTTGAACTGAACTAAACTCCATCCGATTTCCGCAAAATTCAAATAATTTCGTTGGCATGCAAGCATATTTTGTCAGCTTTTTTTCTCTCGTCTTTTTTTTTTTTTTTTGCTCATTTTCTTTGTCTTTTTGTTTACTTACTTTTTTTTGCAGTTTGTAGTGTGCTGTGATTTTATGTTAAACTATATATAATTAAATTTGCATAAATACTTTAAATAGTTGTTAAAAAGTTATACAGAATCTCATTAAAGACAATTTGATTACATTTAGCTAATGAAACGTTAAAGATTTGCTTGTCAATGAAGAACTCGCTTAAGGCTTTGCATGCCCTTCCCTACACAATTAAACAAATCTATGATTCTATGATTATATCTCGTCATAATTTACATTAGATCGAGCAACAATCTTGTCCACAGCCCATCTCATACTGGCCTTCTTATTAAGTATGCAAATGATACTATCAGGACAATCCCTGTTGAGATTAAGTGCACTATCACGATCACTAATATTAAACATTATCCGAATGCAAAAAAAAAAAAACACTTATCTTAATTGCTATAAGTATGAAGTATGAAGCGGAAGGAAAAAAACTCTAATCGGCTTTGGAAGTTTTTCCATCTTTTTCAACATATTTTCCTTAATGAAAAGGATTTCACTTCTCATCCTTTTAAGTATAAACACAACATGTTATGTAAACGTTTTGGTTGCTCCCAAGAGACATCTATAGGCTTTCTAATAGAATATAATGCAGAAATCGTTGTACCCAATAGAAAAGTTGCTTTGGATTTATTATTAATTTTATACTTTCCAGTATACTTTGTGGTACAGAGTGTATTAAGTTTATGCGAATGTATGTAAATCTCAGAGGAAGTTAACACCTTTTATTATAATGATCAATTCGGAGTCATTTGTTTTTAATTTGTCCGTCTGTCTGTCTGTCTGTCTGTCTATGTTACGTTAACTTAAAAGGTGACATTTTTAAGGCACTGTCATAAAACTTTGTGTTAAAGACCAGCCTTATTGAAATGACTTGGATTGGAAAATTCTTTATTTAAAAAAGATTTCAGTTTTTAAAATCCCTGATGTGAAAAATTTTAATCTCGGAAGGGGGCAATTTTCTAAACCAGAAAAAAAGATCAATTTTCTATATTTCGTGATGGAAATGGCGCCATAACAGAAATTAACTGTTTCGAATTTGAATCACGTAAACCGGTTTTCTGGACCCTACTACAAACCAAGCGTTCGTATAGCAAAAAAAAAAAATCTAATCTTTAATATTTTGTGATGAATGGAAGTTAACAGCGCGAATACATTGAACCCCACAAGAATATGGCGCAGGATTTTTGATGTACTATCACGAAAATGATTGAATAGGTGTATTGCCTAACGCGAAGTGGTGTAGGGTATCTAATGGTCACCCTTCCACTGCACTACACTATAATATTTTTATTTGTGTTTCCCATTTTCCTATGTATATGCAACTAAAAAGCCATAGTCCAACCAGCTACAATAGCTATGAAAAATGTACAAGAAAAGATTATAAGATAAGCGCGATTGAAGTGAAAGACTAGTCAAGTAATCACTTTGTTCTATCACTAACAATAGCAGTCTGCAACTGCCGCCATCAAGAGGAATTCACGTGCTCACGAATGAGGCGAATTCTCTTCCAAAAGTACACGAGATTTCATCAAAGGCTTTCATTTATTTATTTAGCTATTAGCAGGAGCTTCGCGCAGCTAAGGCTCATAACAAATTATATATATTATGGCTGAAAGATTGGGGGCAACTTAACCTATGCCTTAGAATACTTAATCCTAAGCCTGTTGTAGGTAAAGAAAAATAATAGCAACACCAACACATAGCAACTGATTATAACATTTTCGACTAAGTAACGTACGTTTCGCATCTTCAGCTTTCTCCGAAATGGAGAATGATTGATAATGGCTACCTAGGTAACGGCGGAATGGAACGAAGTGCCTAGGAGCTCTACACGGGACAGTGAAGGCAAGTCCATTCAGTAACAATGAAGACTCTGCGTCGCCATTAATAAGGTTAGCCATGCACACACACACACAGCAAGACCCAGCTTTCCGTCCTCAACCAAGTTTAGGTTTATTACAAGCAGCCTGTTCTCATACGAAGGAAGTGTTCCTTGCGGTTTCCATCTAAACTCGCGAAAGGCAAGTAGGAGAAATCGTTTCTGGCAAGTTCCACAATCTGCACAAAACAGCGATAGCTTGGTGCCCAAACAGCTGAGGTATACTCGACAATAGGTCTAATTAACGATACGTATAAGATTGTTGTGACGTGAGAACCGTTACACTCCTTAGCCCATGTTTTCATCCAGCTAAGAGCTGACCGAGCCCTATTAACCACAATGTAAATGATAAGGAATTTCAATATCGAGGTAAGGAGAGACACTTAATGGTGATCGTGCGACCAGAGAGGTATACATCGTCCGTCTGTTCTCAGCAAAAGCAATCTACAAAGTGATCTTCAACTTGGGCTGGGACATGTGTCTTTTTAATTACTAATAGTTGAGATCGATGCAGCCATATGTAGCAGAGAGCTTCCGTAAGGTACTCGATAAATGGCAAAAGACCGCAGATAATGATGGCGAGTACTTCGATTATTAATCCTTTTTTCTTAAATCTGTGCTTTAAAATTCATAGCAACCGATTAATTGAGAACCGCTTAAGCCATAAGCTGAGTATTTTTGAATTAAGCGAAACATTCTTTAAAAAATATGTTGAGAATGTCGCAACATATTGCTTCCAATCTAATCAGCATAGAAGAAGGAAGGAAGGAACATTTTTTGTCCCACTTCCTTTCTCTACAATCCCTGATTTTTATTTATATTTATTGCGTCGCTGAATCGATTTTAGCATGTCTGTCTGTCCGCCTGTCCGGCTGTCCTATATCTGTTTTGAACACTCTCCTGGCTGCAAAAGTAAATTTAGCAGAAATATGGGAAATTCTGGCACGCAGGTTGGTACTGAAAATTTTCTAAATCGGTCGAAGGACATGCAGGAAATACTACGTAAACTGAGAGCACTCCTGCTTTTCAAAGACAAAAAATTGGTATTATGCTCATTACGACTACAAAAACTACGCCAAACTATAGCAAATAAACTTATAAATGTTCGCGCTTATGGGCGATGCTGTAGTTTCTGTTAAAAAATGGAAAAAATTAGCCATGCCTACCGAATATTTTAACTTAATTTTTTTTTCTATACAACACAGAAACAAGCTTTAAAATATTAATAAAATACATATGAATGTTCTTGACCAGTATCATATTTGGAATGCATCGAAGCATGTCTATCTGTCCGTCTGCCTCACTCTATCTCATTCTTCCGTTCGCAAAAATGAAGAAGCCGCCTTTAAATTTGCAAAGAATTGAAAAAAGGCATAAGCCGGTCAAAGGACACTCGCACAATGCAACATACACTGAGAACACCTTTACTTTTCGTGTCTTTGGGTTATTACTCATAAGCTAAAACAGATAGAGAATACAAACTTACTTTTACTTTATCCTATGAAAATTAAAAAAAAAAAAAAATATAAGCCACGCTCGCTTAATACTTTAGGGTATGGAAATTTAGTTTTTTATTTCATTTCTTTAGGATAATGGCAGTGGGCTAGAAAAGATTCGGTCACAGCTGAATGTAATGTTCTTACTTGTTATTCTTCTATACATTGAGTGTCGAAAGATTTTTTCATATCATAAAAATCTCCGTCATTGTTAAAAAAATAAAATTATATAATAAAATATATTAGGTGTACAAATACGTTTTGAAGGCGTTTTTTTTTTTTTGTAACTTTGAAGTTTTATTATTTATGCAAAGTATTGTCCATCGTTAACGACCTTTACCTATCTTTCGGGCAATTTTCCAGCTCCACCTCGAGCGAAAAATAAATAATTTATTGAAACGAAGAAGAAGTAGCACTGGCAATACCGGGAAGGGTAGGACATTCCAGGTTAGAATTTCAAACATTTCCTGAGTGAATTTCGCTTTATGATGCCAAATTCGTTCGTGCTTAAAAGTCGCGGTATCATGACTTTTGATATTTCTTGAGGCATTGCGTCAATGACTGGATGTAGTATTCCGTAGGGCTTGTTTCATTTTCACCGCGACCCCTTAAATGGAGCCATCAAGGGTAGTCAACCCTATCGTCGATGTGGTTGGTTCGCATACTCTCTCACATAGTTATCTAGACTTTGGATCTTGTAGCGCATCCATTGCTCATCACTCGTAAGGATTAAGCCGCTCTATCCTTTAAATTAAGGAAAGAAAGAAAGGTGAAGTTCTTGACACAAAGCTTCACCTCCTCATGCAGTGAAGATTACTCAAGAGAACATTAAGCAGTTAGGCTGGGAACTTTTACCGCGGCCTCCATACTCTCCAGACCTAGCACCGTCGGACTACCATCTCAGGTCACTTCAGGTCACTAGAGCATTCGTTACGAAATAAGAATTTTAATCTCTTATCCGATGTCCAAACGCACCTTGAGTTATATTTTAAGTCACGCGCATCCCACTTTTTGAAGAGGGGAGTTGAACTTTTGCAGGAACGATGGCAAAAGAACTAGTCATCGCCGCAAACGACGGTGATTACATAAACGATTAAATAAAAAATAAAAATGTCATATCAAAAAAACATTTTGTCTATGAATGCATAATAATTGATTACTTATGGGTCCACCTAATATATTGCAAACATTTTGAAAGCGTATAGAGATAAATATCATAACATATCGTGTCAACCCTAGACGGTAGCAGAATATGTTCAAATTCGTTTAGTGTAGCCTGCCGAGGAGACGTGTCCTTTGCCCAAGATGAAATAGATTTGATTCTCAAGTAAATCTATTAGTTGCAGTTAGCAAAGAATTTTTTCAACATAAATTTTTATAATTCAAGCATTGAAAAATACATTTTGCTAGGATTGTTTCACATACATGTACCACACAATAATTGCTACGATATTTCTGAATGTGAAAAATGAAAACGAAAGTGCAGATTTTTTTTCTTTCGAAGTGAGTGTGAATGCATTTATATGTACGTGCGGTAAATACTTTGCCCGCCTTTTTTACTCTGTTGTGTTTTTTTCTCATTTTTCTGATTTTTTTTTTTTTTTTTTTTTTTTTTTGTTTTCATAATTTTTCTTTTCATTTGTACCAGTTTCATGATTGCACTTGATAATTGTTTATATATCTTGTGGTTGAGTTGCTCACTTACTACACATTTTTATTAAATGTTATAAATATGTATGTACGTATGTATGGATGGATGTGGGTAAGCGCTTCTTATCAACAAATGAGAATGAGGTGTACGAAACTTTTGTAGCGGAACCACTGTAAAAATATTATTAGTTGGCTGGTTTTTTTTTTTTTATTATTATTATTTATTTATTTTTTATTTATTTTTTTTTATTTTTTTTATTTTGAATTTTGTAATAGCGCAACAGATAAGTGTGAAGATGGATTCAGGAAATCATTCGATGCATATGGCTGGTAAGTGAGGTAAGTGTGTAAATATAAATAAGTGTTTGTAGGCTATACTGGAGCATGACATGAATCGTAAGCAATGAAGACGAAAACTTCCTTTTTCTGGTTAAAAGAGAAGGAAGGCATTTTTTATGTTACGCTTATGTTTTTAGTATAGTGTGTTATGTTGAGATGAGGAAGATTTACACTGAAATGAAATAAAAAATAAAAAAAAAACCACGCGTACACACACACACACACCAATTATTGATGTACAGTAAATTGAAAGCGGAAATCGCCAATAGCCAATGAAAAGATGAAACGGAAATTGTGTTATAATAAATTACGATTACGACGAAGCTCGTCAAAAACATAAAGAAAAAAGAGAAAGAAAAAAAAACAACCAGAAAAACATTAAAGCTATGACCGCATTAGCATATTGTCATAAAAGAAACAACCGTTACTTAAAGTATAAACATTTTCCGTTTTGCTGAGCGATCATTGCCAGCAACACCAACGCGATCACAACCACACATGAAATGATTGTCACCAAAACTGTCAGAGAGAAAAAAAACAAANAAAAAAAAAAAAAAAAAAAAAAAAAAAAACTGAAAAGAATAAGCATAATAAGAAAATAAAAAAGAAAACGATGAAAGTCTTCTTCGTTCGAATAATGTAAATAACCGAACGGTGGGGAAATGAAAAAAAAAACACGGCAGAGACAAATGTGTGCCTGACCCAGCTACTATTCCTATCGATTGTAACTTCGTGCCTTTACTCTTTACTTACTTTACTCGCACTATAAGCGAGTTTGTGCACAAAATATCTACTGTTTATTTGTAAAATTAATTAAAATTCTAAATACGCATTAACATCAGGCCGAGTAGCAAGAGCTACAGAAGTTTGCACAGATGCGTCTACACTTAAGAAAATTTTTTCAATATTTTATCAATAGAAGAGGATACAAAAAAAAAAATTTCTGAATGTACGTTACGTTTATTTTTCAGATATTGAAAATCTTACTCTATAAGAGATAACATTATTTTTTATAAACACCGTACAACATAACTGAAATATGGAAACATTCGTTAGCGACTTTGCTAAATTTATGTTTTTAGAGATTCGCTCAATCAGTTGATTCGATTTAACACACGATTTAATCGTCTTCATTACGATACAAATTGAGACAAATAATATAGCATTTCATTTTTCAAGTCATAGAAGTTATACCCTACACAACTCGTGGTCCAAGATATATCAAGTTAGTGCGGACGTATGTAATCGCCTGAAGGTCTTAAAAGAGATTCACCTTTTGTTATACCGATCAATTCAGAAGAATTTTTTTAATCGATCCAGCCATGTCTGTCTGTCTATCCGTCTGATAACTGTCCATGTGCTTTCGTGTTCAAACTGCAGGTCGCAATTTTTAACATATTTGATGAAATTTGGTACACAGACTTGCTTTGGCCCAAGGACGAATGTTATTGAAAATGATTCGGATCGGTGCACTTTTTCGACCACGCCCCATATTGAAAAGTACCTATTTGAAAAGTCGTTATAAGAAATAAAATTTGCAATTTTCAAAATTTCTCGACATAGATGGCTAAGAAGTGATATTTCGACATTGATGTGAAAACTTTGGTTCGGCTGTGGCAATTTTTTGAATCCCCTCTGATATAACCGATCCTATGAGAACGGAATCTCTCTGTGGCAAAAAGGTGGAATTTCCAACATTTCATGGTGAAATTTGGTTCGTTGTTAAAAATTGGCGTACAAATTATTTTTACCGAATTTGAACCATGTAGGTCTATTTCTTGGCCACTTCACTCCATATAAGAAATTTCATTTCATTTTACTTCCCTTCGGAAAAAGGCTTCATTCTTAATGTTTTATGATTCAAATTAACTCAGGGCAACGTTTCAGTAAAAAAATTTAAGGAAATTTGGATCGCATAGGTCTCTTTTTTTGGAATTCAACATCTATAAGCGCTATCACGAAAGGCAAACTCTTATGTGGAGAGAACTTTCCAACATACGGGCTTTCATGAAAACAATGTTTACTTTTACCAAAACCAACGGATAACTGTACTAAGCGAAGTGGTGTAGCGTGTATTACACACTATTACAGTCGACATTTGTCGACTAATATCTTAATAACACGAAAGAATGCTATGAGGCGCCTTGCCGTACCACAAAATACTCTACACCACTCTACAGGTATCTTTTCAAAAATAGGTGTTATATGGGAAGTAGCGGATCGTAACCATTTTCAATAGCGTTCCCTCCAGAGCTAAAACACGTCACTGTACTAAATTTCATTAAAATGTCGCCAAACACTGCGGCCTGTAGGTTGAACACACGAAAACAAAATGGACAGACGGATAGACAAGCTTGAATCGATTCGGGAAGTTATGCTGTGTAACAAAAGACACACATCCGCACAAATTTAACATACCCTTGTATCATAAGTGGCGTAGGGTTTAAAATGACGGTGTAAGTTGAAGAGTTTTGCCATCGCGGATATTATGGCATTCATTGTATATATACAACTATATTATGGCTAACCTTACAGACAAAATTGACTGTCAATTTTTGCGCCTCATTGAATTTTCCACTGTGTTATTAGCCGTTTTCAGAGCAACAGCACATAGACGTTGCAGGTAAGAAAGCATATTCTTGAATAATGGCCGGTCACAATGTCACAATGACACAGGCATAACAGTGTGTTGTTATTATTGTCCGCGAATCCGTTCATTCACTGCTTGAACTTGCAGTTACAAAAATTTATATGTGAAACTGAAACTCAATTCGTATACTTTTGATTGATGTGATGTCACAGATTACGAATTTTAAAATCGACTTAATTCCCTATATGATGAGTGTTGTGCTGGCAATAGCTTATCAAAGCATTGAATTGGGAAAAAATTCCGAAATTTTACAATTGTGTCGTCAATGACGTCGCGCGTTAAAACAACTGGTTACAACAACTTCTTGGAGATTTTTGAATTGAAAGATTTGAGATATCGAGATATTAAAGGTTGCGCTTAAGATTAAGTTTATAATTTTTCAAATTGTTTAATTTATGTTGTATTCGCATTATTCACACCCCCTCGCTCAGTGTACTCATTAAGATCGCCGTAATGCGTAATGTGCAATGATATTAGCTTAGCTGCCTACATACATAACTCATTTTTCCAGGTGTACATTATCTTTGCCTTCATATATATGTATGCGTGCGTGTGTGTGTGTGTGTGTGTGTGTGTGTGTGTGTGTGTGTACCTGCGCATATTGAAACTCTTTGCGTAGAGAAATTATCGTTTGTAACACCAAACCCACATTTAACTAATATGCACAGCATTGCTTTAAAGACAAAAAAAAAAAAAGCAAAAAAAAAAAAATACAGTTTATAACGTTATATGGATAAAACGTTCTATTATTATTATCACTTATACACGTTTAAAGGAAATACCTACTCTTTGCATGATTGTTTTCGAGTGTTTTTCATACGTATATATAATTTATACACCATATTATACACAAAAGCTGAGACCATGATCAAAATCACTCATAACTAAGTCCATCTACAACTAACACTAGTATTTTTCATATCGTTTACTTGTCTGTCCCTGAGTTGGTTGTGGGTCAATTGGGTACATTAACACCGCTTTGCTTCGATAAAATAAAAACAAACAAACAAAAAAAAAACGACAATAACAACAACAACAACAACAACAACAAAAACACAAAAAAATGAAGACTCTTTGATTTTCTTATTGATGTTCTTCTGCTGAGGATTTCTGCCCATGTTTTGTATTTGAAAAATAATTATAAAAAATAATAATAATAATAATAACAATAAAATTATTGACGTTTAGCAATGACTTTAATTCATAATTGGCGTTAATTAAGCGGTCTAATAATTTTAGCATTGATTTCAACAACATTAACAACAACAACAAACTCTATAAAATGCACTAAATGCCCACCAACTTAATGTTAACATAAACTAACGTATCCTGAATGATTATTAATTAATTAAATTATTAAAATTATGAATTGACTTAAATCCCATCGAGCCCAAACATTTTAAAATATATATATATATAGCAAGAGAAAAAGAAAAAAAAAATTCCTAGAAATTTCGTCTAAATATCTCTTCCCTTTATTTCCCATACAAGTGCGATTGTCATAAATAAAAATAATAAAAGGAACAAGACGCGCAACGCGTTGTCATAGCGTTCTTATCACTTTGATGATTAAATTGGTAGTACACTCACTATCCATGTGATTGGTTCGTTTGGTCCCCTTTGTGAAAGGTGTCTTAAGATTTGCGCAACAGAATTGTTTTGTTTGTTGTCTATAATCGTAATTATTTCATTGAATCATAATGTACCCTACACAGGATAGAGTTATTTTATTGTGGAATGTGTGGCACGTCGGTCAAATGGCCTTCAAGGCTTCGCTAGCACATACGCATACTCCATTATCGAAACTTGGCATGATCGTCTTGCATAAATGTGACTGAATTTTGTCGATTCCTTTTTTCAATGTTCAGGTGGTTGTGCGCGCGTTGACGTCAAATATTCCCATAAAAAGATCATCCAGCGATGTTAAAGGACATCATCTCGTTTTGTAATTCCGATCATCGAAATGGGAGAGCACACGACCAGTGAATGCAGTCTCATGCAGTAATCGAGATTCGTGGCATGCGGCATCATCGTGTGGAAATCCACATTACGTGCGCATCACAATATCATCCAATTAGGACAGAAAGCTCTAGATTATGGAGCACCAGCAACAGTCGTTGCTTCATCAGGTGCATTTTCGAAGAAGTACGGCCTAGTAATGCCTCGAGCCCAAAATCCGCTTCAAACAGTGACACGTTGTGGATGCATTTGCTCTTCGACAATCACGTGTGGGTTCTCCGAGGCCCAAATGCGGCAATTTCGACTATTAACGAAGCCATCAAAGTAATCATATTTTGCACGAAATTCGGTGAACCGTGGCCGGCATACTTTCACTATTTTTGAAATATTGTTCAATAATGGAAACGCGTTGCTCTCTGGTGTAATGCGGTGACATTTTTGCTAATCCTAAATCCTGCATAAATGGCGACAAATTCAAAGTTTGCCTAAATTTTAGGGCAAGCTTTTAATTGATGTCAGACAAAGGCTTTGAGTTTAGGAACTTGAAGGCTGAGAGACTTTATCAGCACTTTATTTTTGTAAGGCATCTATGATCGACTCGCGTTGCTCGCGAGTATCCGGCACTTCTAAGAAGAAAAAAACTGCTACTACTGCAACTAATCTCGACCTAGTATCACTTGTTATGATATCAAGTAAAAGGAATTTTGTATTTCGCTTGCAAGCGTTGAAAAGTGAACTTTCAATTTTTAGGGGGCAAATGGTTTTAAGTGAATTTACTCGACCGCAATATTCTGTTATAGTTCCATGTCGTGACGCTGAGTTGGAATCCATCTAGACATAGAGCGAGATATTCTATCGAATCCAGTTCAGTATTTTATTTTTATACAAAATAAATGAATTTTGATAGAATGCATCGGAAATGGATTTTTAAATGGACTTTTTTCTCCATAAAGAATTGTGGATTTATTATTGCTTTCCTCGTCGCATAATTTCCGAATAAGGATAGATTTTCAGTTCGCAACAATCGAGATAAAAGATTTGAAACTTCATTCCCCTACGAAGTTCATTGATGTTGCAGCATGCTTACGGTATTTAAGAGCTTTCGTCCTGTCATGTTTTTTTTTTTTGTTTTCTCCAAAACTCAATGGAAAAGTGGGAAGTAACGGAAGAAGGGCGCAGTTGTTGTTGTTGCAAAGGAATGCGCAAATTCGCCGAACAAATGCAAGACATCGTCGACGAGAAACATTAACATCTCCGAGGACATGTTCAGACGAGTTTTGAAACAAAATATTTACATTGTGGATCGATACCAGAGACTTAGCCGGCCAGATAGTCTTGCGATTATGTTGTATGCGTTTTTTGTGACAATAAAACTCTCGCGAAGAGCGCAAAAACCGTAGAAGTTGAAGTCGATTATGCTGGCTATGCTTACGCAGATTCTCCGTATTGTACATCGTGATATTTTGAGTGAATATTTGAGTTTGAGAAATTGTGAACATTTATGTTATGTTATCCCTTGGTCTCAGTGGCGATATGCTATAGTCGTGGAATTATGGATTGAAATTCTGAAACAGTAAAACTCAGCTCCTTCGCCCAAAACCATGCGCGAGAATGGATTGAATTGGCTCTCTGCTCTCAAGCCCTTGAGTTATTACATATGAAATGGCCGCGCGACCACTCAATCAATATATTCTCACATGCCATAGCACGCATTCCGTAGTAATAATCAGATCGATCTCTTTCCATCTTTCTAACACGTATGATATTCTTCTTCTTGTTCCTCTTTCATAAACTGGATATTGTAAGTGGTTTTTTGATCTTTTATGCGATCAATGCGAATCAATTCAATCAAAGTTTGCTTTCTTCAATTATTTTATTGATATAAAAGGAATTTTAAGCTGTGTAGCAACGAGCATTGTATACCCAACTCTATGTAGTTGATCCCATTACACGATGCCCACGATATTGAATAACATAAAGTCAAGAATCATTAGAGTCGAGTTCATTTCACACATTATGCTGACTTTATAGTTTATATATATGAATCATATTTCCAGAAGCGATTTATAAAAAAAAAACAAACAAACAAACAAACAAACCTATATGCGAATTATAATAAACTCAGAGACGGGTGGGATGTGTGTGTCTACGGATGTCTGGCCTTTTACTTGTTTTTATTGTATATTTTTAAATTTTTCGTGGTTGCAGCGAGTATTTTTTTTTTTTTTTTTGCTTCTCAAATCCAAGGTTCCCCGTATGTAATAAAATATCTTATGGGCGCAAAAAATCTAAGCTAAACCACAGATTTATTTCCCATTAGATGGTAATGTTGTGGTTCTAAGATTTCAACGGGTACATGCACTTTTGCTACATTATATATGGGGTGACTTAAGAGATTTCTTATAAATTTATCAACGTGTAGGTTAGGGCGTGACAACACACACATCTTTTAAGTACGATTGGCGACAAAAGTTTCATTGAGTTCAACGTTCGTATTTTCTCTTAAAAATTTCATTTCCTTCTTCGTAACTTATGCTAATTCGAATTTTAGTTTTTCGTTTGCCTCAGTGTCGGAGCGTCAGTTTTGTCACTTTTGTCACTTTTGTCGGTATTGTCGGCTAGCGATGATAATAACATATAGAGGGAGTATATCTGTAGCGATAGATCAAATTTGAAAAGTTCTTGCACTTTTAATACGAAGATAAAAGAGCTAACAACACTTGGGATAAGTTAAACATAAACAGCAGTTTAAGAAGGAGATTAAAAAAGAATTTTCGCAAAGATGATTACTTCGTTATCATCTTTCTTTTGATTCGAACAGCCTGGCTTTTCATAATTGAAGACAAAAGTTAGTCTTAGCATACCTCTGCAACCTCTGCTATACCATATGCGTGCTTAAATATTAAAAATTTTTAATAAAAATTTTCTAATTCTCGTTTCCAAGAACTGCCATTGGGTTTGGCTGTTAAGCTCGTCTATTAAGAAATTGGCATTTCATTCACTGATCAAAAAGTTGCTCTCTTCACGTTAGTATTAATTCAATTTTGAGAATTGAAAGTCATTTACTCCGATAGTTTAGTGTTTAGTGTGAAGAGAAAATAGTGAAATACAGTCGAGAGTATTTTGAAAGCATTCACAAATCTTCCAAACAGTAGAGTAAAATGTGAAATCATTATGTGTCGACTTTACGGACGGAAGTACACAAGCCTTACATTACACGCACAAAAAGTGTTATGAGAAATGAGTGAATGTACACACAATGTGATGCGCAACATGAAGTGCCGTGTTGTTGGGGTTCTCGCTGAAATCTCTAGTCATTTATCTCGTTGGCTTAACTCTTTCTATTTGTAATGAAATTGAAGGCGCGAATAAACGCAGAACAAACACATCTGGAATGATTGAAAAGCTAAAGCCTAGTAGACCGATCTTTCTCTACGAAATCGCACTAGAGTCTTACATGCCATGCAAGAAAAGACGTAGACAGCAGACCAGATTGAATCTGGTTTAGCTCATGAAAGAGCTGCTGCCGTTCGAAAATTTCAAAAAAACGATAATTTTACTCGGACCTGAAAAGGTAGTTCTGCCGCATATTGCCAAATAATTTGATTTTAATGTGACTGCGCATATATGCTCGACATTTGATTGCCATTTAAATGAGCTATGAAAAAAAGTGTACTCAAATAACCTTTTAATTGCGGATCTCCGCGGAACGAACGCAAGTTGTTTCTCAAATTGATCACAAGCGACGAAATGGCAACAAAAAGTGCATAAGATCGCAACCGATGCGGAAAACAAGTGCAGAGTCAGTCTGTTGTGAGACGCGGATTGATGAAGCCGAAGAAGATTACGTTGTACTTGTAGTGAGAAACGCATTGTACATCACAAACGGCGAGACAGACTCGATCTCCCACTCTCGATAATAAGAGCGTTTACACTCAACATTTAAAAACGGGAACAGATTTTGTTTTTTATAACAGCCATGCTTTATGCCACCGACACACCCACTGCGGATGGCTTGTATGTATGAAGACTTTGGAAAAGTTGAGAGAACTTGAGTGGAAGATTTTTGGCAAACACATATTTGACGGCATCGTCATCAAGCAAAGTTATTTCGGCTTTCTGCCCATTGTCTTACATGGCCTTCAGTTAGGTTCAAAATTTCACAATTTTTTGATCGAATCCATCACAAATTTCAAATGAACGGGACGCAGTACTATCTGAAAAGTGGTGTTGCTTTACTGTAACTTCTTAATTTTGACTTCTAGAGGCTAAGTATCCGTATCATTACCGTGCATTATTCGTGATCCTTCCACCTCAAAATGTTAATAGTTTAACATCTTGCACGAAAATGCTCTCCGCCAGTCCATGTCAGTCCAGTGATTGGAATAGAAAGTGCTTTTATGGAATTAAACTGGGATGACTGACATCTAAAATTGCGCCCAAGACGAACATAGCTTTGGCCAATTCTTCTGCGCTTATTGTATTCTATTCTATTATACTGTAGATATATCCTGTATGAGTATTTGTATTGTTAGTCTTTCGAAAATTGGTAACAGTAGACTTGTACGCAAGTAGTAGGTAAATATGTCTCATGACTCTTTCGACAACCAAATCATTTTCTAAAAAGATCTAATAATCCGATGCATCCTATTGTTGTATTGCGCTAACTTGTTGTTTACTTTAAACATGAAATTGTTTATTTATTTATTTATTTTTATTTTTATTTATTTATTTTTTTTTTTGCAAGTATAATTTTATGCAGTTTGGATGTATGTCTTCCTTATCAATTTTTCATTAATTTTCCGCTTATTTCAAGTCTACGCTTCTCAAGTAAAAGGGCAAAAAATTACGCACCATAAAAAAGAAACAGGAATTTCTCCTTGTCTCCCTCTCCCTCTCCCTCTGCCTCTGCCTCTGCCTCTGCCTTTCCCTCTCCCTCTCCCTTTCACTTATTCTATTCGTTTAAAAGGAACAAATCTATAAACCCCCTGCTAAGAGATACCATGTTATCCCTTTTCGGAATGAATTATGAGTTCAGACAATTAAAAGAAGTACATATACACACACACGAACACATGCAGTATTGCTTGCGACCAAAGCTCTAAGAAACTTCCATACGATGAGTTATTAAAATGAATGAAACGTTTATTGAATTCTGAAGACAAGAACACAATTTGGAAAATAAAAAACCCTATGCTCATATTAAACGGAATAGCATTAAGGAAGACGTGTTGTCTCTGCGGTGGTTATTACTTCTAGCCTCGTAAATATTCAAATTAAGATGATAAGCAATATGCTGACCAAAGGTAATTGTTAAATGTCCGTTTCATTATTAATGGCCTTAAAGGTCCAGACAATGTCCAGCTAATGTTAACTATAATGAGAGCATGAGAGTATTCGAAAGATATTGCGAGATAATCATTTTAACAGAGTTTTGCCGAGTTTGGAAACCTTTAACTTTGAACTTGAAGTGAAGTGAAGGAAAAGTGTTTAGTTAAACCATGCAATCAGGCAATCAACCCCATTTCTCGGATTGAGTTTTAGGCTTCAGAGCAAGCGGAGCAAGCAGAGCAGAGCGAACATCTTGTGCATTAATATTGAGTAGAAATGCAAAGAGATCTAGTTTTGTTACAATTTTCGTTGTTTCGTTGTTTCGTTGTTTCGTTGTTTCGTTGTTTTATATCGGCCGGAAGGGTGATATGTCTGTTTTTCCGTTATCTTGGATTTTGTTGTTATTATTATTATGATCTTGTTTTCGTCTTTCATTTTAATAAAAGTGGACAATGGTCAGACAAGATTAGCATTAAAATGAAAATTAATTCAATTGTCATTCCAAGCAGTGGTGGTGATCAGTCGTAGTTCGTTTATGCAACGACTGACCGACATTGTTCGCTCGTTTGCTCCCTGCTTACCTAAGGCCCTTTGTGTGTGAACTCGTAATTCTTCGTTTCGGACATTTGCCATTAATGTTATGGCTTCTGTTGCTGAACTCAAACTTTGCTGCTGCTCCGCTTTTGATTGTTTTCTTGTCAAGTCAAGAATCTAAAATAGGGTCAGCCAGCGGCGGTGTCTACACTTAGAGTGTTTTTTGTTTTTTTTTTTTTTTTTCTTCTCTATGATTTTGCGCCTTTAAAAATTTACATTTCGTATTCATTTGTATCTTCCGAACATATTGTTTTTTACATGTTTCTCGGTTTCTTCATTAAAACTCAAATTTATTTTATATTTATGTCCAGTTAAACCTCTAGTGCCTGGCTGTCCGGCTGTCCGGCTGCCCGGTGTATCTATGATTGTTTGATTCAACCGTTGTTGTTTTCTTAGCGTAAAAACTGTCATGTCCATAAACAGGATAAGTGCTTTGAATGATGGGAATTTCATGTTTCATATATTGTTTCAGAAGATACTTATACATAACATACATACACTTACACTTCCTTATGCACAATCATTTTATATGCGAAATTTTTCCATTTTTGAAAAGACATTCATTGAGTATATAACTATTTTGTTATATCACACACATGTACTACTACATGTACACATTCATAGGATTTGTGGAATGATATTTTCATAAAATATGTTTTAGAATTTTTGAAATATTTTAACTTATCTTATAAGGATGAGACTGTCACTCTACTGCTCTTCATAAAACATATTAGAAAGAAACGGGATCGAACGAATACGGAATACTGTACCGCAATAGGAATAATTGCGAAACGTCAAAAGAGACATGAGAACAACAAATGACTCGGCATGATATCGTCTCCAAACTAAAATCTATATTATCTGACTCGATTTTGCTACATTTGTTTGTCTGTCTATCTGTCCACCTTTATTTTTCGCTGATGCTCTCTTGCTCGTGGCCATAAAATTTTAACAAAAATCCTTCACCCACACGAGAATTATGTGAAAGTTTTGCAGCTTAGGTAAGGGAAATACACTTTGTTTTGTTGTTGTTGTTTATTACTTGTGGTGTGATACGTTCTCTTCAGTTTGCGCAATGTTCTCAACATTAGTAAATGATTAAAGTTAGAAGGCTGAAATTTTCCACATTTGCTTCATGAAGCACTCTACTCTTTACGTGCCAAACTGGACAAAATCGGCCATGCCCACACAAAGCCACAAGTGAGAAATTTTTTTTTGAGGCTCACATGCAAACAGGACCGAATGTTTAAAACTCTTCGAAGATATATTCTCTGCCTAAAAATGGGTTAATTGCAAAATGAATATGATAAGCACCGCGGCTTGGTGGATTAATTTAGAAAATAAAGGAGCTTGGAGAGTAGATTGCGAAAAGTGTGGGGATTGATACGCGATATTCGGCTTCCGTCGAATATGACTGTCTTGCCTGTTATACCCGAAGAATGAGGGGTACATTAATTTTGTCAAAGCGTTTGCAACGCCTCGAAGAGAGCATCACAGACCCTACAAAGTATATACATTCTTGATCAGCATCAAATTCGAAGTCGAACTAAGCATGTACGTCCGGCCATCTTGCCGTCTGCATAATGTCCGCTATAAACATTCTCCTGGTCACAAAAAGGAAGCTATCGACTTCAAGTTTGTCTGAAAGATTGGAAGTTCTTGCACGCAACTTGGCATTGAAAATGAGTCGCACGTCGTTCCAAGGACAAGCCCACAGCACCACGTAAGCTGAGAACACCTATGATTTGCAAAGGGAATGAAAAATTGGGTTTTTGCTCATTACTCGTAAACTGTAGCAAAATATACTAAAATTTCAAGGCGTATTCTATAGGCGATGCTGTAGCATTTGTGTTAAAAAAAAATTGGAAAAAATTCACCACGCCTACCCAATATTATAGTGTATCAAAATTTGATTATATTTTCAATACCTTCAATACCGCGTAGAAACAAGCTTGAAAAGCCCCATAAATTTGTGGCCAGTTGGAGGCCTTGAATGAACCTAAACATATCCGCCTGTTTGTCTGTCCATCTGTGTGTTTGCATAATTTTATCGTAAACATTTTCCCACTTATGAACATGCAGATATCGCCTACAAATTTGCAAAAGAATTTTTGAATTGACAGGACACGCCTACAACGCTTACATGCGTATACGACAAAAGCTTCTATTTTGAAAAGAGAAGAATTCGATTGCGCCCACTTCATGTTATAGAGCTTGAAAATTTTCTTCTTTCATTTTTTTTATCGTATTAGGATAACGGTGATGGATGTAAAAGATTCGGTTCCGATTGAATTTAATTTTCTTACTTTTTTAATCTTACATTCCTAGACGATTAAGGAATGTTTGCGCCAAATTTCAGATTTATATCTTCATTTCTGCGACTTTGGCCATTCCACAGAAATCATGGATCAAATCCAACCATTTTGATATGCAAAACGTCATTACTTCTAGTGTAAGGTGAAGACTGATATTTGTACTGAAAAAGCTATTGATTTGCGACGTGTAAGACGCTGTATTCCATTTTGCATATGGAAGAAGAAATTCTGTATTTTAATTATATATGAATTTCATTAACTAATACTTAGCCAATTTATCTAGACATTGTGATAAGCGAAGTGTACGACATCTATTTCACCGTTACGTAAAATCATATGTTAAGGCGTTTTACGCACATTAACTTGAATGCATGGAAACATTTTTTGTTTCTTCCCGTCATATATGGGAAAAGATAATGATGAACGCAATGAACGCTTGAAAGAAGTGATTACACAAAAGCACAAAAAAATCCAAAAAATCTTGAAAATTATTTTTAATAATCAAGAAGAGAAATGGCAAGAAATAGCTAATATTATAAAGATGTCAAGAGGCGTGGTATTAATGATTTTCCCTGCAAATTTGCTCATGAGAAAACTGTTTTCCAAGCATGTATCGCCATAGTGTGAAAAAATGCCATAAGTAAAATTTGATCAAGCCCTCTGAAGTGTTGCGATCATTTGCTTAAACTAAAGTATATTTTGCGGATTGTGTGTAAAGTATCCAAATGTGGAGTTTCGGATTGATCGTATCACTCGTGAAGGAAACTATAATATTGAAAGTTGGATTTTTTTATTTGGTTCCGGAAATTATTGATCAATGTGTGATTATGTAATGGGAGTTATTGCCAAGATCACGTGTCTCATCACAGGGATCTTAAAGTTAGAAACAGCACTATGAAAAGGGAATTTACATAACAAACAACCGAATTGCCAGCAATCTATAAAATAAGAGTTTCTACGATATATCGGCATATATTGGTCTGATTTCCTTATAATAAAGTAATAAAATAGCACAAATTCTTGAAAAAAAAAAAACATTATAGTCGGCCACGGCTCATATGAGAAGTGATCGGGAAAGTAATCCGATTCGAACCATTTTCAATAGCATTTGTCCTTGGGCCATAACATGTCGTCGTACCAAATTTCATAGAAATATATCTCAAACCTGACCTGCGACCTGAAGTCTGAACATCAAACAATCAGATAGATAGACGGACAAATAAGCTTCGATAAAATTTATTTTGGTTCGTACAAACGCAATATACTTTGTGATTGTGTTATTGTGGTTTAAGGCATAAAAATATTTTATTTATATTAACAAATTTAATATTTTCTGCTTTCATTTTGGCCCACCCCATATCAATATTGAATTTAGAAATAGAATAACTATTGAATTTAAAAAAAAAAAAAAGGAAAAGATTACAATTCCTGTCTGGGACATTGTAAAAGATGTATCTTTCGGGAGCACGGGTTCTAGTAACATACGATTTCAAGGCATCTCTCCGATGACTACTATTCGGAGCGCTAGAATAATACAATCGAGCGGATAATTGCATCGACGGAATGACAATAACAGCAAAAAATCTATTCTATCAAAAGAAAAAAAGAAAAATGTTTTTTTAAGCGCAACTTTGCAACTAACGAAATTAACGGTCAGTCGGAAACCGGTTTCCCGAATGTTTAGGACAAAAAATTCACTTTATGTGTTTGCCCTAAAATAAAAGGTCTAGAAAATAGTTGCTCTTCAGGTTAAATGATAATAGGGGAGAGTAGTTACGGTAGACCGTGACGAAGATGTTATCCTTTAAATTGCCGATGAGGGGTTGTTTGGTTGATCTCTGAGCCGGGTGATGCTTTATGCGAAAAATCAAAGTAATTACCAAGAGATCAAAAATATGCTGAACTTTCCACCTCACCAAGAATATATAAATTGTAGATAAGTTCCCTTAAGATTTTTAACAAAAAAATTTATGGTTAATGATGAAATATATTAGAGTTCGAGGTTAATGTTGATGTATTTAATAAATTTTTCATTATTTTTTTTGTTTTTTTTTTTTGTCTTTTTCTTAGAAAAGGAATGATGTCGTTCGTCTTCTTGTAAAAGAAAATGTTTTCTTTTAAACTTTGTCAACTTCTTGTCATAATTGAAATGAAGCTTTATTAGTATAGTATGCTAAGAGAAAAAGATAAGGAACTATGCGAAAGATCACGAAAGGTTAAGAGATATAAATATGCAAAGAAGACTTGAATACTTTTGTTGTCAAACTAATACGTGAGACATGCTTGATGCTGTATAATAACCCAAAATAATTATAAAATGTTGAAATCACAAACAGTGTAGGAAAACTTAAAGTTGTTGCAAAAATTTAACGCTTCTTGATTTTTCGTATGTTTGTCGCCTTTTACAATAGCTGAGAATCAACTGCTGGTCATAATAGGTTTTCAAAAGTCAAACTCGGTTAAGACCGCTTAAGATCACTTGATACCAATGACCATTTGCAGCAATGGCAAGCTATTTATTTAGTTGCTTGTTTGCTTGTTGAACCGATCGCTGATACTAGATCAACGGAGCGATATTTCTTTGATGGCGTACAAATTCTGATTGGAGCCCAAGGTGAGCTCTCTGTTGATTGTTGAACCGTTTCTGTAGGGGACTGTCAACACATTACAGTCCAAGTCTCACAAGTTTTGGACATGCCAGGTGAACCAGAACTCTGTGAAAACTCACGTGCCACCAAACATTTCATGGCATTTAGCCATCAACGACTCTAACGTCTTCTTGGCTTCTAGAAATCCCAATTTCGTCTTGGCGAACAGTCTATAAAAGTCGATGATCTTTTTTTTTTTGAAAATTTTGAAAATTGCAACTTCTTCCCTTATGAAGACTTTGTGAGATAGGGCATTATAAGGGGATCGCCGAAAAAGTTTTCAGTAGTTGGGTAAACAAACACGCCACTGTAGCACATTTCGTCAAAATATCTCACAAATTTCGATCTTTAGCTTGAACACAAACTTACATAAACACACATCAGACGGACAGACAGGCTTATATAAGTTCGGTCTATGTTAAACTCTTGTTACTTGTACGTTACTTGTGTTATATACGTCGGCACAAACTTAATACACTCTGCACCACAAGTGGTTTAGGTTATAAAAAGAAGGCGGGGTGCATAGCTAAGGCATGATACGCCTGCAGAAGAGAAGATAGCACGAATGACATTTGCGCGAAAAGATCAACTGAAGAGTTTCTCATGCGGCCATTTTCGCATAAATACATAAACACTTCGTAGGCCATTTCCACTTTAAGAGGTCCCCTAACTTTTGCTTTATCTAAGAACAATTTGTAAGGATATTGAAATAACTCAAAGTTTATTAATTTACAAATTTTTAGTTATAATGAATTGTAAACTTTTGACTTAAAAGTATCGCGCCGGATGCTCTTTCTGAAACGCTAACACTATGTCCATATTAAGGACGCTTCACGAAGTTGTAATCCTTAGTTTATCAGATGTTATCCTTTTGCTTGTATATTTTTTGTACTCTGCAGCCTTGAAAAAAACTGCTCACACTTGTGATGAGTGAGAAGTTTAGAATGGAGTCAAGTGCAGTTGCTTCTGAATAGTAAAAATATGAAGAATGCTTAGGTGTGAAAGAAAAGATGTGTCCTGTGAGGAAGTCCAATAAGGGCGACTTTATAAAATGTTTCTTTAAATTGCATTTCGGACTATCACTAGAAACACGATATTGTCGAAAGAGGAGAGCACAGAAAAAAAATGTTAAAGAAAATTAATTTCGGGCATCTTTTGTTATGTATTGGAGAACATCAGGTACTTTTCGCTTTGAAGGAGCAGCAGGTACAAGTACGACCCCATAAATGTAAGTAAAACCATGAAAGGAGTTTATTGCAAAATGACAATACACACACATACACATACATACACACATACGCGCACACACACACACACACACACACACACAGCCAAAACAGCGAGAAGAGCAACTGCAAGCCACCATGGGAAGAATATTCCCACCACATGGAGCGCACACATTGCTGCCAACATCCGCGAAGTAATGCCTAACGGGCATCATGGAGTGGAGGATGGTCAAACTAATGTGGGTCTGTGGCACCACATTTAGCATGCAGAAGCTATGCAATCGTGTTGGTACGGGCCAATAGTATCTTTTGAAGATGCCCATCGCCGGCTCGCATAGCACTCACACACTCGTTGTGCATCACACATTATTATAAGCAAAATATTTCAGCAAAAGATTTGTCGTTATCTCTTTGCCTTTGCTTGTTCGCTTCTCCGCGGCATGTACATAGAATGTGTTCTGGAAATGACCGCTCCGAACACCACAAGAAAGTGTAGGCGGAATTTTAAATATTATAATTTTTGCGAAAGACCTTACGTGATAGAGGAAGGGACTGCATTGTACATCGAGAAAAGTGAAGATTTTTGTGATCAAAATTTTGTTCGATGTTCGAGCGACGAAGTGAGTACTGTAGAGTACATCCAAAGCATGATGGGGTCATTTTAATAGTTTGATTGCAAAGTAAAAGGCAAAATGAATCGGTTCTAACATGTACACATTTCAACGTCTATCACGGAGTCTTATGATCTTAACCCTATGGCAATAAATTTAATTTTTATGCCCGATAGAAAACCAAGGACTAAATAAATAATTTGTTTTCACAAAAATCTATTTTCGAGCATCAATATGCATATGAAAGACACATACGAAGTACGTACATTAAATTTATAGTGAAGATGAATCTCTCTGGCCCTGGCAAAGTTGTTTGCCTTTGATAATAAGGCACTTAACGCTATTATTAACGGATTTTAAGAGCTATTGTGCGTACATTTAATTTATAACACATGCACACAAATGCAAGAAGACATCATCGTCGCCTTTTATCAACTTTACAAATCTATCCTTTCTACTCCTTGAAGCTGCAGCAATGCTTGTTGTAGTTAGTAGTAAATAGCGATAATCGTTGCTTCATATAAATATTTCCACTTAATCGTGCCTTTTAACGGTAGTAAAAAAACCTTTTTCCTTTGTGATGTGTCGCCTTCGCAGACCACATATTCATCGTTTTATTGCTTTTTATTATTCGTTTAAGCAACGAGTAATGTTGTCATTAAATAAGACACAGTTGTGAAATATTTTATTACGAGACAAAATCATATATTTATGGGCCATAAAATGGATTTTTCATTCATTTTATTACAACTGTGCAAAGCTAAAATTGTGCTAATAATGGTGATCTATCCTGACGTCATAGCAACATCTAGCAACGAAATCCACATCAAGTAAATCAAGGATTTTGTGCTCGACAATCGTCAACTAGAAATCTTGTCGATACTGTGGATACGTTTCATTTGGATTTAACCCAAACTACACTAAAATATATTTTGCGCCTCAAATGCATGAAATCTCGAATAGTTCCGAAAATGTTTGTTTTTTTGAAAACAAAAAAAAAAAAAAATCATTCTTTTGATTTAGCACCGTGCGACTTGTTGCTGCTCAACAAACTCAAAGGGACATTCCGTGGATGTCACAACGAATCGAAAAGACACTTCTCCGACCGTTTTGAGGATTAAAAAAAAAAAAAAACTTTAGCATAAGTGCCTTGTGTTGAAGGGTAAGCATTTCGATTGAGAGAAATACATAAAGATTTTTCATTTTATAAACAAATTCACCTTATTTTTTGATCACATTATCGAAACATATATTAAAGGCAGAGTGATTCCTGTATAAGTTAAAATATCTTAGATGCGGTCCTCGAACTCTATAGCTCATGTACTTTTTGAGAGTTTGTTATTTAAAAGAGATAAAAAACCAGCACATAGTTGGATGGTATTCATCATTCTTCTGCCCATGACAAAAAGAGTAAAAGAACAGAATTTTCATGCTCCATTAGTTCGATTTCTTTCATTTTCAAAGGAAAGGTTTTTGTCGCAAAGGCGATGGTGGACGATGTAGGCGTGTCCTTTGAAAAGTTTAGGTCACAACGGAAGAATGTATACCACTTGAGCAAGAGAATGTTTACAACAGATAATACAATACCGGCGGACAGACAGCCAGACGGACATGCTTAAATCGTTTCAGAATTTGATGTTGATCATAAGTATATATACTTTGTGGAATCTCCGAAGCTTCCTTCTGGACGTTACAAATGTTTTGACAAATAAACATGCCCCCCATCCTGCTATGATGGGTATAAAAATAAATCTCCTTAACATAATAACTGATACAACGAAAGTTACTAATCTTTATGTATTATGAATCTATTTAGCTATACACACGAACATGTATAGTTACACACACACACACACACACACATATATATATATATATATATATATATATATATGTAAGGGCAACTGGTCACTTGGTCAGTTTTGTTTCGATAAGAATAAAAACGGCTAGCGTTGACCGTTATAAAATCTAAAGGAAAGCACAAACGTACGTGTGTGTGTGTGTGTGTGTGTGTGTGAAAAGAAAAACCTTAGTTGATCTAATTTTAATTCATTCTATATATAAATATCAGGATTAGCTTGAATACAAATCATTTTTCTCGTCCGTTTTAATTTAACTCTCAACCCGGACATTCTCTTGCATATTCAAGTTTTTGTTACACACACTGACCTCTTTTCAGTTGCTCTTGCTGTTGTTGTTATTGTTGTTTACCTTTTTTCTTTTACCTTTTTTCTGCATGTTGCTCTAATATTTCACTCCAGTTATTATAATATATGCAGCATAGGTCATCCTTTCTTTTTCGCATTTTGATGCTTTCACACGCTGCGTGTAACGTCTTTTTTATTCAATGATCAAAACTGACCGTTCGGCATCCTTGTTTAATAAGAACGCATTTTTTTGTCGCTTGTCAAAAATACAACAACATCGATGAGTTGCACAGCTGCAATAGTTTGATAAATCGTTTCACGTCGAAGTTTATATCCGACATTTTTGTATTAATTTTTGGAAAGTGATAGATAAAAACTGCTTTTATTGGGCCCATCTTCGATGAATGAACGAAGTCGATAGCTTCATTTTTGCGACCAGGAGAGTGCGACAATACGCAGACGGGAAGATGGTCAGACGTATATGCTTTGTTCGACTTCGAATTTGATGCTGATCAAGAATGGGGTCTTCGTGGGGTCTGCGATGCCTTCTTCGGGGCGTTGCAATCGTTTTGATAAAATCAATATATACCCCCCCCCCCCCCCCAATCTTTTGGTGATGGATACGAAAGTGGATATGATCTAAGTTTTATTCTTGATTTGCTGACGAATCGCGTCCATTTTGGAATCAAATATGAAAGCAGTTTGCACAGAAGTGTCTCCGGAAAATTCCGGAAGGAATCGAAAGTAATAAATGAATTCAATGAAAGCAGAAACTCTTAACTGCTTAATGCTCTCTAATACTCTAATCAAAGAATTTAGTTCGTTGCTCCTCTTATCTAACAGTTCTTGTGAGAGGCAATCCTGTCTTCTTGATTTCATAATTTGGCGTAAAAAAATGCGTAGAAATTTATTGGAGAATGAAAATGACACAAAATACTTAGGGAGAATATGTATGAACATAATGTTGTGCTATAAATATACTGCACTCGATAATTATTCTGTTCAGCAAGAATTCTAAGCAATGCGTTGGTTGAACTTTTATTTATTAAATTGTCGCAAAAGCAGGCAAAGAAATATTGAGCAAGTTAAGGTTCTGTCCACGTTCGTAGGAACTATTAGTCGCAATCTTTGCTTTAAATTACCGACCTAGTGATTTCTTCCAAGGGAAAATTAATAGTTGGAGAACTAAATTCCTCCGAATGTCTTTAGCACTTACTTTCGTTTAGAGGATTTATCAATCAAATCCTAGACAGTCTCACTTAGTTAATTATCTGCAGAAGTAACGAGTGGAAACATTATATTAGGACATGGCCCACCATCCATACTTTACCGCAATTCGCTTAACAAGAACTTTTCATTGTAAAGCATTGCAAGAAAGGTGATCGAAAAAGTGATCCGAAAGAATACAAGACGGATAGACAACCGTAGATCGATGCCGAAAGTGTTTCTGAATCGATCAGCATAATAAACCGTAAGTCTATCTCAATTCCTTCTGGGTAATACATACATCCAGGCAAACTTAATATACCCTTGTACCACCCGTGATGTAGGGTATACAAAGTTATATCCACATATTCCTAAGCGCGTTTAATTATGCATTTGCGATGAAGTTACAAATCTTCATCACTAGTTGTTGTAAACATAATTACGTATAACCCGCTTTATCTTACGAGGGCAAATGTCATAAGTGCAACAGCTTGCAAGTCCATCGAATCCTAATTATTCTGCTATATAAGATCCATAAACGACAAGTGCTTCGAGTCTTCCTAATGGTAACTAGAGCGCTAGCATTTAGCGATTCGACACCGCAGATATCGTTGTAAGGTGAACGAACATTTTTTTCCATAGAGCAAATGTCGGTTGTAACCAACAGCACTATCTTTACAATTAGCTTGAACAGAAACGCAAGGATAAATATACCATCGACTAAATTAAAATTCAACTCCAAGTTCTAGTGTTACTGAATTAGTCTTTCGCGTCACAAGCGCCATAACTATGCTTAGGATCGCAGCAATCAAGTTGTCACAGTCATCGAGCAGCATTCGAGCAATGCACAGTAAAGTAAAAAAATATAAAATGATGCGAGAGTAAACAAATAACTTTAGCGTTAAAACAAAAAAATGTAAAAAGATTTCCAAATAATTTTTGTAGACCTGAGACTTTTAATTCAAAAATTATTAATCTTCTTCTTATTCTTCTATTGTAAGATATTTCGCTGTTTAAATTTTATTAAGTCACGCACGCCTACGATGCTTTCTTTGAGCCAAAGACTTACCGAAATATTTAAAGAATATTGTTGAGTTAGCGACTCGAATGGGGGTTATATGGGTTTTTGTAACATTTTGAAAATGTATGAGAGGTTCGAACTTTTTTCAAAATTACCGATATTTTATTAAGTAATACTAAGCAACTCGTAGATCACTGTCAATATGAAATGTTTGCTATTATGCTGAAAAAACGGTCGTAGTAGTAAACGCCCTCCTGTTGCTATACATACATGATCGAGAAAGAGATTCATGTATAATAAGTATGTAGTTCAAAAAACCCATGAAAGCTGTCCCCAGAAGTTTTATCAGCAGATTTGTGTTGTGTTGCATACTTCCTCTTGTTTATGACAATTTTAATCGGACTTGCATACTAATGTTCTCGAAGAGAGAGAAAGAAATAAAAAGAGAGAATGCGAATGTGTGTGTGTGTGCGAAAGAGAGAGCACTTGAAGAAATCACAACATTGCCGTCAATAAAGTTGAAAAAGTTTTTTTTGTTCATTTCAGAGAAAAATGCATGCATGCACGTGGTGTAGTGACAGTGACTTACATAAAAGACAGAGTAAGAGAGAAAGGAACTCTTTTTTATGCATGTGCTGAATGCATAAAAAATTAAGGAACTAATGTAAATAAGAAAAAAACGAAAATGATTCACAATAAAGGTTTTGAAGATGCGATGTTCTTGAGAGAAGAGAAATTATAATGTATATGTACATGCATGCACACACACACACACAAACATTCCTTTTAGTTTGCCTGTAGTGTAGTGAGTATGAACGCACGCGTAAAAAACACGCATATGAACGCAGCAGGTATGCCGTTTTCATTCGTGATTTGCGATGACGAGCATGCATGCCTTCCATTTTTCTTCAACTTGGCTTAAGTTGTTAATGTGGTTTTTGTGAAATGTTTTGCATAATTCTTTAGTTTGGATTTTCTCGTTATATATGCTTTTTTAAAAAGCGTGTGTGTGTGCTTGATACACTGGCATCAAAATTATGATAGACTCGCTGTAAAGAATATTAATCGCATTAAATGAGACGTCGATTGATGATCTTACCTCAAACGCTACTTACCAATGTTGCGTAAGTATGTATTTATCATGCTTGAGGAGAAGAAAGCAAGCAGCAGCTTTGAGAGAAGCATTATATGAATGTATTGCAATTTACATCTACAATTGTCCGAGAAGCGAGAAGAAAGAATGTTGAAGTTGCACTCATAGAAGACGCGTATGACAATTTCAAGTTAAAAAGACAATCATCTCAAAGTGAGATTAGAAAGTACGTACAGTCTGCCTTAAAGCAACCATGTAAAGAACAAAGTCAAACAACTGAAGCCTGCAATGGTCACAAGACAAAATATATATCCAAACTGACTGAACACGTCTTACATCAGAAGAAAAAAAGTCAGGCTCGAAATTCGAACAAAACAAATCAAAAACTGCTAGAGACTGTTACGTCACAATTTAACTGCAAAGGTTAATTAACTTACCGCACAATTATATTTATGATCGAAGGGGAATAGTGCTCGAAGAGCGTCATATGCTTGAACGATCTGAGAAGTTTTCCTTGAAAGCCCCTCAAGTATGTATTTTGCGTTGTTGTACAGCCATTAGCAAACTTGAATTGATTTTCCAAGACTGCCAGTAATATGAAGCATCAAGTCTTTTTTTTACCCGCATCACCGGGAGATGAGGATACATTCAATTTGTCGAAGTGTTTGCAACGCCCACAAAGAAGCTTCCGAGACCCCATAAATTATCTTTATTCTTAATCAACAACAAATTCTGAATCGATTTAAGCATGTCCGTCTGGCCGTCTGTGTAATTTCTGCGTATTCTGTGGTCAACGCTGTAGTATCTCTACAAAAATCCATTTTACAAATGAAGGGATGGTTATGCAAACTTGAAACTGCCTAAGAATTTATACACTTTATGGGGCTGTTGAAGTTTGCTTCTGTGCGTTATGAAGGGTTGAAGCAGACAAACCTATGCATAGAAAAAATCAGCCGCGTCCACCCAATATTGTAGAATATGAAAATTTTGTAATTTTCTTTCTATATATATAAAGGATTCAGTCATGACTGAATATAATTTTTTTACTTGTTGAAATGCAGTCGGTAATGTAAGTGTGTGAGTTATCTAAAATTTATTTTTCTTTTTTGTATTATCATGCGATGTAGATACTGGTACACCTTTTTCTCACCCTGCGTGAGATAAGAAAAAAAAATTACGGAAAGCCTTCATAGTTGAAAGAACCCAAATAACAATAAGGATTAAGCGGAAAGAGAACATCATCCAGGAGCAAAGGGAAGACTAGAAAGCGAATCAAAGAATCTTCGAAAGAAAAGGAAGGATGTTCTAAAGGGCTCCAGTTAAGGGCTTAATGAGAGACGAGTTCAAGACACAATAAAAGTCACAGCCAAAGAGATTGACGGATGGAAACATGGTTAAAGTATTCTATGGTGAAATGCTGCTTGCTCAAGATGTTAGCGTAATATTTATGATATACGGGGTCAAGGTTGAACTTAAGGATTTAAAGGAAGTGATGGCATAATATCTACCATTAGCACGTACATCATCTTGAGCATCTTGAGCATCTTGAGCATCACGAAAGATGCTATAGTACCAATAAGGAAAACATACGTCAACGAACAAATAGCAATTTTGTCCTGTCTGTCGAAAAGTGTTTGAATATATCTGGGAACAGACAAAATTAAAGTTAACTATAGAGAGGTTTATAGAGGAAGGTAACTGCCGAATATGTTGTAGATGTGTAAAGCACCATCACTTCGCTACGAATTACAAAGAAGCAGGTCATGCCTAATGGTACTAAACTAAAGAGGGCACTAAAAAATCCCCGATGTGTTGTGTGTAGGGAACAATTCGAGGTATTTGACAATTCCAATAAAATTGCAGTACCTCGCGGCTGACTGTAATGCATGCGCAGTAGAATCGAAGAGCATGAGCCCCGCTAGAAACCCAAGTCTCCCTTGATCTAGTTGCGTTAAAAGAAGACCATAACAAACTCTTAACAGGGACAAAAGACAGAGTCAGGCATCTTCTCAGTGAACCCCAGGTGATGTGGGGCATTAGCAACATTTGTACGCTTAGTGGCCACCATGTTATAGTAGGCGCGTTGCATTCCAGCGAATGACGGAACAATTGCACACGCGTCCCCTTAATGAATTCAGCTAGAAATCAAATATCTTAAGTAAAGAATAGTTCAGGCGTTTGTTGGAGTGTTGGAGTGTATTCAGCAAGCATGCAATGAATCAATAACGAACTAAAGCTTTATTACAGAGTGGACATCAATGTGCCGGCAGACGGAAGATTGCGGGTACCTAGTAAGAAGGTTATATTAAAGATCTGGGGAAAACAAGCGGATATATTGGTTGTTGTTGTTTAGGGTACAAAGAGAGGTGATTTAAAAAAAACTATCAATGAGAAGAAAAAAGGCTGCTCGATGAGTTAAACGGATGGGCGATTAAGTACATGCTTAAGATGTGCGATGTGAGAAACGTAAAGCTGGTATCGGCCAAAGAAATAATTGCAGATGCAAAGAAGATGCACTTTAAGAAGGCGATAGCTGGGGAATGTCACTTTAGGCCGAGATGCTTGCAAATCTATTTAACAAATGCGTAAATCCGTAAATTTTCACTGCTAGGCCGAAAGACTTAGCACTTCTTTTATTGCACGAACTGTATAAGCCAGCTGACGATGTCGTACTTTGTCTTATTTATCTTATTTATCTGCCTGGTCAATGCAATGGCTTTGCAACTTCTGACTCTCTCCCTCCCATTCCTTTCTGAACATCACCCGGTTACATGTTACATATAAAGCGCATCACCTGAGTGATCGCTTAATCAAAAAAAAAAAAAAAAAAGAAAGGAAAACTTCAGGTTGTCCACTTACCTGGCCTTTTCGTGCAAACTGCAAGCGGACAAGCTTGAACCTTAGACGATATAATATTAAGCTAAACAATGATATTTTTCGCAAGAATTTTCTCTTGACTTTCAAAAGCAATATTCATAAGTAAAGTGATCGTAGTGTTCGTAGCGAACACTACGCTTACAAAAACGAACGCGTTTGAAGGGGGACGAGGATGCATTGAAATTGCCAAGTCTTCCCAAGTTAACCAGCCAACCATTGCTGCGCTATGATACAATAACTACTTCAGACAATGGCAGGCCTCCGATAGCTGTTGGCTCAATAAGCTGACACATTAAGCTACACTGTCGTATCGAGTGCCGAGTTGTGTTTCTAATGGAAAACTCTACAGACCTGATTGCTTATACTTTTTACATCTTGATCAGAAAGCCCTCACTTGTAGTTGAGGGCGTATCTAATAGCGACTTTAAAAATTTTGAATATGTAATCCGCGAGACCAGTAGAATAAGTGTTTATGATAATAATAATCGCAGCATCATAAGTAGAGAGAAACATTACTTAGCTTAAGTTTTACAGAAGGCTGGATACTGCATGTGTCAGTCGTTCTTCGAAAAAGACTCTTAGCTTCTCTACATCGATCGATCGATCTTCAAAACTTTTACAAACTCCTTGATGCTAATATTTATCTCTAAAGGGCAATAATCTTCAAAGAGTTAAGATATTCGTAGGATGTGTTGATTTAAAAATTCCTTAGATCGTTTTAAATGTTAAGTATATGTAAAAGAAGTACACACACACACACACGCACACAAAACGTGCACGTAAATAAAATTACAATTTTTTATTTTTTTATTTTTTTTTTGTCTGCATTGCATTTATAATAATTGGTAGGTAGTGAACTCTCAAATGTAAAGTTTAGTTAAATTCAATAAAATAATCTATAGTTTAAGGTATGCATTGAAATTTATTGAAAACGATGGCATATACAATAATTTATGCATCGAAACAAGCATTTGTAATAAAATATTTCAACATTGAGCTCGTTTCTGAATGCAGATGTAAGTATGTATGTTTTTAAAAAACTTTACTTTGTATGAGAATTTAACCACAAAAAAAAAAAATGAAAATAATAAAAATAAATAAACGAAAGCCATGTAAAAGAAACGTCATATGGCTTTATAGGCAAAACGTGAAGATGCCTTCAATTGGATTTCCTTTCAATTTCGAAACTGAAATTCAACTGAGATGTCTACAATTAATCCCCATTATGTGGGTTGAGAGATATACGAAAAATACGGTAAACGCACACACAAAAACAACAAATGACAACAATTAAACATTATTATGCACGGCGAGTGCTTTACACTCGCAGCAGAAAAAAAAATAAAAAAATAAAAGAAACATAAAACAAAAAAAAAAAAAAAAAAAACAGATTTCAAGTGCGTATGATGCAATGATCATATATTGTATAGATGAATACATACAAATGTATGCGTTTTCACTTAACTGAATACACACGTATGTGCGTTTGTTAGTTGATATTTGTTTTGTTTGTCACATTGGATAGACATGGTCTACGCACATATTTTAAAATTTTCTTCTTCTTTTTTTTATTGTTGTTGTTTTTATTTTATTTTAATGATATCGTTTGTTCGTTGTCTCTTACATTTTCCTTAAAGTCAAACATATGCATATGCAGTAGATGTCAAGTCTCCATAGTTTTACATCCTGAAAGAGGTCAAAACCGAAAAAGAAAAAAAGGAAAAAATACACAGAATTGGTATTCATTGTGTTTTCTCATCAGGTGTGCGCTTTTTTGTTTTGAGTTTTGTTTTTTATTTTTTTTATTTTTTTTTTTTTTATTATATATTTATTTATTTATTTACTTTTTTTCTTTTTCTGCTTCTTATGCTATATTTTTGGGTTTCTGTCGACTTGGATTGAAATATGAAACTTTTTGTGTATTCATGTGATGTTGATCAACATCAACATCATCATCACCATTCTTTTTATCCATTCTTTATATGTATGCCATTGACACTTTGTGTTACTTAACGTGTTTTTTTTTTTTTTTTTTAATTTTTTATAACAATTTTTTCTTTTTCCCTGTTACGTACCTTGAATCCTATATGTATTCTTATTGCTAGTGCTGGGAGCATCCTGAGGAAGTCAGGTATATAATTGTTTCCGTTTAATTGATATCTTTTACACATAATTTTTTTCCTCTTTTTTTTTTTTCTCAACTTTATTTCATATATATTTTTGTGGTTGTTTTGTTTTAAAAACAAGAGATAAGTTGTGTGGTTAAGACTGTTAAGTTCTTAAGATAACAACAAACTGTGTGAATTCATATAACGCCTTATAAAACTTTTACTAATGAATCAACTAAATCTGCAGGTTAATCATTCATTTATTCTCAGTTAGTTTAATGCGTCACATTACGGGTCCAGTGGCACTGGTGGCACACATTGCAATAGCATCACCAAGAGTTTTCACTCCTTCCATTTCACTTTTATTTTTATCTAGTTGTTCGGGCTTCTTCACGAGGAAAAAGAAGCGCAAACCAATAGGAGAAAGGGGAAGAGTATGCCTTAAAGAAGGAGTACACAGTACGGCGACGAAATGCCGTAATGTTTATTTTTTATAGCCACCACCGTACAGCGAGAGTACATTCATTTTGCTAAAACATTTACAAGGAGCCTGCAGACATCCTTTAAAGTACAATTGTTCTTCATCAGCATATTGAATCCTGAATCAAGTGAATAATGTCCGTCGGTGCTTTTGTACAATCTTTGTGGTAAACTTTCTGTTGGTTGCATAAATGCGAAAAAGCATTGGAAGATTATTGAAAAGCGCACCAGAGTAACGGAGTTATTTATCACTTCGGGCGAAGTAATGCCGTCGTTCTTCAAGCCATTGGATCGGGTATGGCATGATGGGCTTGTTTCTAAGTTAATTGTATTTGGTGCGGATAAAAATTCCTTTGGATTCGCATCGAACTTCGTAAACAATAGTTTGAAAGCGATAAAAAAGTAGGAACGTAGAAAAGTAGCGAAGTAGTGAGGGTATGAAATCTGTCTGTCTACCAGAAGACGGCATAATTCTAGTTTGCAACAATAACTGAATTCGCGACTCATATTTTCATTGTCTGTGTACCGACTTCTTCCCCCTTAGCTGTCTCTCCCTATCTCTCTTTACCTCTATCTCTTTTCGTGATGCTTGTTGTGAACGTAGCTGCTTCTTTTCAAGTTTTGCATTTCAAAAACTCCTCACTTCTTCATTTCAAAACTCCTTCTCATCGGCTAAGAAAGGTTTAAGCTTCTCTATCTATAACCTCGCGATGGTTCTTTCTAGCATAAGAGTGTCGGAATAACTCCTTACTTTCTTTTATGATAAGAGGACATTTTTCTTCTCCCATACAGTTCTCTCTCTCTGTTAAGGAAGCCATAGCACATCTGCTTACATCTGATGGTACGGCGAAATAGTAGTGGGCCGGGGCCCTGTTAGATATGTGCCGTTTTTTGACATCCATTGAAGCTTTCTTTCTCGAAAAAGCAAAATGTGGTGGATGGTCTTTCGGGAAGGTACGTGTGGTTTGGATTGCCCATAGCAGTGAATGGTTTTAGGACGTAAGCTCGAAAACTAGTGGTTGTCCATGAAAATGCCCTCATGATTGTTGCATACGGCTCTTCGCCGAGTGTCGTGCCATCGATGGTTCCCCAAGTTTCGTGGGCGCGCTATATAAGTTGGTGTTACATAGGCCTTGACGCTGGCCAAAGTTAGAAGAAAAATGGCTCATATGCATTTCTTTCTTATTCTAATACATCCAGAGT
>KK502413.1:229493-260273 GCA_000688735.1 Glossina austeni | reverse complement strand
AGTTAACGCGTTGTATGTTGGCTGAAGTGAGGAACGGCTATGAGGCTAGCTGCTCGCATTAATCTCAAAAGGAATAATCTACCGGGAGTCGTTTCAGATATTTTCACTTTCACGTCGAACATGCACAAGTGCCAGTCCGTCTTTCCTTCCGCCTTTCCTTGAAAGGCTTCTTAACCATTAACGTGCTTACACATGTAGGTGATATTACCTAAGCCGTTGGTCAAATGTATATTAAAAACAAAAATAGACTATTCACAGAAGAGAATTCTTAAGATTTTCTGAATGTTATTCTACTAACACTGAGAGACTAATTACACTTTATCGTAGTAAATAAGGGTAAATGATTGCTAATCTCTTTTCAAAACCTAATGCGTTTAAAAGTCACATCAGAATTAGTTACGGGATTTACGCGACCAATGAAGCAGTCGTTTAAGACTTAGTAAGTAATTAAATCGGTAGCCGAACAATTAACATTTGCCAAGTGGCCTAACAGCGCTTATAGTTTCTGAATTAGTTATGCTGATAAAATTACGAGTGCATTCACACCTATTAAGTTATAAGCGTAACACTTTAATCCTTTGCAGGTTTGTTGCATTTTTATCACATTCTTATCACCCTGATAATCTCGTTGAACTTATCGACTAGAGAGGAATCATCTCTTGCATTAGCAACTAAGACAAATGGGAAAATTTCGTGATAATTGGAATGAAAAGAACGCAGAGCATAATCAGTGCCGTTTAAAGAGTTATCAGATTGCAAGACAGAGAGACTAAAGAGGTAGTGTTGCTGCAGCATATTTGATCATTTCTTTAGAAATACTTTCGTTAATATTCTATGCATGCTTTTTATATAATTCGATATATATATATATATAGTACTATGGTCTGTGTATAATATCTTATGGTTATATATAGATATATTGTGTGGTATATATATAGATATATATATATATATATATATTGTTGTATTTGATGATCTGATCTAATCGATTCTCGAAGAAATAAAATTCTAAAGAAACGAAAAAATCCAGATGACATTCGACAAGAAGCTGGTGACTGGCGAAAAGCTTAACAACAATTGGCAGAAACTTGACGGGAAACGGATTAAAAGACGGAGAAACGGATTACGACTAAAGATGTCGCGATGAATTTAGGTAAGAATAACTTGCTTGTAGAAGGATATATAAGCACAATATTTGCGGAGGACAGAGTCAGTCGTAAGAAGAGTTAAAAAATGCCTCAAGTTACTCGAAAGTGAGTCGTGAGAGTCGAGTCAAGAGAATTGATTGAATTGCGATATTCGAAAGGACAAGATCAGGACGAGAACTAAAGGGTAGTAGATAAGTAGCGATTTGTAAATAGATCTCCAAATTTTGTAAATAGAACCTACGCCTATCGTAAAAATCACAAGTCAGTCAGTGGTACGAGCTTTATTTCAATCCGGAAACGGATTTACTTTACAATATGTTAGCTTTGTTCGATAAATAGAAATTAATCGAATTTAAATTGTAAGCAAATACAATAGCATTTTAATTATTCCCTGGATTCGCATGTGGCGACTAAGAGTCACATCGTGATACAATTCGTTATAAAAATACAAAATAAAATTAGGAGTAAATGCTTTTTAATTAAAATAAGTGAAAAGAGTGTCTATGTTTTCATTAAGACTTATTCGGGCCATTTTGTTAAGTGGTCGCCGAAAGCATCAATTGATTCACTAAACGTTGGCAATACAAATATATGTTAAAACTTCATCATTGAAATGTTCGTAGTCGTCGACCAACGAACTCAAAGGAAGCTTGCAGTTGTGCTGCCTTAATATTCAGTGCATTTTTGAATTATAACTTCGAGTGAGTTGTCCGTCCTCCAGCAGCTTGCTGTGCCAATGTTAATGAGACACTTTGTTTACTTGTGTCATGATATCTCCGGTGTAAAATTGCGTAAATCTAAAATAAAGCCTACACAAGGAACGAATTGAAACACACATACATACGTAATAAAAGGTTCTGCAAACCATAACCTCATTAGATAATTTATATATATATATATATATATGTGTATGCATTTGTGCGCATATTTTAATTAAACCAACAAATAATTAATACTTTACTGGTAATCGTGGCTGCATATGTATATCTGTATAGTACACATGCGATGGCACTCAACAGAGTCCGCAAAACAAAAAAACGAAACGAAAAAAAAAAAAAAACAACACAGAAACTATTATGTTTACTAAACAAAATCGCATGTACGTACATACGTACAGGCATACGTATCATATGTATGTATGTATGTATGTACACATACGCAGATATAGAAACACACAAGAACTAACAACCATTAAGAAACAGTAAACGATATTGTAATTAAAAAATATGTTTATTAAATACTGAAAACGAATTCAAAGCACCCTATGAGACGTTGTCATGTGTGCCTGTGCATAATATATTATCGACCCATAACACCTGCGAATTTCAAAGTGTCTGTCAATCGCATTCTGCAATAAGTTAAGGGCTATATCGCGGAAAGCTTATCTTCGAAATCTGGGAACCTTCAGTGCAATGCACTCATGTCCTACTCAGCCTACTCAGCACTTTGTGCAGGACTTGTTCTCGTCCTGACTTTTAAATATGTTCTTATGACTCGTCTCTCTATATGCCAGTACATTACCAATCAGAGTTTCGACTCTCAATTTTTGTCGTCTATCAAATCAAATCGAATTTGTCGCAAATACGTAGAATTTTCCGCTTTCGTATGTGAACGAAAATTCCGCCAATTGAGTTAAATTATTAATTAATTAATTGCTAATTGGAAATATTTAAGATAAAAATGTTTTATGTTTTCGGAAAGTGTGCGTAAATAGATTTACTACAAGTAAATTGATGATAATGTCTTCTTCTTCCATTATAATTATGCAGAAAGAAAAAACTTTCTGTTCTCTTTGTCTATTGTTTGTTGTTTATTGTGTTCGTATTATGAGCAAAAACAAAGCATTTAAAGAACTAAATATACTTAAGAAGTATCCAATAGCGTAAGGCACAACAAGTTAGTGTTAATCTAAGAGTTCCCACGGTTTTCATACACACGACTACGTACACTCGTTTCAAATACGAAATTATTTAAATAAAATAGAAAGACCGGTATATTTTACTAGATAAAGGGGCGAACGATAGATATCGAGGACTAATTACATACATTTACATATTTACACACACGCACAAAAACCGCACATATTAAATTAGTTGAATTACGTTTAATTAAACCAAAAAAACCGCTTGCCTACCAAATTCTGTGTTGATTAGAACGAAAACCGCTTAACTAATAAATTGTTAAATACCGAAGCATAGGTAACATCCTATGCTTGTGGAAAGTCGCGATTAAAATAAAACCACAGATTCATCGCTATTCAATGCATGTGAAAGTTAATTGCAACTATTCGCAATTCATATAAGAAAGATAAGATCTGCTTACCCATTAAGCAATGACATCAGCTGACGGATTCAATGCAATGTATTTTGCGATAAAGACTATTGTCGCAAGTGTCAAAGAATAGAATATAATTTTCTTTTTTTTTTTTTTATAATAACAATAATTTAGTTTTCCGAGTAGAAAGATCGAGCGTTTTATTTGTTAGCATAGCTAACGATATTAAAAGCGAATGCTTTACAAAAATCATAAATAGTAAAGTACACGAAACGAGTACGGATGCGTGTGCACAACAACAAGTACACCAAGACTGGATTTTGTTTTGCCAAACACATTCATCACACACATACATCTGAAAGTTCAATTAATGCGAATCGTTTATCTCCATATAACAAATAAGTAACAAAATTATATTCATCTGTAATCTGCCGATACCACCTTTGCCTTCAAGAAGAAAAAACATACATATATATATACATAAGCAAGAAAGTTATATTCGGTTAGGGGTGAAGCTCGCATACCCACCACCGTTTAAATCTTCGGCGCCCATACCATCAAATTTATCTTTTACCTTTTACTTGGCCAAAAGGAATTAAGAGCTAAGAACAATTAAACTAACACGTAGTGTAGACATCCACCACCTCCTCGCCTTCTACTCTCCGAATCTTCTTACTCGAGGAATGTACAAAATAGATTTAAGCATTGCATCGGGTGTACCTTATGATTAGTAAGCATTAGAAACTTAGGAAAGTGAAAAAAATAATTTTTTGTGGGGACTGCCGACTTTTTTCCATTTCTGCACACATAAATAGTTTTAGTTTTTCGCTAAGTAAATGTGTGGTTTACCAGGTTTTACAACATCAACTTGCGTGCAATAACTTCCTACGTTGCTACCGAATTTCAAGTCTCTATTTTTGGGGAGCAGGAAAGCGTCCCACATAGTCTTACAGACGGACCGATACGGTTGGATCGATTCAGAATTTCACTTTGATCGAGTATATATATATATATATAGTTTATGGGATCTCTGAAGCTTTCTTGCGAACATTATGACAAATGAGTATATCTCCCATCCTCCGCAAAATAAAATTTCGAAAAATTTTCTCCTGGTCGCAGAAATTTAGAATAAACATTAGACGCTATTACACGCAGGCTGGTATTGAAATTGGCCCAACAATGGTTAAATGACACGCCCAGGATGCATTACAACATAAAACTACGTCTGTTTCAAAAATGTAAAAAGAAAAAGTGGTTTTTTGCTCGTGGCTTATAAGCCTTTCTAGAAAAAAGGTTACACGTATCTCCTGTGGACGATTCTGCAGCACCTTTACAAAAACGCAAAAAGTTGCTCGCAAAAAGAAGTTTAAAAGACCCTATGAAATCTACATATTTCTCGTCAGTATCAAATTTTGAATAATTCTAGACATGTTTGTTGCGTCCCCTTGTCTGTCTATCGAATAATTGCTATGGTTAACGTACCTCTGATTGCAACAGTGAAAGTAAAAGTAAGAAATTTTGGCAAATAGCGTGGCAGCCGTTGCACGCCCCTTGATATCGAAAATGGGCCAATCAAGCAGAACGATACAAAATAGAGCAAACGCAAGACACGATATAAAAATTTGCACAAAAATGGCGAGAATCAGTCACGTGCGCCTAATATCATAGTGAAAATTTTATTATTTCGTTTTTTTCTTTAGTCTTTTTTAAGACGGATGTGGTGGGTATAAAAGTTGCGGTCATAGCCGAATATAGATTTCTTCTTGATATTTGGAAATATTTTAGCAATTTTTATACCCTACGCTATTTATGGTATATGAAATTTGTGCGGACGTTTACAACATCCAAAAACACTTAAGATAGATTCAACTTTTATTCTACTGATCAATTCAGAATCACGTTCTGAACTGGTCAAAACTTGCCCGTTCATTTGTTTGCCTTGTTTTTTGTGTTTTCACCCACACGATGAAATTTAGCTCACTGACAAGTTTTGGTTTAAGGACATGTGCTCGATCACTTCCCCTAATAAAGCGTTATTTGGAAAAGTCATTATACAAGTAAATGTGAAGTGTCTTTGGGTATTTAATAGTAGACCGTGGCTTGTTGTGTACTTGCTTTAGACTAACGTAAATATTGTTATCAAATAATTACGCAAAAATAATTTTATTTTGATTATTGTATCGTATGCCCCACAGTTTGTGAAACGTACAAATTCGTAATTCGCTCGAAATATTTTCGCTCGCGCTAGACATGTTTGCCCACTTGTTATGATATTCTATTGCTAGATATTTTGCAATAATTGTAATATATTATCTAATATATGATAAGTGAAGCTTGCGCTCAGATAAACACAACCACAAGCAGGGAACATATTCAGGACAAGATCAATTTCAATATAACGATTTACGGCAGATGTCGATCAGTTGTTCAACACAGCTAGAGTAACTTGTGTTTATTTTACAATTAACACGCGACTCACTACTCGCGATTGACAAAATTTGTTATGCGACAAATGCAATTCTCTCAGTTCCTTTTGCTCGAAGTTTTGAACTTAAATTTCTCTTCCTTCTTAACATCCTACCCTTCAGATATTTTGTTAATATTCGGATTTGACAACTGCTTAAAAATCCAATTCTCTCCTAATTATTACACAGAATTGTTTTCGTTCGACTCTTCAACTAATATCACGATGTATAAGCAACATAATGAATTGTTATATTTTATATAAAATGTATATACAATGAGTGCAATGGTATAGAATTGAAATCCGTTTTCATTCGTTCGTTCGTTCGTTCGTTCGTTCAGTCTTTCATCTGCTCGTTAGTTTGTCTGTTTATCTAATTGTTTTTCTGTCCGTCTGTATAAAAGTTTTCTGCCTCCGCTTTTTTTTTTTTTTGTTAAAACATCCAAAAAGAGCAAAGCTTCTAATGAAAACCTGAAGCTTTATCATGGGTACATATTAAATTAAAAATATTTACTAAATAGATATTTGAAAATGTTGTTGTAAATATTTCATAATAAATGATTAGAATATTAATACAATTGTGAATCAAATTCCGTTAAGTTCATTTGGGTCAAAATAAACATACGATACGATGCAGTCGTTTAGTTGATCAACAAATAGAAGCGTTGAAAATGACATGAAGAATGTATGCATACGTATGAATGACGCTTGCATTAAATACTACAATGACATTATTTTTTTGCGTAAATATTTTTCATGATTTCAAACTTAATTAGACATAAGTATTGCTTTAATTGCATGGGTACATAATACATACATCCATAGACGAATAATAAACTAATTACCTCGAAAAAGAAATAAAATAAATGCAAAAATCAAAAATAACAACAACATATATATATATATATATATATATATAAATAAAATGAAAAGGGTAACGAAAGATCAGCGTAAGTGCGAGCAATCATTTCAGTGATCATGTGCAACCATATTTTATTACACATCCATGAGCGTAGACATACAAGCGTGCGATCGCGTACATATACGAATATATAAGATATATATATATATATATATTATCTGATTTACTTAGAGTATTCATATAAACAACTGATTCCATTGTTCAGCACAGTAACAGCAGTAACTTACTGAATTGGCATTCTGCTGAAATCAATATGGATTTCGAAATAGAAGACAATCAAGAAACATTCAAAGCAATTGCAGCAACAACAAATCAAAATGAAACTCTCGAGTAAGTTCATTCCATACGTGATTAATACAATACAAATGAACATCAAGTGAGTTGGTTGGACTAACTGATGTATGGACGGACATGCAGACTAAAAGACAAGAAGAAAAAAATAAAAAGAAGAGAGGCAAAGAGAGAGAGCGAGAGAGAGAGAGAGAGATAAGAAGAGAGAGAGAGAGAGAGAGAGAGAGAGAGAGAGAGANGAGAGAGAGAGAGAGAGATAAGAAGAGAGAGAGAGAGAGAGAGAGAGAGAGAGAGAGAGAAGGAGAGAGAGATATGCAATAACATCAACAAGTTAAATAATTAACAGAGTAACCAACCAACAACAAGAGCAACCAACATTCGGTGAACAACAATCATCCAATACACAAGCACAATACTAACGATCTGTAATATGTACATAGTTTTATTTACATATATATATATATATACATATATACATTTACATAAACATTATCATAGTATGTATATAGAAAATCAGGCAAACATTTGATCAATTGGAAATCATTGTTAATTTATGTGCATGTGATCAAATGCTATCAAGTAAGTAACCAGTCGGCCGAGTGATCGCTAAAAGCTACTGCGAAGTGACTTAAGAAATCAATTGCCGATTTATGCAAATATTCGTTGGCCTATGAAACCATCAGCAGACACTTACATGATATATTTTAATAGATTCAATTAAATACAGCAAAAAAAGCAAAACAATAACAACATTAATGCAAACGATTAGGGGGGATACAAAGCTTGCCAATTAAATGTTTACAAAAAAAAAAACAAAAATTAAATAAATAAAATTTATTTTTGTTTCTCTTATAAAGACTTTATATATACATATATATATATATATATATATATATACTTTTTTTTTTTTTGTTTTTTGAATAACGAAAAAAGATCTCAAATTTACTCCTAAATTAAAAAAAAAAAAAAATCATTAATTAATATGAGTAGCCTTTGGCTGGAAGCCAATTTTAATTAGCCATTGTCTAGGCTTAAATTATTATTATTATTATTATTATTATGTGCACCTAATCTCTTACCGAAAATGCATTAATTTCAAAAATGCTCTAAAATGCTTTAATAACAAAAAACTTATCTCTGATACTCTGATTTTGCACAAAAGGCATGATTTCATAATTATTAGCAGTGACTGACGTTCTGATGATTTCAATGCGAAAAACTTTTGTGGAGCTTAATTCGGACTGAAATCTACAGTATACAGAAACTGTATCCATTCACGTTTACATACATATATATGTATATCTACAATACAGCCTTTACTAGTAATAAAAAAGCCATTCGTAGCGTTTTTGTAGCTTCTACTTCAACAAGGACACGCATGCACTGTGTTGAGAACTTCTGAAGAAATATGAAAATAGAAAAATCAAGGCAAAGGACAATATCCAAAATGGCTGACTCTATATAAAATAATTTGTCAGTTTTCGTCGCAATCAGAAGCTAATCTCGAAAAGAGTGTCCCCGCAGGTATCCAGGCGTACTACCCTTCCTGTTAAGCAATTCTTAGCCTTTCATTTGCAACGAGCTTTTAAATGCTTTTTGAAACATTTCAGTTCAATTTCAGGGGACGGGGACGTGGTGGCTTATTTATCTACTATCTGAATAATCGGATTCCAGTGCGCACAAAGATAAGCCCTACTAATTGCAATTGATCACACAACTATTCGGTATTACCAGTTCCTGTACGGTTCGTATTTATTAAGACAACAACAACAGGTTTTGAATGGCTTTCTTTGTATTTACACGCCACTGAACTACGATCCCGATTGAATATCTGAACCCATCTTTACGTAGGCTTTATTCATCATGGGCGATAGAGGTAATTTTTTTTTCTGACCAACCACTCAGGCGTTGTCCTGTATACGTGCGAACACGATGTTGATTAGGAAGAGTTATAAGAAGAAAGGGGTGGACGAGAGGAGTAGTGCTTATGAATGTTTGAAACAAGAGTGTAGAGGGAAAGCCTACGGCTGGTAGGGCGTTCCAAAAGACGACAATAGGGTGAAGTTGGGAAAATCCCTTCTATCTCTGTAGAACATTTGCCGTCAATGTACATATACATGAGCACTACATAGCCCACATTACGGCAACGTTTAGGGGTAATGAGAATTTTGGGCACACTTTCATCATCCATGAGCAACTGAACCTGTCGCTGTATGCGGCTGCCACTCACAGAAAATCTATTCTAGTTGTGATTGACGGATATGGGCGAAGTAATCGGTACAGATTTTGGCTGCGGTGAAGTATTTCTTGCATCGCTTTAAAAAATTTTAGCCCTTGACTGGCCCTTTCGACACTTCGAGCACATGTCCAATGTCCAAGGAATATCGTTTTGTATTCTGATGCTCAGGACATCAGGAGTTGCTAGGGGTTTTTCTATCTCGACACTACCGGAAGAAGGAGATTTTCTCCCATTTTTCCTGTGGGTTAAGAGACAGCGTCGAGTTTTGTTCGCGTTAAAGTTGGTCCTATTTGCCTGACGCGATTCAAATATTTTGGCGACACCTGCATTAAGTGTGGTTCTGTTCTCACCATGCACCGCTTATTCTGTATCTCTTTGCTGCATGGTTCCTTGCTAAAGGTAAACGCGTGGCACAAGATGCTCTCTGTGATGCTAAGCTGGTTATTTATATTTTGTTGCTGGTAGGAATTGATGATTACGGAGTTTATCGAGAAAGATGATTACATTTGCAACCATTTAGCTGACTTTTACGCTAACTTATGTTGCAGTTTCTTTTTGTACATGAAATGTATCTATGTAAATAGGTGATAAGAGTACCTACCCCTTTATAGATGCTTAACAAATAAGTAAATGTAATAATAAATAAAATAAATAAAGATAAATAAATGAAATAAATTTCACTTTTGTTAGACAATCCCTATGAACTAGTGGCCAGAACTGCTGTGGAGAAAGCAGATATAGTTATTTTGTCCACTAGTCCACTAAACCCACCCTAGGGAATGCTCAGCCCTATCACTATCCCTTTAATTATTCCCTCTACGAATGATGACAACCGTAGCCACCAGGCTACGTTCAAACTGTGATCGGACGTACCAGCTTCCACCGCATTTTCCACATGGTATGTCAACTTTCAAGTTTCCCCCCCGAGGATCTTGGCAAGCGCCAATCTGCAATTCAACCAATGCTATCAGCTCTGCCCACCGGTACTCGTGACTTTGTGAGTGACTCCCGCGGAGCTTAAATATAGTCGATAAAGCCTTTAACCTTACGTTACCGGCGAGTCAACACCGGACTACTCTTCTTCAAGTTATATTTGCCTTGGGTACTATATCGGACATGGCGGGCTCCTTGCTCCCGACCATTACTATATCAACGTAGTTTACGTAACCAGTTACAACACAACAAGGGCTGGTGTGTATTTCCTCCATAGAAATAGTGTACGAGAAAAGAAGTGCTCATAGCAACCTTCTGCCAGTGTATCCATAAGCTATATATATATATATATATATATATAGTCGTACAAGTAACACCCCTTTATAAGTGCCTCATTTAAAGCTCTTCGCAAAGCGCGTCTTTAAACCTCCGAATCCTTGATTAGATAAAGCCGATCTTCGAATTGGAAGCGAAGATTTATTAAGAAGAAAACTGTAGGCGTTTATTAAAGTTCCACGAATCTCGCGATCGCAATCGCAATTTATGAAAAAAGGGAAAAAGTCTCAATTTATTGACATTAGTTTATGGATGGACTCATTGAAAGAAGTTCGCGACGGTCAATCCATTCAGATTAAGAAAACTTATTAAGGCAGCGGTCGTGTTTTCAGCATTACATAACAGACAGACATATTACAATCAGTTTTGTTAGTCACATTGATGAAGAATGTTTGCTATCGCTTGAGCATTCGATGCATACAACTTTCGAACTAATATAAACCCTTTGAAGGTTCTATCAAATAACAAAAGCCTATTGATTTCATCTGCCGGTAATTTGTAATTAACGAAATTTCAAGCAATTGACTTTCAATTTCGAGAATTGCAAATTTTATGTCCTTAGAAATGTAGCTTTGAATAGCAAGCCAATCTATATCCGAAAATCGCTTATCGATATCTCAGAGTGGAAAAGAATCTTGCCTACCAAGCCGAGTTATATATTAATACGATGAAATTTTGAATGTTGTGAATGAGTCGGAAAAAAATTACTAAACCCAAAGCAGACAATTGAAATCGAAGATTTTAAAATCAAGGTATGCACTGTTAATGAGACCTTTTAGCAAAAACAAAACATTTAAGGTTAATGCTATGCCAATATTCACAATAAATCATTTTTACGCAATACATTATTCGCATGTTTCGCTTATATTTTATTTTTATAAAATCGAGAATTATATGCCGACGAACGGAAAGCCAAGCCAAGTACGTCAGTTCAGAATTGATAGTTCTAGATATAAAAAAAGAAAGAAAGAAAAAAAGAAAAAAAAAACAGAAAAGAAAAGAAATCAACATTTTGGTCGCTTATAATAAAACTCAGCATACCTGTTTCATCGTAACTTATTTCTGTAAAGTTGATTCCCCATAAATTAACGTTTGGTCTCGATATTTAATGATTGAAAATAATTTGCAAAATTCCAAATAATAATTAATTATTAAATCGCTAAGAAGACTTTTAGAAAAACAAAGAAAATGAAAAGAGTAAATAAAAACAAGGTCCCCTATTAAATACCCTACATCACTTTGCTTAGCACAATTATTCGCGAAGGGACTTTGCAATCTATTATTAGATTATTTCCAAGATTGTTCGTCCTTGGGCCAAAACATATGTTGGTGTACCACATTTCATCGAAACATTTAAAAAATTTCGGGCTGTAAGTTGAACGCAAGAAAACAATATGGGCCAAAGTACGGATGGACAGACAACCTTAGAATCGATCGGTGTGTCTATCTCAGGTTCTTCTAAGTGTTGCATACAGCCGCGCGAACTTAATATACCCTGTAGCACAAGTGGTGTAGGGTATGCTCATCATCATTCGAACCGATTTTGTTCACATGAAGAAGTCCTTTCTTTCCTTCTCTTTTATATATTAATGATCCTTTATGTTCATTGCAGACTATGTCCGCACTGAAAGCGGACAAAAGCCATTTTTAAAATCATTTACACAATTTCAGAAAACAGAAGAGACTGCATTTACTTGAAACTTTTGAATCGATATTTTTTACTTGCAGTAGTGGCTCGTTCATGACAACAATGACGATGCAATTGGTCGGAAGCAATTGCTGAAGAATGGCGCTTTAAACAATTATCCAAAGTAATTTCTTGAGTGTGAATATTGTTCGCTCACTTTTGTCCTATCGATTATCGCCAAAATGAAACAATAATTTTGTGATTCCATTTGCAAGACCGTAAAATATAAATCAATAATTTTCTTATCAAAACATAAAATGAATTCATTTATGAAATGAAAAATTTATTCTCCCAGCTTATCGTTTAATTTCCTTGAAATCGTTTTCAGAGTACTTTTCCATCCGATATGCTAGCGTCTCTCCAAACCTCGAGAAGTCCTTTTCCGCTATAACAGTAAATACTTTCTTCGATTCCTCCATTATATCCTGTAGTGGTGAAGCGTATACAAATTAACTGAGAACAAATATATATTTTTTTCATAGTTCGAATTTGATATCGAATTTATCGAAACGGTCGTGATTCACTCACAACTTTTGTCTGCACAATAAATGAAAAAAATTCACGGAAACTTCAACTCAATAAATGCATGTTTGGCTAGTTGGCACACTCATCGTTAACACAAATTTTCAATGCGAGGAGTCGCAGTATTCGCCTTAAGGTGTACGTAGCTGAATTCTTGTGCTTACCTATAACTTAATTGTTGTTATTGTTGTTGTTGTTGTTTTTTTTTGCTTTTCTATTATTTCCTGAATTGCTGGAAATTTATTTATTTCATGCGGCCGAAGACATAAGAGCAAAAGAACGCGATTATAAATACACATACACAGATATACAGTATAATTTAAATGTTAATCATTGTGTGTGTGTGTGTGTGGAAATGTGGCACTTCTTTGACTCTTTTTTATATTTTTCATACATTTTCGAGACCGAAAATTCCATTGTCTTACATAAATGAGATCATTTTAAATGCTGATGAGCGCATTAAATAATCACTTAAATGTAAACATTTCGTGCTCAATATTGATTTTTAGGCTATTTAAGGTTTAGTTTATTACTTGAACTTACTTAAGTCCAATGATTTAAATATTTTACGGACTTACATAAATTATCTTAAAAATTTCCTACCTGCCTGCTGCCTGCTGCCTGCTGCCTGCTGCCTAAGTGCCATCAGTTGCATATCCGTTTGTTCGTATTGTTATGTCAACAATTTTTCTATTTTATTATCTTAGTTGCTTATAATTTTTTTCTCAATTTTGGGAAATTTTCCGATTATTTCTGCATTTTCGATTTCGATGCTTCCGTTTAACAAATTAATGAAATTCATTGGAAGTAATTAGTAAAGAGTCACATCGAAAATATTTTGGTTTAGCATATGCGGCTCTCTCTCTCTTTATAATTTGCGACGTTACACCCTTCCCACATATATATTCAAATATCTATTGATTGCCTTTATTGTTCGTACTTATTCCCTCAGCTCATATTTTATATATATCGACGTAATATCAAATTAAAGTAAAAAAAAAAAAACAAAAAACAATCTTTTAAAACTTTGAAGTCATATTCGATTAATTTGAAAAGGCACGTCATTTCAAATAAGACTTCGTATTAGTGATTTAATCAAACATTTATTAAATACCTACTAAAGAGGCCGTCGAACTAAAAATTGAACTCAAGGTTGACTTTTCCGGCTTATTCGGCAAAGAATCATTACATTCCTTCGTACGCCTTAGGTTTCATGCATTGAAGTTTCATAGCGTGTGGTAAACTCGCTATGTACGATTCCAAGTCAATATAAAACAAGTAAAAACATTAGAATCGGCCAACGCTGACCGTTAGATACCCTACATTACTTCGTATGCCTTAGGTTTCACGCATTGAAGTTTCATAGCGTGTGGTAAACCCGCTATTTACGATTCCAAGTCAATATAAAACAAGTAAAAACATTAGAATCGGCCAACGCCGACCGTTAGATACCCTACATTCCTTCGTATGCCTTAGGTTTCACGCATTGAAGTTTCATAGCGTGTGGTAAACTCCCTACTTACAAGTCAGTATAAAACAAGTAAAACCATTAGAATCGGCCAACGCCGACCGTTAGATACCCTACATTACTTCGGCTAATATAGTAATTTATTCATTTCGTGACAATGTATCATTTTTTATGTCATGTCGGTGTACCCTTCATGAAAGTCTTCATTTTGAAAGAAGACTCCGAAGGTCTAACTAACTTACGCAATCCAAATTTAGAAAATTTAATTTATTTTTTAAAAATCTTTTTTTCAGATATTGTCGTCATATTGCTAAAAATTATACTTTGTCGCCATATATATATGACCTTACTCTTCATATATATATATATATATATATATATATGTGGGGACAGAAACATAGATCCATGTGATTCAAATTCCCTACGTCTAGTTATTATGCGAAACTACAGCTTTCAGCTTTTATAATAACATATTAAAAGTTTGAACTTTTTGCCAAAGGGCTTATTATTCATGGGAGCCCTTAGACGGCAGGTGGTTCAATAAATGAATCCATGTGGTTGACGTTTGGTCAAGGTCATTTCTGTGTCAAATTACAACAACGGGCAAATTTCCATCATAAAGCTATCCATGATTTAGTGATGAAAACTCTTATATGCGGTCCAAATATAGGATCGACTTGATCCAAATTTAAAACAGTTAAGTTGTATATCGAATCACTTTCACGAACCAGTTTTTATTAATTTTGGATATGTTTTTCACACAAACGCCTATTTTTCATTAGAACTCCTTGATGGGGTGGCATCCAAAAAATAGAAATAGAGTTATCGGGTCCAAATTCGGTAAGGTTAACTTCTATGTCAAATTACTGCTGCGAACCAATTTCCACCGTGAAATATTGAAAATTATACCACTTTGACATATAATGATTAAATCTTTGTAGGAATGATTATATGTGAGAGGTTTAAAAAATTGTCCCATTCGATCTAAATTTTTGATAGTAGTTCAGAATGCCGAAATGCTATTACTTAGCGAGTTTTGTCGGGGGAGCTTGGAAGTTGCAATTTTTTTCATATAACGACTTTCCAAAAGTATGGCCTAATATGACGGATGGTCGGAAAACTAGTTCGGTTCAATTCATTTTTAATAGAGCCCCTCCTTGTGTGTGCCAAAATGCTTGTGAGTGCGTCAACTTTCATTGAAACATTTTTGATTCGGGCTCTTAGCACTGATCTTTCACCTGACATCGAGCTATATTTGTAGCACGTTTTAGATCAATATCTTTTATATATATATACACTTTTATCGTTATTTCTACTATCAACCAAGGACGTACATACAATGGCACGGCAACGGCATAAATAAAAGACAAACATACAGATGGACAAGCGGCCGAATGGATGCTAGAAATACGAGAATCAATCTAGTATATCTCCCAACTTTCAATGGTGAATAGGAAACCTCTATACATATACCGGTGAACTTTAGACCTTCGAGCATATAGTGGGGAAGTAGCCTTTATGAATATAAATCTTGATTCCTTGATGTTTTGCATTCGCTACAAAATTTAAATATTCGAAACCGAAAAAGCTACAATGGAAGAAATCAAGATCTTAACGGAACATATTGTTTACGTCACACATCAGTCTCCCAACTCTGTTTAAACGGAAGAACGCCAGCATCTGGCAAGCGAACAGACAAATATGCTTTTACTTCATTTGCATTCCTGCAAGTGTTAAGGTTATGCACACCTTGCAGGACCTTAATTCTTATACAAAATTTGTATAATAACACTATGACACACACAACGATATAAAAATGCTTCAGTTTTGTACAAAATTTTACACTTGAAGCGTGTACTTAATTTCCAAAATTTGTTAACTGCATTAAATAAGTGGAAATGGCCTTCGATAGCGTTACGGTTACGTGCCGAAATTCGAGAGCGTAATTTAACCAACAGTAAGTTCGATGGTGTTTTGAGACTTACGCAGGATTAGTAAAATCATTTTTTGTGTTCTCACCGTTAGCTTATGCCAGAGACAAAACTTATAAATCGTTTTTGTGATCTCTTCGTACTGTCAGTTACATACCGTTGTCTCTATTAACCGACCGGGTGCGCAAAAATCATACATTGAAGTATTTAAGATCAATAAAATAGTTGCATATGGCACACAACACGTAGAGATTTGAAAAAAATTTCATTTTTGTAATCACAAGAATATATATATAGGATGGCGCCGGCAGTGAAATGGCAATTTCTGGCGAGCTATTAAAAACGGACTGCAATCTATTCATTTTATATCTTACACCAGCTCCGATAAGGACGTAAAAAATTTGTGCGGTTTGCATATCAGGACCAATTTAAGATTGACGCAGCTTTCGTTAGAATAATCGATTGAGAATTATTTCAATTTCAAATCAATTTAAGCTTGTCTGTCTGTCTATCCCACCGTTTGTCTAGCTCTCTGTCGGATGTCTACCGATGCACGTTGGCGCGCAAGCCGCGGGATACAATATCCGAGATATTTGAAGGAAATTTTTATGTATTGATAGGGGCCGAACAAGGATAGAGCAAACTGAAAATGGATTGGCTTGGGCAATCGTTCAGATTAATCACTATATTGGGTCATATTGAAAAGTCTCCGCGGTTTCTAGCTTCCAAACTGTCATGTAAGCTGAGATGTCACCTTTTAACCACATGTTCGTATTATGTGGGTGTTGCCCGACATATAGACATCAACACAAAAAAATTTTGCTATTTTTAATATTTTTGCTCAAAAATTTCTCAAAAGTAGTAAAACTTTGTAAAATTTCGATGAGATGGAGCTATCTTTTCGCATTCCCAGTCCTATCAACATTCTTAGGAAAACTAAGCCGTCATACGCCAACACGATCTAATTTCTAACAAATCTACGAAAAATTGGGCCAGAGTGCCAATATACCATACATACAATGTAGCGTGCTAAATTTCAAGAACATTGTACCAATTTTATGATATCTATGTATAAGGAATCTCATGAAAAATAAGAGTCTTTACAAGACAACAAAACCGAATTTTTTACATTCAAATTTTTTATTTACAAAAACAGATGATAAGAATAAGTTAGACAAAGTGACGTAACGTGTTTAATGGTCGGCCTTCTAGGACCATAATGTTTAGCACTCTACCCTTTTGATTCTAACAAGCGCAACAAACAAATCTCTTGAGCGCCAAATGAATTTTGATCACAAATTGAGAAAATTGCTATGACTTTCTTCACGATTCTTTTCCCGCCTATTTCCTGTTCCTAGTCAGTACGTGGGTTCTTGTCATATAGTCCAAAGTGATCACACAATAAAACATTCCAACAACGACTTTATTATAAAGCAGAGTAGTTAAGTCACGCAAATTGCAAAACACATAAAAATGTCTTTACGTCTTGTAAGGTCTCTGTGATGGTGCTCCGAGTGGAGTGGAGCATTACAGTTAAAAGTGTACAGTTAAGTAAAATGTTTGAGTCTCCACTTTTTATCATTCGTTATCAATCGTTTCCGAGTAGATGAAATTTGTTTATATGCATGGCAAGCAAACGTCAAGTTCATTAGTTAGTCACTTAGTTTCATCTAAATGGCTTCACATGACTATTCAATGGGTGTTGTTGGCAATCGCTGCTATCGCCGTCTAAATGATAGATTTGCCTCTTTTTCCCCACTAAGGTATCACTTATGTTGCATGTCTTTTGTAAGCAGCATCTCAGCAGCATCTCGAAATTTTGACAAAACGATCTTCTGGCTGTTGTTGCTGGTTATTTACATCGGCCATAACGAGCTCAAATTTCTTTTTGCTGCTGGTTAATGAACACTTACACTATGTTAACTGAAGTGACGTTTTACGAAAAGCTTAATCATCTTGAACTCCTTAACTGTGATGTCAAAGAGTATAAGAATTTGAGCATTTTTTTACGCATCCGTTCAATTCAAACACCAGGTGTTAAGTAGCTCACGGGATAATCTCCAGCAACTGGCATATAATGAAACACAAAGGACGAATACTAACTTGTAAGCAATAAGCTCAATATTTTTTAGACTACGATATGTATGTGAATAATAATAATAATAATAATGACAACAACAACAATACCGCCTTTTGATGACTGGTAGTAAAAAAAAAAAAAAACGAAATGGATGATATAGCCGTTTCTTTTTTTTTTTTTTTTTTTTTTTTTTTTTTTTTTTTTTTGTGTTACAGATGGTCGCAACGGTCAGTTGTCGTCGACCACCTTAGGAGATCGTAAATGAAATTGTCTCTCAGAGTAACTTGTTATAACAATTAAATGAAGACATTAACTTCATGCTATAAGAACAGGTTGTTGAGTGTAAATCAAAAAAGTGACACAATGCACAGACATTCAGAGATCAGTCAGTTAGTTCATCACAATTCAGACATAGACATAAACAGACACAAACATATATGAACAGAAAAAGATTTAAGCTACTTGACCGTAACTCGATTCTTAGACACCCATCACTCTAAGATCGAACATATATTAGGTTAACAAGAGACGAGCGAATGAAAGTAAAATGGGAACATTTCTTAATTAATTTAATAATTAAATAATAATTTGTTAAAATTATGCAAATAACTTATTGGATTTTTCGAAAAGATTTCTATGACGACCTCAAACACATATACAAAATATCCAGATATAAAGAATAGAAAGGAATACGTGCAGAGATCTCTGAGAGATTATGTTACTCTTCAGGTCCGTATATGTGTGTTACGTTTTCTAAAAGTTTTGTGTTTTAACCTAAAACCCAATGTCTACGATTGCCTTGAGCGTTTGATTTCTTCTTGTCAATTAGACAAATAATAAGCAAATCAGAGAATATTCGATATATATATTTTTGACTGAAGAATGGAAAAACCTATTGAGAAAAACTCAAGTAACCGATTGATACCGATTGATGGGATGCATCGATGGAAGTTTCAAATCAAGGCATCTACTGGCCAAGAGCTTTTGTCAATTTCAAGTTTAGTTATACACTAAGCTCCGAAGTCTTTGCGCATATTTTAATTTGTATTGAAAACACATATACACACGTTCACATGTACACATGCATTGATATGTTAGTTATAATTTCGGACATAAGATTATTTAATTTTGATTTTTTGCTTTCTTAATAATATTTTGACAATTTGAAGTAAGGATACGCGTGACATATACGATCAGATATAAAAAAAAAAATAATATACATAAAGCTTTTTTTTTTATTTCAAAGTTATTTTAAATTCAAATAAGAATGCGGACGAAAGGACGAAAGAAATCATAACGTGAGTAATTAATGAAGCGAATCCAATGCATTAACTAATTGAAGACACCTTTGGTATTTTCATTTTTGTTTATATTGAGGTTATTTTAGCGGCCTGTTAATCTAGACTAAACAATATAAGAGATAATGTCGTGAGATTTTTTGAATTAAAAGAGCAAAAGGGGAAAAAAAAAGAAAAGAAAGAAAAAAAAAAAAAAAATAACAAATAAATGTTAGTTTTCGAAACAGTAGCATTTATGGTCTTCTTTTCTTTTCCTTTTTGTATTATCATTACTTTTTTTATTTATTTAAACATCTTTTTGGTGTTATTTCACATTTTTATAGCAATGTCACAATGTCTTCAACAAACAGCGTAAGCATGTTCACATACAGCGGATGCAAGCCTATAAATGGTGGCGTTGTGTGTCAAAAGGTGCGTCTTTATTTACCAGCTCATCAATGTGACATTTAGTCATTCTTTCGTTTAAACATATATATATATATATAAACACTTACGAGCACACACACACACACACACATACACAAATACATTGTTTTGACGTTAACGAAGAGAAGAGAACCCAGATTTAATATATTTAATCATAATTGCTGTTTAGTATTTTTCCTGTTGTTAGCCAACATCGTTAACTTGTTTCAAGTAAGAGTAAATGTTGTTGTGTCGGCTTCTTTCATCACCTTCGTCCGTTCCGTTTTATTATTATTTAGTTTACACAATTTTCATATTTTGGAATGATTTTCTGTGAAGTCAATGATTCATTCGTATTATGCATCAGATGTAAGTTGTCCGTCCCTCTGGTTTATGACATCTCAAACTTTGAATTTGTACACCGGAACTTGTCTACACTTTCGTTTATTCTATATCGTTATATTATTATTTATTTATTTATTTATTTTTTTTTTTTATGTTTTTTGATATTTTATTTTATATTTTTATTTTTTTTTCCTTTGTATTGAGAAACACATCAGCGCCCATTTGAAAGGTGTAGGGTTAATGTAATTGATAAATAAATGAAAGTCAATTTGAGAAAATAAGGAGAATTATTTAATCATTTCATTCATGATCTCCAGAAATTTACATTTATTTATAAATTTAAGATCGAAGACATTAAACTAAGTAAAAAATTTATTTCAATTTTGTTTATTTTTTTTTTTTTTTTTTTTTATCAAACCGTTTATCACGTTTTCATAGGAATTTCTTATAATCATATTCGATTTTTTGTTAATCATTCGTGACTTTCTTAGTACATTAATTACAATTGAGGTCATCGCTTAAAAGAAAACTTTCTCAACCTAACTTAATAAGAAATATTAACTGGTAAGAAACTTATATTCGCCTTTAAAACGAATCTTTGATACCCGTCATGCCAAAGAAATATTACCAAGTTTCCAATGATTCAATTCCTTCTTATTAACATCCAGTGATATTTGGAATCAATTTAGAGTTAGTGTTAGGCAGTTAATTGAATAGAAAGTTAGTGCTAAACTTTAGCTTTGTATCTTCACTTCTTCTCTTAGTCTAAATGTTCCATTCCAAGAAGCGTATACACAGAGTAAAGAATACAGGGGCAACTAAACGGATGTAGACGTATGTGACAGTTCCGAGCGCACTGGCAGAGAACTTACAGACAGATAGATGTACGGACAAAGAAATCTGATTGCTAGACAAATGAACGAATCGATTGGTGGACGTGAAGAAAGATGAATGGAGGTATGAGCGTATAGCCAGAAGTATATAAAAACGGACGGATAGACGGATAGAGGGCGGGAAAGATAATAGGGGATAGAGCATAGGGGTGGGCAAAAGGTCGAGTGGACAAACGCATCTACAAGTAGATGGACTTCTTAGTAAGCGGAAAGGCCAGCATAGCTATTGTAATATACTTTACATTGTATTCCAGAAGACCATATGTCACGTGTTGAATGATACGAACACAATGAGAAACTTAGTATACCGACACAATTCGTTTTTCCATCACCTTTGTCACTAAACATGCTTCAAAATGCTCGTTTCTTTCCTTTGCTACAAAACGAAGTTCAATGCCATCGATAGTTAAACGTCAATGGTGCATACATTCATTCATTCATTCAGACCAAAGCAATAATTTCTCTAAATCATAATTTTAATGAATTATTGTCCATCAATCGCATCGACAATCTAACACGTTTTTATAACCAACTCTCTCTTTGTAACCAAAATAATGAAAAAAAAAAAAAACAAAAATAATAATAATTTTCCTATATGTTGCTGTTTTTAATTCCTAATTAAGTGAATGGCATGACAATAAATTTTAAATAATGTAGACAATCGTGTGCGTCTTTGCGTTATATGTTTTTCATAAAACGACACGATTTCCAAATATGATTCCGTTCGCAATTGCGACTTTAGGCAGAAGCTTATAAACATAAGCATAATTAACTGTAAGTAATTTTTTGTACAAAAGTAAATAAATGAAACAAGAATAAAATAAAAAAAAAAAAGAAGAAGAATAGGAGAAAAAAGGAAGAAGTATTGTGTATATATCTATAGTCAAAGATAGATGACCATTAACGGCGTTCAAAGACCATCAACATCATTCATCGCTGTATTGTTTACAACGGGCGGAGTCTCTTGGCGAACATAAATTTATGTAAATCCACAAATTCGAAATCAATAAAAGAGGAAAAAATAAATAAATAAATAATTATTTATTGAAAAATCTTTATGAAGCCCATTAACACCAACGGATTGTGCTTGTGTGCGCATTTTTAGGTATTTGGTAGGTTTAGAGGTGCGTTTCGGATTTTATGAGTTTCTTGTAGCTTCCAAAGTACGTTTGGCCATCGTTGAGTTCATTAAAGATTCATCGAGTGTTAACGGAATTTGTGATCACGACATCAGGCCTCAATATAACCGCTCTGGCGGCTATATTTACTGCACGCACACAAAGCGTAATCATACTCAAATGAACACACACGCATATACATGCACATATTCATCTGTTTATAGCATACCATCGCATACTCCGCAACATAGCGGACAGACAAATCGGCCATACCAAACAATTGACGCATCGTTATTGACCATCATAACGTTTGCCGACTAACAAACGATAAATAAAAGCTAAAAATTTTCTTTTTCTTTTACTTTACAGACAGACAAATTACCAATAGTGGCTAAAGCTACTGCTGCTGGATGTCTACGCTTATCCATAGACTTTGATTTACCGTCTTTCACTCTCTCTCTCTCCCTCTCTCTCTCTCTCTCTCTTTCCCTCACGCATACACGACATATATGTCCATACATGCACACGTAAAAACGAACAAATTGCAGACTTAAAGCCCATAAGCACATTTTGAACCAATCGTTGTTTTGTTGTTATTAATGTGTTGTTGCGTATTTTTCTTTGCAGCTTTGATTTCATCGTTGCCGTCCCCCGTCCCCCTTATTGGCTTCTCTTGTGAATGCAGTGCTGCTGTTGTATTTTTTTCTTTTTTTTTTTTTTAGTTTTTGTCTTACCCGCTGTCATTACAAATGCCCTTCGTTCACAGACTGACGACAGTTTGTCAATTGAATTTGAATGTTTTTCAATTGTGTGCAGTGATAATGTTTGTGCTCATTTTGGCCTCAAATCGTGATGTTATTGTACGCGCGAGAAGACAATATATTGTCGTTGTTGTTATTTAAAATGCTGTACCATGCCTTGCAGTGTTAACGCAATCTCTCAATGCATACGCGTTTTATGTGTAATTTTAACCGAATGTTGTTTATGCTTATGTTGTTGCTATTGTTTGTGCTTGTGTTAACATATACGTTTCTTAAGCGCAGGCGCGTATGCAGTAAGTTATCTTTTAAAGAGTTTATATGCTATGTTTATATGGATGTATCTGGGTTTTGGTTATTACCTAACTAAAAAATATGAAGTTTTTTATACCTTACCCAGCTTATGATATTAGGTATGGATGTGTGTAACCTCAACAAGGAGTTAAACTAAATTTTCTTTTCTTTTCTTCTTCTTCTTTTTCGAATAATTCGAAATCATTTCCTTAATTGATTTAAGTTTGTCTGGCCGCTTGTCTGTCCATCTGTTGGGTTTTGGTGTAAGCTAAATGTGGCAAATTTTGGAGATATTTCAACGAATTTTAGTTGAACTCTTTCAACGTCTTTGGAAATAAATTGGATCCGATCATTTTTACGACCTCTTACCATAGAATGCGTCATATTGAAAAATGCGTCGTTATATGAAAAAATTTTCAAATTTCAAAATTCACTGAGGCGTCGCAGATTAAATCCATTTTTATAGAATATAGGGTCTATTATAGTCTGTACTTAAAACCAAAAAAAAAAAAACTAGAAAGTAGATTCGATCGCCCCGTAGGCGTGTCCTTCGAGCGATGTAGCCCATTTTCAACATCGATCTGCGCACAGGACTTTCCATTGGTTTTGTTGAACTTCAAGACGATGGTTTGATTTGTGGGGCCAGAAGAATGTTTAGAACACACATTGCGCAGACGTAACAATTCTGCGTAAAGTTTGGTTCAGTTCGTGGCTCGCAGAAAAATTGTTTAATGTGTTAAACCGGCGCTGGTTCTGAAACTACAGCGACAAGGCATCTCAAGGCATCTCTATCGCCAATTTGGAATGGATTGGATCTAATGGTAAGCGCGTGAGGCACATCGTGGTAAAATTTGTTCGAAAACCGAAAATGATTGATTTGATTAGCCTCGTGTAAGGCCTACCCACTTGCTGATGATTTGCGGGTTGTATTTGCGGGGAGTGTTAATAATTTGGAAAGATATCATACTAATATTAACTACCATTGGGAATGCATTTCCCGTTGAGGGGCTGCGAATGATCTTGCGGTGAGCTGAGCTAAAACGATTTGCGATAACGTGTCGACCACTGAATCTGAGTCTTTAAGAGTCTTTAAGAGTAGATAAAATGCCTGGGGGTGATTATCGAAAATAAGTTACGCTTTGATGCACACACAAATTCCCTGTGTTTCTTATATGCTGAAAATTAACTTTCCATTCATTGTTTATCTCCCAAATATTTAAAGTGATCAGAAAAAGGGATTTCATAACCTTGAGTTGTCAAGCCACGGAAGTATGCAATACATAGAAAGACTTAAGATAGATCCACAATTTATAATACCGATCAATTCAGAATCATCTTCTGAATAAATTTAACCTTGTCTATCTGTCTATCCATCTACCCGTCTGCTCCTTTTGCTTCCTTCAGGTCGCAATTATTGAGGCTTTTTGATAAAAGTTGGTACACCATCGTGTTTGCTACGCTATTAAAAATGGGTCGGATCGGATCACTTTTTCAAATACTTCGAATTCTATATAATGACTGCGCTAAGTGAAGTGGTGTGGGATGTTCAACGATGGGGGGTGGCTCACTATAATACTTTCACTTGTTTTTACCTATGCAGAAAGGAGACGTCCAACGCACACAAAAATGTTAAGAATTTATATGAATGAAGAAATAATGGAAAAGTTCCCTATGAAAACTATACTGAAAGATAGAAATCGCATTTTTAGATTTTCTGCATCATTGACCGTTGACCATAAAAGAATTGAAGAATCACATGTCACATGTTTTTGTTTTTACGCCATAACTTTCCAAACTGCAGTTGCGAAGCGTACGGCTAAATGACAAACAGTGTCAAATATTATCGACCAGGCATTTATTACCGTCACAAGATTCTATAATAGAAAAATTTATTTTCGAAAAATTAAATTTTTTCCACTAATTAGGTCTTGTTTCTGAGTACAAAATTTACGCCCATTGCACGAAGAATTCGTTTAAAAACATTAATTACTTAAAACTTAATAGAGTATAAAATGATGGAATTTTTGTTTTTTAAATTAATATTTTAGAGGTTCGATCCATTTAATCATGAATACGGCTTTCATGCAAAAAGCTCAGACTGGAAGAAGTGCGATTCTCTCTGAGTCTGTGAGAAAAAGAAAGAGAAATGAAGTGTTTTTAGACAAATGGAAGGAAGTGAAAATGTTATCGTCAAAGAAGGTCGTCCCCATACCTCACTTAACTTAATACTATTCCTTACATGTTTGCATTAAAAAATATCAAAAATTATGTGTTGTTGCTACAGAAGAGCTTATTTTTTATGAGAACTCTTATAAGGGAGTGATTCTGTGGTGCAATTTTAGCACGGTCCACTAACATATGAAATCCATATTTCGGATCAATTTTCTTTCTACAACACTACAAGCACAAGGTCTTATTTTATGAAAGCTATACAAAGCCTGATGTTTTGTGAAAATCTTCACATTCGATGGAGGCCCAAAAATTCTCATTCGATTAATGTGACAAAAAGGTGGATGGATCTACCTGATGTTGGTCTAGGTTGGTTTTATGCACAAGTCCGCATGTCCTTTATCGCGAATGTTGAAAATTATAATGACTCATGATTCTCATTCCAAATCATATCAAGTGACTTTTGCTGTCGCTATTGAAGCTGTGTTTAAGTAGGACATAATATTTTGAATAAGAAGCGAATGCCCGGTTTCATGCAGAGCAAGATAGGCTGCTGCTTCAATTTTGGAAGGCAAACAAAAAAAAGCTTTAAAATCCTTCTAGTTCCTGTTCAATTAAAACCTTTCACATTATTCCCTGATTCTTCGATTCCAATCAAATTAACGCTCATCATATTTTTAAACAAAATAATAAAAAGAAGATAAAATTAAATTATTAACAAAATTGAGTTAAAAGTCAAAAGTTAATGTTTAAAATTTTGTTTTATTTGATTACACTTTTCCCCGATAACGAAACAAAACTTTAACAAAGATGTAGAAACTTTTCTAATTAGCGATAAATACAAATGTTATTCGTATGTAATAATTTATATAAATTCGTTTCATTAAATTTCTTTTGTTCACTAAGACTTTTGATGATTTAACGGCTAACGATATAATACAACTTCGAGAATGGTTCGCGTTCATTAAAACGGAAAAGTAGCGAATATAGAAAAATGTAATAAAACTCTACACTTCAATGATTAGCAATCAACCCTTATATATATATATATATGTACCGTGGTGTGTAGTGATCGTGCTGCAGAAAGGTGCATCCGTAACTGTTGCATCGAATATACTGTTGGTAAGGAATGTAGTAAAAGAGCATCTTCGCTCGAACACCTGTCGTTATTGTGTCACTATTTATTAGGCCACATTTCGGTTATCCCCTCTAGTGAATACGTTCGTTCATAGCGGACGAAAAGAAAAATAATAAAAAAAAAAAAAGTGGTAAACTGCAACGAACGTAAAGCAAGTGCATACAGCTAAGGTAAGATCACTTTAGGGATCAGTGTCTTGGATCAAGTTACACGAACATCATGTACTATGATGCAACCAACCCTAAATGCTGACAAAAGGCAGAAAAAGAAAAGAAATACTCATAATAATATAAAGAAAACTTATACTAACAGACTATAGCCACACGTTAGTTGGTGTTTTTTTTTTTTTTTTTTTTTTATATTATGTCGTTCTTACCCCAGTAATGGAAACAGAATTTAATACTTTTTTTTTTTCTTTTTTTGTATTCCTTATTTTTTCTACGTCTTAAACTGATCTCTGGATAAAAGTGCTTAATCAACTGGAATTGAGTGAATGGTATCATTCCAGACCGATATGTAAGGTCAATGCCTGCAACAGCCGTTCGCTTACGAACACGGCTGCTACCAATCTACATATAAATTTACATATAAATTCTCGTTTCATTTTATAATACCTATGATACCTAAGATACATTCAATGACATATTTTGCTTTTATACATATGTGTGGTTTCAGTTTGGTTGGATTTAATGTAATTCAAGTCTTTCATCGGAAGTCGGAAATGCTCGTAATATGCTCGATTGATTTTGTCGACTTTACAGCCTTATTCGCCAACAGACAGATATGTGTATACATATTTAGGATTAAATTTCACATCAGTTAATTTAAGCAGACAAATGAAATTTCTTTACAAGCATCATTTTCAATGGAATTAAAGTTCAATACTTTTTCCGTTTGGCTCTTAACAGCAGCTTAACAGGATCTTTTCCATAAAATTTCCAATAGTTAATGTATTTTTATTTCATAGTATTTTAATGATGACATTATTTCGTATAAGATCAGTACGTCAGTAACTGCCAGGACGAATTATTCGTTACTTTCTTACTATGTTCACAGTTTTATTATTACATGAAATCGATCCTAAAATGATTGAACGAAAGTTTCAATTCCACTCCAATACTATGAGACGATTTTTAACTTTCTATGGCTTAAAAGGGATGATAGACCTGTGAGACACAGTGTGCTGTCAATCATTCATTCAATCATTTTGCCATTAAGACCACACAAAAAGACAATGTATTCATTTATATAACGTATAAAGGATTCTTTTTATTCGAATGATAGAAATTCCTGCAAGTATAACTGTTCTTGCTTTTGTTTTGCTAACTGATCCATGTATATATATACATACATATATATTAAGAGTAGTGAGCATGAGGAGAAGCTCTTGGAGCTACTGGTTGCTATACAAAACAATCGATTTGTTTAACAGAATATTTCAGCGAGCTGACATCCAAGTTCATGCGGTCAAGATTATTTTCTCTATGAATATATCAAGTGTTTGCTTTATTCTGATAGAGTTAACCAACAAGTGACGTTTCGAAAGCGTGAAACAGGAAATCCGAAACTACTTCAAAAGGTAATTAAAAATTGCAGTAACCGGATTCCGGCTCATCATATTTTGTCGTTATGAACATATGCTGGAAACCGTATTATAAAACAAGTGAAAACATTATAGCGGGCCACGGACCACATCATTAAATATCCTACACCACCAATTCGCTTAATACAGTTATTGATAAAATGATTATTTTCAAAATAAGGAGTTGTATGCGAAGTGATCAAAAAAAGTGCTCCGATCCGAATCATTGTCAATGTTCATCCTTGGATCGAAACACGTTGATGTACTAAACTTCCTCAAGTTTCATTTTCACACAAGAATATAAGACGGACAGACGGACATTCTTAATATGATTCAGTATTTGAGACCGCTCAAGAATATATATATTTTCTGGAATCTCTGAAGTTTCCGTTTGGGCGGAGGGGTTGGTGATGGATACAGCAAATAAAATAATAAAAGTGAATTCAATAAACTTAGAGAACAGCGCCTAACAATGACGTCCAGAGGCGCATATTCTTCGCATGTTTATTATTGCTCAGAATATAGCCTGACAGAAAATACACTTAATTAGGAGGCGTCCTTTTGTTTTATAAAGTTTCAGTGAAGCCGCTTATACGAATTGAATTTTTTTAAAGCCGAAGTATCATGACTTTTATCATTAGTATTAGTCGGTCGGTCGGACCAGATCAATCACTGTTTTAACATTAGTATTACTAAAGTTTTGCATCAAAATAGGTCAACTCCGAATTTCCATCACCGAAATACTCATCAGAGCTATCTACTTGTTCGGCTCAAAAATGGTCTCGATCGGCTAACTAATTAAAGTGCTTCACGTTTCAATTTATTGATTAGTCGACTTCACCGAAAGCGGCTGGTTCTTAATATTACCGGAACCCAAGCGATTTTTCACATCATTGTCTAACATTTTGGACATAAAATCTTCTTCCCTTTTTGCTCTATGTAGACAGAATTGTGAGATGAGTTTCTTGAATTCGATTTTTCGATTGCATGAACGACAACGAACAAAGTAAATTAGTAAACCGATCGGTAGAGAAGACTTTTGAATCAAACATGGAAGTAATGCTAACCAATATATGGATTAACAGTTTTTCGAAAATTTCTTCACCGACTTAAAGGTCGTACACCAAAATATGAGAAAATTATAGGCATTTTTTCATGTTTGTTACGCTTCCTTATCTATTGTGGGCGTGCAAGTGTGGATAGGTCGCACGCTTTTTTTTTTTCTTTGTTAAGGCTCTTAATCGATCAAGGAAAGGTTGTGGTAAAGTTTCGCATCCTGTCTTCACTTCTGTGGATACGACGACTGCACAAAGTTTATGGTGCAAATTGGTAGTGTTAGGCTTATGTCATCGAAATTTCAAAAACTAGAGCGTTTTTTGAAACTCAAAATTTTAAAATGTTCAAATGGAATCATCCGGTAGTTTCAGTGTTAAGATATTCGATAAACTATTAATTAGTATGCGAATTTAAATCGATTTAGTTACGTTCGATAAAGTGCTTTTTGTTTGTCAATCTATTCCCCGGAATCTCATGGTCACGAAACTAACACTAAGGGTTAGAAATTTCACCCAAAAAATCTTGATTCAATTTAACAGATTTTTTGAAAACTAAATAGCATCGAAAAAGTAAACTGAAATGTAAAAGTGTTTCTCATAAGCTCTCTGTTAAATTCACTTCGAAAAGCACAAAAAAGACCCGCGCACAGAAGTGCGACAAATACAATTTTGTCACTTTTTTATTATTATTATTATTATTGTTAATAATTTAGCCCGAGAAGTAAATTGTAAGACTAAAGCCTAGAAACACTAGCATCTAAGGCTATCGGCTTTATTGAAAACTCTACCAACACACTTGAGACTTGAACCCACGGCCAATGACTTGTTACGCGAGATCCTTTGCCTAATCGATAAAAAATAATTTTGTTAAACATAGCTTAGGCAAAGCTGCCTTTATAATAGACGTTAACTGTACGAGGCGTCAATTGACTCAACAACTGATTATTCTCTCTCTTGAAAATTCAATTTTTTGGTTTTCTTTTCTTAGTTAAGTTGAATCTCTTCCTTTTTCGCCTGCGAGGTCTCAAAACTGTGAAGGAAAACGGATTCTACCAAATGTTCAAATATTCTTTACATACGATACATATTCATTTATAGTATATATATATACATCATTGTAAATGCATTGCAAACAAAGTGAAAAACAATTTCATCTTTTAGGGCAAAGTACAAAAAATTCGAATCGATAAAGTAGCGTCATAGAATAATTTATCATTGAGAGAAAAGAATTTCAAAGTACACACAAGTATCCAAACCTAACCACCTTCCTAGCCCCTACGCAAATGCACGTAAAAATTTAACAAAGCACGCACATACACATACACACACGCAGATATATCTATATATTTATATATATATATATATATATATATACATTCATAAAGTATATATATATATATATATATATATATATATATATATATATATAC
>KK502413.1:184779-229393 GCA_000688735.1 Glossina austeni | reverse complement strand
TACATGTATACATTTATATATATATATATATATATATATACATTCATAAAATATATATATATATATATATATATATATATATATATAAATGTATACATGTAAACGTCAAATGTATCCCAACAACAAAACAAAAAACAAAACAACAAGAAACCGAGAAAAGAAGCTCACGAGAAAAAAAAACAACATTGTCTCTAACGTATAATCTAGATATTTATGTTTGTCTAAGCATACACACATACATGCAAGCACACACACACACACACACACACACACACACACACACACATACACACACGAACACACACATACATACACTCAGATATACAAACGAACACAAACACATATGAACGCACACTTATATACATACAAATAAAAGTATCCAAGTATGTGCTTTTTATATAAATAGAACAAACACACAGTTTGTTGCCATGATACCGCCGTAGTGAAAAATGTACATAACAAACATTGGATTTTTTAGTTTATTTATTTATTTTTTTATTTTTTCCATTCTTTAGCTTTAGTTTTTGATGGCCATGAGGGCCTAAAATGCTGGTAAAAAGGGGCAGAGAGAGAGAGAGAGAGAGAGAGAGAGAGTGTATAGCTAAAGAACAATTTTGAACACCTGCAACGTTCATATGAACGGAGGGGATTGTTCACAAATGTGTGAATGAAATCATGCGAAAGACAATAACATAGAACAAAAATGAAACAGAGAAAGCAAACGATAGCAGAGCATAGAGAATGCAGAACATGCAGAGTGCACAGGGCATCCATTTATAGACGAACGGACACACTTACATCTAAAACATAACAATAGAAAATCGATAATTTTTTGTTAAGGACGGATGAAAGGTGAATGAATCAAAATGGATGATGATGTCTGCCTGCATGCATGTACTTGCATATTGCATACGCTATGCATAGATAGATAGACATATAGATAGATAGATATATAGATAGGAACAGTGGGAGCACTAGGAAGACATACTACTTGTTTTGATAAGCGAGCTGTAAAATCGTATTGTTATCGATACAATATTGAAAATAATTTTTTTTGCTCGAAGCTTTTGTCTCAACCAATTTTTGAACGCATATAAATGCATTTCATGGCGCATAATTTCCTACGACCTTATTCTTTTACAATCACCTGCTTAACCATACTACTGCACATTAATGGACATCTTCAACACTTTCTAGATCTACCAGTAGACTTGCATTCACTCTATGTAAAGCATAAATTCGTACCAAGACATAACTAAATTGAAAATTTGAAATGTTTAGCAACAATTGACAATTAAATCCAATAAATATACCATCGATTGACAGCAACTCCTTACACACATAAGGAATTTATAAGCACTTGAGAAGTTTTACTTCTCACCTCACCGTATGTTCTATTCTGTACAACAGCTTTTTTAATGGATAATGTTAGCTGTTAATGCTCATCCCGTTTTAATCCAAGAATTTTTTTCTTTGGAATAAACAAATAATTATAGTAATTATAATAATAATAATAATAATAATAATAATGTTAGTGATAAAAATAACAATAATAGTATAAATAGTAACAAGTAAAAAATTATTTTCAGCCGTAATCGAATCTTTTACACCCTTCGTTGTCCGTTACCTTAAAAAAAGACTTAAAAAAAGAAGATCACCTAAATTGTCATACGCTGTAATATTGGGTGGGCGCGGGTGATTTTTTCTATTTTCAGAGCAAAAGTGGAAATTTATATAATGCATGTGTTGCACCTTATGAGCAACAATCAAAAAACACGTAAAGCAAAGGTGTTCACCGTTTTTCTTATATAAGCGTGTGGGCGTTATAGCCGTGTCGTTTGAGCGGCTCAGGCCATTATCATATCCTTGTGCAAATTTGTCAGCGATATCTTCAATTTTGTGAACGGGCGAACGTTTTCCATAGATACTACAAAGTTGGCAGACGGACAGATGGAGAAACGAGCGAACGGACATGCTTCGGTGCATTGTGAATTTGCAACTGGAGAAGAACTCATGTACATTGTCGGGCTTTTGAAACTTGCTTTTCTTATAAAAGTTTTGAAAAAAAAAATGAAATTGAGTAACCGTCGACGATTGTTTGTATTTTTGTAGAGGTACTACAGTATCGCCCATAGTATATACGTTAAAATTTTTGTAGTTTTAGCTGCTGTGGCTTATAAGTAATGAGAAAAAATCCATTCTTTTATTCCATTTGAAAAACGGAGTTGTCCTCATTTTACGTAATACTGTACGGGTATATTTCGACCGATTTGGCTCATTTTCAATACCAAACTGCGTACAAGGACTTGCAATGTTTCGGCCAAACATGAAGTCGATAGCTTCATTTTTGCGGCGAAGATAATGTCTAAAACAGATATTACACAGAAGGACAGATGGACAGACAGATACGCTTAAATCGATTCAGTATTTGATGGTGATTAAGAATGCATGGACTTTGTGGGGTATCTGAAGTTTCCTTCCGGGCATTGCAAACGTTTTCACAAAATGGGAAAACGCCTCATCCTTCGGTGTTCGGTATAATAATACCATCAGTAATAATAATAATAATAATAATCAAAGTGATAATATAACAATTATAACAAGAATAATAATAAGATATTAATAGTAAAAAATAAGTCTAAGTTGCTAGTCGATAGCTTGCTTCAGTTTATCTAGTTTTGAGGCCTAATTGATTAAATCAATTGTTCTGCTAAGTTGGCAGGAAACAAGAGACAACGGACATGCGGGACTTGACGCTGCACTCACATTTGAAATAGTTTCAAGAACATTTTTGGCTTTTGATAATAATTTCTGTAACAGACCGATAATCCGAAAATTTTTGCACATTTCCAAAACTATGAGTTGTGTTCTAATTTCAATTTCCAAATTTATTAATTGGCCAATAGAGAGGTGAGCCATAAAAAATAAAAAGTAATTTCATACTCGTCTCGAAGCTACATAAACACTTTCCCAAACTTCTGGTATAAATATCATCTTTAGCTTAACGCCCGATATACGATACGTTAGAAAAGTATGCAGTCGAAAAGGCAATTGCGCACGATGCGCAAAAGGTGTGTGTGTGTGTGCTCTATTTACAGATATCGTAAACGTTTAAAATTCGTTGCATAATACGCTTACCCTTTAGCTTCATAGAGGACAAATAATTATATAATTTCTACGGGAAATAAAAAATGCAATAAAACCGTAATATTAAGGGGTGTAAAAAATATTGAGCCTAATAATAGCGGAGCATAGCAGTCGCATGTATATTTTTGTTCTACTAATGGCTTTTAACATTTTTTAGAAAATTAATTTTCTATATCAAAATATTTACGTTTCCTCTCTTCTAACATCGTCTTTGTCGTATATGAATGTTTGCAATGGACTCCATTTGATTTGATATATTAAACACAATTGCGTTTCAACTCGGTTGCATTGATGCCTTTTGTGCATTTAGAGTGGATAATCCAGTTGAAAGCATATTTGTGTACAAACTCTTACTTATGCATAGAAAAAGATTACATATGATAGCGTATGTGGGAAAGAGATGTCAAAAAACCAATACACTTATGCATATGTACACGCAAACGCATACACTCGCACACATGCTACAAAAAAAAAAAAAGAAAAAAAAGAAAAAAGAAAACGAAAACGAAAAACTCCACTATCGTCTTCCAATGGCAGACCATTTTATTGCTAACAGTAGCGGTGTAGTAGATGATGATGGTGGCATCTTTATGTCACATAGTACCCACCCAGATTTCATCTAAATAGTGGCAATTTTTCAACTTACATAAGTCACACCATCTCTGCTATACACATACATGCATACAAATTTATAGTCACACAAACTACTGTTGTTATTGTTCTCGTTATTGTGTTGTGTATTGTTGTTGGTGTTGGTGCTGTTATGGTTGTTGTTTCTGCTGCTGCTGCTGCTGCAGTTGCCGCTGCTCTCACTGCTGCTGCTGCTGCTGCTGCTGCTGTTACTCTGTCAGCTCAACACATCCATGACATCCGCGCACTTTATGATTTTCTTGCACGCACACAAGCATGGGTATCTCTACACAGCTCGCAGTTTATTGTCCGAAATTCACCAATTGCAGAGCCTCAATTTATCAGCGAGATTTGTTTTGTTTTTTTTTTTTTTTTTTTCACAATTTTTGTTTTCTTCTTTGCCTCTTCATTTTCGTCTTTTCATTTTTATTGTATTTAACTGACTCTGCATGCAAAACCTATGCCGCTGAGATGCTAAAAAACCGAATTGAGTTAATAAGAGAGAATGACAAAAATTGAGAGAAAATGTGAGAGAGAAAGAGAGAGATAAAGAGAAAGAATGACCAAGAGTATCTATGTAAAGTATCTATGTGATTTGAATTGTATATGTGTAAGTGAGTGTTAGTTATTTTGAGAATAAAACTCGTATACGGTTTGCACTCATTTACATCTCATAAGATTTTGTGCAAGCTTTGTTGTATGTATTTATTGTGGTGCTATGCAAGCATATGTTTGAGTGCGTGTATATATATGTGTATATATATATATATATATAGGTAGTATATATATATATATGTGTGTGTGTGTATGTGTATTTATATATATATATATATATATATATATATAAAACATAATTATGTGCTTTATCTGAGGGAATAAATTGTACGTTATATGCATGTGTACAAAAAAATGTACATATGCTTACCTTTGCACATTGATTTAATTTTTATATAGTTTCCGTTGTCCAGTTAAATGAATACAGTTTTCTGTGAATGTAGTTACCTGCGTGTGCTTGAGTGCGTGCGGATGTGTGTGTGTTTGTGTTTGTGTTTGTATGTCTGCATCATTATATTAATGTGCATGTGTACAGACATGTATTGATTTATGTCTTACGATAATAACGCATGTAATAATTTTTAGCTTTTATTTTAATTGATAATAAAAAAGAAGTAATAAAAGCTAAGAGAATTTAGATAAATATTTCTCAAATGTTACTTCTTATGTGCACTTTGAAAAAGGTATAAAAATTAATTTAAAATAATCCGATGAATTTTTAATAAGTGATTTCACGTCGTTTTCAAAACGCACGCGTTTACAAAATATTTTTGGTATTATGTGTGAAATAATATTTGTATAGAATATAAAATTGTTATATATTTATATACGTATAGGTGTGTATGCGTCTGTGCGTATGCGTATAATTACTTTTTCTCCAAAGTCTAATGTAAGTGCAAGTAGCGTATAAGAAAACGCATATTCTCCACAATTTAATAAAACAATCTCACACTTTTGAGAATATATACATGTATATATGTATATATATATATATATATATATATATATTTTTATATATGTATATTTATATATATATATATACATAAACATGTGTAAAAATAAATATTCATATGTACATAAGAATAGATTTAGAGAAGAAAATAAAATATTCGTTGGAAATATGTGCTCCTTTTAATGCCTTCGTTTGACCGATTTTTTGCTTAAAACAAATTTAATTAATTCATATTTTGATGTCGTTAGAAAACACACTTTTAATACACTTTTATCAACAAAGTCACTTAACTGATACAATTGTCCAGAAAATCCAATTAGTTCCGATAAGATGAGCAGAGGTAGTAAGTAGTCTTCTCTTCACCATCGATATCGCTTTTCTAAGCTATATCTCTTATTCTTTATTTTGCATGCCTTTTTCATTTGCAAAAAAATATTACTATAGACCCAGTGAAAGGTTCACAGTTGGTCGCGGCTCACCATTATGTATCCTATTCTACATAGCTTAATACATTCAAACATATAACGACTTTTCAAAATATGGCAAGTAATCGAATTCAATAGTGTTCGCGCTTCGACAAACGCTGTAGGTTGAACACAATAAGACAAGATGCATAGACGGACAGGTGGTCAGACCGATAAACAAGATCGATTATGAAAGTGATTCTTAATTGATCGGCATAATAATAGATAAATCTATTTTAAGTCGTTGTGGGTATTGTAGAGTATAAGTACAAGAAATGGAAATAACGTAGCCCGCGACCATAGATTAGGACATTTGGTCTCTAGAGGAAGGTTATATTTGATAGGCCGCCCATTCATGGATCATGGATTTCTTCGAAACTTGGATTATATTATTTCTACACGGACTTGTCTCTTGTAGGTGATGGCGTTGCAGATGCCGCGAACTACTTAAGGTAATGAGATTTTATAAAAAATCTTAAGATATGAATGATTGCCTGGCAAAAAACCATAACTTCCTGCCTATCAAATATATTGTGAACCGTAACTTGTTACTAATATTTGCTAGGATCAGCAAAAAAAAAAAAAAAACGAAGGAAATTGGAAAAACGGTTTCAATCGACCAAACAATACGCCTACTTCATGGAAAATATTTCTTTCTAAGATGGCTTAAGATGGCGAATGAGGAAAGCTTCGGCTTGAGGAGAACATAATTTTCATGTTTACCCTTTTTTTAGATAAATTTAAAATTCGCTAACCGAAATAAAAGCATTTGAATGCATTTTGTTTTAAGTGATAGTGAAATAGCGTTTTTATTATACGTTTATTCATATATGTAAAATTCTATAGTTATTGATATATATATTGATAGTGATGTTCACTCATCTATGTAAACGCCTATATCAACGTTTTCGATCAAATCTTATCTTTGTTTAAATAAGAAAGTGGACAAATCATAGATTTCTGAGATGAATCATATTAAACATTTCGTAGTAAGAGATAAAGCGGTATGAATATTGAAAGGTAAGACAACAGCACTTATACAACACACGCACACAAGCGCCTTCTATATAAACTATATACATAATGATAAAGTAAAAGTCATCGCAAGATTCTATCATTGAAGCGCATTCGTTAAAAACAAATAGTTCATTATTAAGTAAATTATTTGAGGCGTGTCTACTCAGCGCCATTCGGAACTTTCTTCTTTCTACTAAAGCTTGCCATAGCTTGCTCCCATATACAAAAGTAATTGCTATCAGAAATAAAAAAGTAAAGAAATTTTACCAAATTTTTGATGAGTCATTTATATCGAACCTCCGTCTTTTTATTATAGTTCTTCGTTAATTGCCACAACAACAATGGACTAACAAGGATCATTTTCTCTTTAGATAACAAGGGAAATTTCAGATGAACATTCACTATAGGTCTTACATCATTGCCTTTAGGCATTACGAATGAAAATCCTTATGAGTCTTGCTCTTTTATCGATCTAAATATCGAGCTAATAATCGCTATTCGATTTTTTTCTCTCTTCTATCGATCTAAATATCGAGCTAATAACCGCGATTATTATTTTATATTTTTTATGAGCAGGAGATTTCGCCTATTCGTGTAATAGGGTGAGGGCCACAAAGAAGCGAGTAAATGAGGTAAGGAAAAGGGTTTTCACAAGCCTAGTAGGCCTGGACCTAGTCGATAAGTGTTATGCCTTTAACAACTGAGCACTTACTATACCTATGGCCAAAAAAAACTCTGTGAACCCGCGAGCACTGACTTCATTGCCTCGGATCTTATTTAGTCAGCTACACAGGCGGATAAGTTAGAAGAGTAACAAAAGTGGTAACGAGATTTTCAATTTTTAGTTTCGCTTTTTAGCGAACCGCGTTCGGCCAGTTAATCAAATTATTCATGGATATGGTGAAATTTTCAATTAAAATTTTTTAGCCGATTTTTAAGTTTTTTTTTTTTTTTGTTTTCTACTTTTGTGGCAACGGTGTTACGGAGTCATTCACACGCCAATAATCCGTGAAGTTAATCCGACAATTTGTATAACGAATTTCAACTTACGATCCCAATTTTTATGATGAATATAACTGCACGTGGACTTATATTTGATTTGACATCTTATGCTAATCAGAAATTTCTAAGATGTCGTTCTATTAGACTCCTGCGAACCGAATGCCGAAATTATTATACCGTCATTTTTCGCTAACGAAACTTAATGTATTTAAACTCCTAAAAATTCGTAGCCGTATTCGATATCTAGTCTCGCGCTTTATTTATATGGCCGCGCATATGTATAGTAATAGTATTATGCATAGTAATATTGTTTGGGTCTTTGCTCGCGTTATCTTAAACTTTCTTGAACTATGACTTCTTGATCATTTCCATACTGTCCTGGTGGGTAATTTTGAATACGCTCTTTAACATGTACATTTGTAATTTTATTTAAATATACATTTTTGTTCTATTTTTATTCGTTAAAAATGAGTGTAATTTTTTTTTTTTTTTTTTTTTTTTTTTTTTTTTTTTTTTTTTTTTTTTTTTTTTTTTTTTTTTGTAAATAAATATATTACTGTCCCTTTTAGTATATTTGTCTGTTTTTTTTTTTTCTTCTTTTTTTACCGTTGCTCCTTCATCCACATGGTATGATTGCATTACCCGTGTATCTGTCAATATTTTGTTGGTATTTTTTTCCATATTTTTTTTGTGTTTTTGGTTTTTCTTTTTTTTTTTTTTGGTTTCGATTTCTCTACTCATTCGGTTTAGCTTGACACAAGTTCAGTGTTTTCTTGCTATCTGGTCTGCTAAATGCTAAACAAAAGTAATTGCGCGCGTGTTGGTCAATAATATTCATTCTCGTACCGTTATCGCGTTCGTGTACACACAGTAAATATTTTGTCATTGTGTGACGTTTTCTATTTCACTGCATATATATATATATATACATTTATGTATGTGATATCTCTGTATAGCATGTAATGTCGTCAGTGCGACTGACGCTCTTGCGAATAAATCGATTTTTAACGTTTGCACTTTTAAATATGTTTATTGTTAAAATTGTATTGTTGTTGTTTTTGTTGGTGCCTTTTTTCCATTGGTTTTACTTGTTTTCTCAACGGATTAATGTAATTCTTATCTAATCATTCAGAAGAACAACAGCGAAAGAGAAAAAAACTGATCTCTTTTTCTTTGTGGAAAACTTACTTTTTCGAAAATTCGATTCGTTCAGCATAAAGCAAAAGATTGACAATTATTATCTGAATCATTCTGAAATCTCTTATTAAAGTAAATAAATATAATGTTAAAGAAATTTTACACGCAGCGTTCCTCTAATTATATCCTACACCACTTGTAATACAAAGGTATACTAACTTTGTTGTGCATGTATGGAACACACACGAGGACTTCAGATAGACGGTTCAGAATCAGTTTCTATATTGATCTATGCTTGTCTATCCGTCTGTCCATCTTGCTTTCTTGTGTTCAAGCTGCAGATCGCAAACTTTTGGATCCCAAATAATTTCGTGAATCGAAATGTCTTGGCTTGTCTATCCGTCCATTCGTGTTCCTTTTTTTTTTGTGTTCAACCAAAACGCGACAATTCTCAATATACTTTGATTCAATCTGATACATTGACGTATTTTGGCACAAGGACGAACACTATTGAAAATGGTCGAATCGGCCCACTTTTTCGACCACTTCTCATATAACGCCCTATTTTGAAAAGTTTTAACATGAACAACTATGGGATGATACAGGCTATTCAATGGTGGGCCGTGCCCTTATGTAGTGTTGTTACTTATTTTTAACTAGTTATTTGCAGGAATAATTTCAAATTTTCACACTTTTAAAATGGTCTTCCTTGCAAGACTGCTTTTAGAACGCACAAGCGTTCGTTTCAGTTTCGGAAGTCAAGATTCAATCGTTTATTTTAATTTTTTGTTTTTCTTTTTATACTCAACACCGCAAGATGAGGGATATATTCAGTTTGTCAAAACGTTTGCAACGCCCAGAACGAATCATCAGAGATCCCATAAAGTATATATATTCTTGAATACCGAATTGATTTAAACATGTCTGTCTGTCCGTCTGTATAATGTCTATTGTAAACATTCTCCTGGCCGCAAAAGTGAAGCTATTGACTTTAAATTTGGCTGAAACATTGGAAGTTCTTGCGCGGAGACTGCTATTTAAAATGGGCCAAATCGGTCGAAATACACCCCTACAGTATGACGTAAAATGAGTACACCTCTTTTCTTCGAAAAGAATAAAATTGGATTTTTTCTCATTATTCATAAACCACAGAAGATAAATCTACAAAAATTCGAACGCATATTCTATGAGCTATGCTGTAGAATGTGTGTGCACGAAAATGGAAAAAATTGAACACGCCTACCCAATGTTATTGTGTATCGAAATTCAATTATATTTTCAATTAGTTTGCAACTCGCAGAAACAAGCTTCAAAAATCCCATAAAGTATACAAATTCTTCGCTATTTACAAACCTTAAATGCACCTAAACATGTCCGCCTGTTTGTCTGTCCATCTGTCTGTTTGTAACTTTGTAGAATTTGTGGTAAACATTCTCCCGTTAACGAAAATGCAGACATCGCCTACAAATTTGCAAAACAATTTGGAATCGAATTTAAACAAAAACTTTTATTTTGAAAATAGAATAAGTCACCTGAGCCCACTTTATATTGTAGAGCGTGAGAGTTTTATTTTTTTACTTATTTTGAATTTTTTTGGAGTAAACGCTGATGGGTATAAAAGATTCGTTCCCGACCGAATTTAATTTTTGTACTCGTTTTTGTTATGAAAGTTTCATCGAAAAGCACAGCAACAGAGATGGACAGATGATACAAAATCTTCTATTAATTAAAAAACATACGTACATAGCTCTTTTAAAAAGAAGTATAATTTTAGCTTCCCCGTTATTTTTCAACCGCTTACATTTGATAAATAAATGGTACAAAACTCACGCAACACACACACACAAAGTAGTGCAAAAAACAAGCTCGTGATTTATGAAATAAAACCGACCTGAATGACGGGCTACAATTACATCTGTCTAGAGATGTAGACAAGCAAAACTAAATCTGAATCTTTGAAAACCCAAGAGAAGTAGGCGAACCACTTCTCGACAACAACAATGTCAACACTGACTAAACAAATTTAATGAGGGTTTTAGTGAAGCCACACTTTCTCGAAAATGCTCTCATTTCCATCGTTACAAGGAGTGAATTGTCCCACCGAACGATGTCGACTGCAATTATTGCTACTGATGTGAGCAACGGTCAGTTTTGGCTAAATAGCATCACCTGCCCTCTCTTGAAGCAATGGCTCTTTCGCTTACAAAGCTTATACAGAACCTTATGTTGAAAATCCCTACACTTTACGGAATTTCTAAGGATCAAGGCAACTAAGATAGCTAGGAGCTAGATTGGATTTTAATTATTTGCTTATCTGTCAGTGAAACGAATGAAAACAGTTTGATCTTAAAAGTAATCGATAGATATGGGTATTAGCTTTCATATTATATGACGACTTTCTTCGAAGATTCAGTTTGGAATGTCAGATGGAGAATTACTCCTATTTTTTCATCTGACCTAAAATGGAATTAACGCAAAAATGCGTTATGTATCGAAGTTTAGCTTCTTATCCATTCCATTTCTTCAATTATTGGAATTACACACACAATTATTCGAACAACACAAGGATGGAGGAAAGGTTGTGACCTATTTAACTAACTATTATACACAAATATATATATTGTGAGGTTCTCTAACACATATCTTATAATTATAAGCTAATATGCTCCTACACTTATCCTCGATAAGTGTAGGCGTGTAAATCGTGTAACATCATGTAATGATCAAAATGATTGCTAAACTTGAATATGGAAAAAATGTTAAATATTTTTTAAAAACTTAGTCAGAGCATTTTTTCTTCTTCTCATTTAGCATAATAATAACTCTCGCGCTCTCGATACTCTCGACCACTTACAAATATTAAATTAATATTTTCGTATTCTCTTGCATTTTTATTCCTTCTCTTTGTGTTTATAACGATTACGCAATGCACCTGCCACTCTTCGTTTTCTTTAGACCAAAATCGATCAAAAGTTCATTAAACCATCAGTAATAATAGCAATTAAAATAGAGATGATGCTGGTGGTTTTCTCTTCGCTCATTATTGACTGACTATATGTATACAATCGATCCTACAATTGATTTGTCAATAAGTCCCGGGATTAAGTAAGAAAAACCTTTTATTCTCTTTTTGCGCAGAGTGCAGTTCTATTTCTCACTACAGTTTCCTTCAATTATGTGATGCAATGCATTTCAAAGATTCCTCAAATTTTCCTCAAAATTCCTCTTTTTATAGAACAATTTGTCAAGGGGCACAAACTACACTTCAGTTCCCCCAATTTCCTCATCATATTTTGCAAAGCTTTTCTCCTTGAGCATCCTTTGCAAATTTGAAAATAAATAATAATCCCTGATGGATGTGGCGACAATACGACCTTCATTCGTATTCGCCTACAATGGCCAATACGATTATGGTCCTCGATTTGCTCTCGTATAAATAAGCGCGATACTCATATAGAGAGAAGAGTGTGCTCTGAAAGCAATTTTCAAGCAAAATATTAAACGTACTGCCTTTTGATATATTTGGGGATGTTAACTATTATGTCGTGCATCTTCACTTTTCGATTGTCGAGAATAATTTTCAAGATATTTCTCATATTTCCGGGTGGAACAGCCCGTTTAAAATCAACACGCCATGAGTAAATTGAGTTGTTTTCCAGAGGGAGAAATGTTGTTATAACATTTTTCAAGCCAAACTTAAGTTTGAATGATATATATATATATATATATTTGAATGATATATTTTTATATATATGTTGGAATGATATATATATGATAAAAAGCAATGCAATGCACTCGACAATGGCATAACACTTATCATTTACGAATATATCCGTCCGTCTGCGGCCAATAGCTTCCTGTCTCGTGCTTCTTCTCTTTGACCGGCACACCCCATCTTACACGTACACCCGACATCGCCTAAATAATTGGTCAAAATAAAAAAAATAAAAAATAAAAAAGCGGTAAATTCGAAACTTTCTTAAAAATAACAAAACTAACGGCTCTAAGCCCCTAATGATTTGTAAGCAAAACAATCTTTGTGTCATGAACTTTTTCGACAAGCATCGTATAAGAATAAGCGTTTTCTAAAAACCATGCGGATTTGTTTTTTTTTATTAGAAAAGGAGACTGCGTGCGCGTGCGCGTTCTGGTAATTATTGACCGACATATACATGATTATATGTCGACGTAAAGTAGTAAAGAAAAGAAAAACAATTGTGAAATATTAAGTTTGTATAAAAGCATATAAATAAATATATACTTTAAGTAGCAACAACAAAAAAACCCCAATGAACAAAACATGCAATTATGAATACAGGTGACTGTCATATAAAACGCGACTATTAGAAAAAAGTGAAAAGAATAAAATAATATTTACTTTAAACAGAAGTTTTCGATATCCGCAATCATCTCAGTCTAAATGCAACCGGCGGCTTCGCAAGCGTAAGTATCCTATGATTTAACACAAACGCAGCATTTAACACATGACAGCATTGCAGCAATGCACAAGCGTGTTGCCATACGTATGCAAGCATTTGTTATAAAATTACTTCATTTACATGCACTACATATATACGTGTAAGCGCTTCACCGACCAATTTCACGCAGATTAATAATTACTAGCCTTTACGCAAAAATATATTGAAAGTATTATTATGTGACTTGACACTTGAGTTTTTATGATTATTTGCGAAAAGATCTATGAAACGGTATGCCGGGTTTATGACTTTAAACTGATGACTGATCGTAGGAAATGAGTTGAGAACAAATCTGCTTTAAGTGACAAAATAGTGAGATTGCAATGATTCTTTCAATAGATAGTCAGCTAGAGACAGACAAATAAACGCATAAAATTTACTTAAGTTGATTGAAAATGTATATGAAAATGTCGTCTCGTTCAGAAAGCACGATCGGCTCTTATCAAAAATGCTTCAGTTTCGCTTCAGCGAATCGAAATTCAATCCATTAAAAATTTTGCTATCACTTACTGTCGTATCTAAGTATCGAAACTCGTTTTATGACCAGCCCTAGGCAAATGGTGAAAGTTTAATTCCGCAGCAATGCCATCGCATGAAATGTGCCGATTTTCCTAAATTTTTTGGAAAGGATCATCTGTCAACTTTATCAGCCATTGGCCAATCAGAGTACCAAGCTTTTTAAACATTCAAACATTTGTTTGTAAATTCTAAAGTATCAGCACGAATTTTTTTTTTTTTTTTTTTGACTATCTTTGCGAAGTCTTTTCGCCTTACTCGNTTTTTGACTATCTTTGCGAAGTCTTTTCGCCTTACTCGACATAATATCATAATTTTGACTCATTACCGAAAACGCGATTTGTTCCGATTGAGTTAAGATCCGTTACAATGTTTGTTTTCTCCACGTATCTACGGACGCCTTCACTCTCACCCATTGAACGAATATACACTAGATACTAAGAATGCACGAATGATACGAAAAGGACGCCTATAAGGACCATATAAGAAAAGTTACACGCACAGCAGTTCTTAATAAATTTGGACCCCTAGCCATGTTCATCAGATAAATATATAAAATACATGATATTTTAAAGTTAATATACAGCAAGGGCATAATAAAATTCGGGTCAGAATTTTCAGATGAAATTATTTATCTCCAAGCTTGAGTAATATATATGATAGTCTGTCGTGATTATTGTGACATTAAAGCAGCTCCGCTCGTTCTGTTTTATTTTCTCACTTTATTAGCGCAGCTTTAATATAAATTTTATGCCTACATGTCGTCACAATCGGTGCTGTTAACTGATTCAAAGATAATGCAATTGTCATTATGTATAAAAATTTTCATAATAATGCACACAATTATTCAATTAATACGATAAACTTTCCCTGGCCAGCTCTTATACTCATAGAATGCTCATAGTTCGCAACTTTCTGAATAAAGGCTTTTCGTCACATAGCCTTTTCAGATCTTCGGCTTTGAAATGCTTAATCAATTTAATAGTTTTTCAATAAGCATATCGTTTGCAAGATCGTGCCGGACTTATATTGCCATACTTTGATATTTATTACAATTGTGTGAAAAAAAAAAACTTATTTCATTTAAATATAAAGCAAATACACCTAACCCTCATTTTGCACGATAAATAGATTTCGCATAAAACCTCATGAGTCGAAATTGAAAGCTTTGTATGAAAAATCGTGTAAATCGAAAATAATCGTGCATGTGCTTAAATGTGAATGAAATGAATTAATGAAAACTGTAGCATAGAATGAAAGGAAAAGAAAAGAATATCACAAAATGAATTACTACGACTATCGACTCTCTCTTCACATTAAAGAACTCGATATTTTTTCGAGTGTTTCTATTATTTTTTTCTTGCCATTTTTATACCCGACACCATTGCGTGGTACTAGGATACATTAAGTTTGTGTGGATGTAGGCACCAACGAGAAGAACTTAAGATTGACTCAGCTATTATCATACAGGAAGTAATTCGAAATCGATCTCAGCTTGTCTATCCGTCTCGTCTTCGTGTGTTCAATCTTGACGAAATCACTGACTCGTTTGAGCCCCAGGGCAAAGGCTGATGAAAATTGTTTCCACCATTTCCCATATTTCGCCTTCTTTTGAAAAGTCATCATATGGATAACTTAATGGAGGTGTAGGGTATTTATTGATGAGCCGTGGCCCACTATAGTGTTTTCACTTATTTTGTGTTACAAAACTAACGTATTAATGATGTGGAAGTAGCGGGGCTGAACTAAAAAAATTACATTCTTCGCATTTTTTTTTTTTGCTTTCAGAAGATCGAGAACCTGCAGATTTTAATATTTTCGATCGTCTATGTATTTAAACTTAATAGCAAAGGGGGCAAGATGTTTTATTGCCATGAGTCGTGCTGTTGTACCTTAAATGTCATTTTGTTCGACCCCAATATACAATAACAGACAATGATGTGACGTCATGCTACATAAAATGCTCTAACTTTTTTTATTTATTTTATAAAACAAGTCTCGAACATTAACTTGAAAACTTTGCTATTTCATCTGAAAATTCTTTCGACTCATTTTAATTTACGGTTTTATTACATTTAAAAGACGATTACCTGTGACTTGCATTAACTCATTTATTGCAGTTGTTAAAAGACATCTGCGTTTTCTTCCCCAAAACGATCTCTTCAAAGCTTATATAATAAATAAGGAAAAATATAAAATGAACATCAAAAAGCTATTCAAGTACAGCAAATGATGCTGTACTTGCACAATTATAAAACCATTCCTGCTCATTGTAATAAAGTACAGTAATTTCCCGTTAATGGTCTCATTTTTAATATCATTTCAAGTCGTGCGAAATTCAATTTCAATTTCAATTTCAATTAAAAAAAACTTTAAATCAAAATATCTTTTATCGATATTTAAGTGGCTCTGCTCCACTTTCAATGATCTCGAATTTAAGTCAATGAGATTCCATCGAAGCAGTAGAAACGAAAATTATACAAAATATATACAGTCATGTACTTCATTGTAAGTAACAAAACAAAGATTTACTAAGAGATTTATATTTAAAAGAAAAAAAAATTTTAGCAGTTTTTTTTCTAATTATGTTGGAATGATCAGGGAACGAGGGAACGTCATTAGCCTGACGAAAGTTATAAGAAAAATTATGAGATCAATTTATAGTCCTTTAGATAAGATTTTGACATCGTAATCATGGTTTCAACATATGAACAGAGAGACATGCAGGCATAGGTAAATAGATGCTACTTGCACTGCAGCATATGTTGTAGAAAGGATAAGAATTTGCATTTGGATTCGTTTACATTTAATTGAAATGAAAGCTGTCTCCACATATCTGAGGCCTTACATAAGTGCTAACGTGACATAATATAGTTTCGTTTGCAAAATAATGCGAACTGCACTGACAGCTGATACTCATTTTAAGGCAATTAAAATTTCTTTAATTGTTTTCGATTAGAAAACAAAGTGCGCTGTGATAACTTAATAACTCACTCAGCTAAGTAAGAAACACTGTATCCACTTAAAAAGTTTACTTAAAAACATTACTAGCTGTAAATGTAAACATCTTCCCATAGTACGCATACCTATATTTATATACCGATATATATGTATAAACATATGTGCATGTATACGTTAACGTACGCAACATAATTCGTGTGGCATGATTTTTAAATTGAAAAACATGAAAACCTTAACAAGATTGACAATAACTGGCAAATTGTGGTTTTGTTAAGTATTTATTTAAATTTGGTTTTTTTTCTTCTTCTTCTTCTTCTTCTTTTATTATCAAAAAAGCAAAGACAAAACAAAAACAAAAGAAAATGAAAAAGAAAAAGAAAAAGAAAGAAAAAAAAAAAAACAGCAGCTGAGAAATGTTTCAAATTGTGGTTAAAAATTTCAAAAAAAAAAAAAAAAAAAAATTNGGTTTTGTTAAGTATTTATTTAAATTTGGTTTTTTTTCTTCTTCTTCTTCTTCTTCTTTTATTATCAAAAAAGCAAAGACAAAACAAAAACAAAAACAAATGAAAAAGAAAAAGAAAAAGAAAGAAAAAGAAAAAAAAAAAAACAGAGAAATGTTTCAAATTGTGGTTAAAAATTTCAAAAAAAAAAAAAAAAAAAAATTGTTTTTTTCATTTATCAAAAACTAAAAAACAAATGATAAATATTGAGGTTTCTAAATTAATGTACAAACAGATAGGTACACACAAACACACATACACACATACACACACACACACACATGCATACATACACACACACATACATACATACATATGCGACTTAGTATAAATGCACATATGTACAATGAAGCGCACACGCACATCACATACGCATTATTTACTTATAAGCGTACCAACTAAATACTTTGAAATCATTGCAATGTTTTCATTATTTTTTTTTTTTTTTTTTTTTTTCAACATTTTAGTCTTTCTGATGAATAAACGTGTTACGAATGCTTAATTGCATGAATGTATGTTGAGGATTTCGAAATTGCTAGCATGTCTGTCTCATTTTGGTTGTGATCATGGTCTGTCTCAGTGTTTTTATTATTATTTTTGTTTTTGGTTTCATGTTTTAACGTATACCTGATGTTTTGGCATCATTTCATTTTGAGACTTTGGAGACATATGAGCAATCAAGAGCCAAAAATCCCATCACAAAGATGTCACCCAATACCTTAGACAACAACAACAACAACAACAACAACAACAACAACAACAACATTAGTTAATCTCAAAAATATTGCGCCTTCGTATACTGACAGAGTGCGATCCATTGCTGCAGATTTCTTTTTATTCAAACTTAACACACTGCTTAGGGAATTTTATAAGTCATCGATCGATAATCGGAGACAGCATAACGGCGCGAGGTAAGTGAAGGCATTCACATCCGGTGCTGTTAACGCTTCCTAGGCATTTTTAACCCAAGCCATGCTGAAGAATCATCTAATTGTGTCTTTTGTCACTTTAGGGCCATTCTGTCCTTAATAGTCGACTTAAGGGCATTCACTTTGTATCGGTAGCACTCTGCAGTGTTGTTGAAACTCATAGTACACATTGATATACGCAGCTGACCCCAGTAAATACAAGGCATACGCTTGGCATAATCAATATTCAGCTTTGCGATTGATGGTAAGGGTTCGTTCGTCTGTCGTGCATTCCCGAGATGATATAATGTCAAACTCTTCTTCCTCTTTGTCTCCCGTCAACTAGGGAAGGTAAAGATTTCCATAAAATGGAACCTTTTATTATTTATTCACAGTTCAAAGCATTTTATAAAAATGAAAATTTTCCGTATAACCTAAGATGGATAGAATTTTAAGGTCAGAATATTGTCCAGCATCATGCGCTATTAGTTATCATCTATTTTGATAAAGATTACAAAAAGAGGTTACAATATTATCCCCTTCGACATGCTGGTGCCTAGGGTCTATCTTGAATGGATAAAGCACCAGCACTATAACTCATGAATGAACAAAGAACTAACAGTATTATCCCATGTGATAGGCTTTTTCCTACGGTCTATCTTGATGATGGATGAAGAAGTAATCGTATTATCCAGTGAGATGTAGTACTAGTTTTCTTTTTTTTTTTTTTTTTTTTTTTTTTTTTTTAAATCACCTACCACTCAGGGGAAGCCCCCTTTTCGTATAGCACGGTGAAAATTAGAAAGAAGAAAGGAATGTGAATGGAATAGAGAGATGGTGACCGCAGCCTAGTGAATGTGTGACCAATCGCTAAGTGCTACGCCTTTCTCAGCCGTGCACTCGCTATAGCGGCGACAACGAAGACTTTACCGCACTGAGAGTGCGATTTAAACACTGATTTCTTAGTCGCGCTTCTTACCTATTCGGCTACTCAGGCGATGTTATACGCTACATATACATATATATATATATATATGGTTGTATACTTATACATCCCTACTTACTGTCTATATTGAATGGATGAGGAAGTAACAATATTAACCCGAACCACTTATGATCTACATATTATATATCTGCAAAAATTAGTATATAACATTAGTTCCATTCTTTATTGCACCGATTTACTGCTATTTATTATATGTCAACATGTCGAGCTTACTATTAATAATTATTTTACTAGATTCAAAGTTTTCTTAGCTACTCAAGCTATAGTAATAATATTACTATTCCATCTTACTTCCAATTGAAAGCAGCAATTGTATCCCTACAGCAATATTATGTATTATGCGAAAACGGGGAAAACCCATGTAGATCTTACATATATATTCTTAAGGCTATCTACGCAATTATAAAAATTGATAATAATTTTTTAAAAATCTTGATGATCTGTCACACACACCACGTATAACTATCAGTCAGCTCCACATGAAAATAATGACTGCGACCGTTTGGCATTGAAAACTTTCTGCCTTCTAACTTTCTGAAAGTGATCTCCGTAGGTCTTCTTCTTTAGCAGATCTCAAGCATGAATTTAGTAAGCATTATAAGCCGTCTTTAGATACGAAGATCTTTTTTCATGCAACAAAATTATTATTATTATTACAAAATCCACAACAATATGGCGAATAAATTATCAAGTTGACGTCCTGAGTACACAATCTCTTGGCTCATTGCGTGATGAAAGATCGCATTGTTATGGTTGCGAATGAACCCATAATGATCTCATTGTGTTGTCACATTCATATAAAGATTCTTCGTAAAATAACCAGTGGCAAGTGTTAGACCCTTTCGAGTAATTTAGCTCTTAAATTAAATTGTAAATTATATTGTAATGGATATCAATAAGAAATCCGAAATAAGCGATACCGTCAGTACACTAGAATGTAACGCATTCATACTGAAGGATAGTCTGAAATGCAGCTAACACTAATAAGAAATCCGGTATAAGCGCGAACGCCGCGATAGTAGATATGAAAGCGTTTAATATTTTTGCATCATCAACAATTTTTAATCTCTACTCCGTCTACACACTGTTTTTGTTGTTTTTCCTTTTATATTATTTGTGTATATGCTTGTATATATATTTATATGCATTTGTATATATATGTGTATATATATATGTTTACTTATTTACCTCAATTTGATTATGCGGGTTATTGACTTTTAAATATGCAAGAGACGCACTTTGACAATGAATGCATGCATATACATACATGTTAACAACGAACGAGAGCTGACAAAATAATTTAACTTTTATATATCATTGGAAAATTCTTCATTCATTTACATTTTGATAAGTATTGTAAGCTAATGTACACATATATGCATACATATATATCTATTTATATATGTATGTATATATGTATATACATATGTACAGATCATAGGTACACAACACGATAAGCACAAATTTCCAATTGCTTATATGCACCCGCTTAAAAACATGACGACCGCGCTTACCGCGTTCAAATGCGTAGGTAGACCGGGCTATACTCAGTTTCTATTTTACCTCACATTACCTACATTCTCGAAAATGCTGTTATTCACATAACACATGATCTCTGATTCTTCTTGATTGGGAACAAAGCGTATCGAATAGTCGCCGAGAAAATACTTTTAGTTTAACTTTTTCATTCGGCCTGGGAAATATTTATATCAGAATTTATATCAACATTTCTTGTGCGCTGTACATTACTTTTTTCTTCCATTGAGAGCATCCCAGTTGTCGTACCATGGCTTTTATTTAACCGAATCTTTATTTATGTTCCTCTCTCTTCGTGTATATTTTTTTATCGGCTCGCAAATCAATACCAACTAGGGATTGGAAATTACAAGTTACTACCCCCATCATGGATCTGATTTTAGAATGACCGCTCAACCGATTTATAACATCGATCTGAAGTCCGTATGCCAAGTTTTCGATTTCTATCTTAATGTTTGCTATCCTGAAGCGGACAGACGGGCGGGCGACACAAACTCTTATCGCGATGAAGAGCATACACACCTTATGGTATCTTCTTCTAATGTGCAATTCCGAAGGCTACGAAAGAATGGGTAAACATAGCATACTTTCTATCCCTAGGTAGAACTAATAATCGACGATGAGTTTTAAATATTTACTGCACAGCGATGGAGTTTCTTTTAAGATGACCACACCACTCTTTCGATAATTTCTTTAAGGGTCTATATAAACATTCGCGTGAACATTTTTCAATTTTTATTTCTTCTCTGTCGAGATGTTGTTGTATCAAAACTTAATTTCTCTTATTTCAATTTTAATGCCACTGTAATAATATTTTCATATATGAGGTTTATGTCATTATTTTATCGAAATTTTTTTATTTCGGAAATTATTCAAATCAATCCAAACATCCGACAGACGAATAGACAAAATCATAGTTATCAAGAAACATTGTATACTTTATTGCAGACTTCTTTCTCATGCTAACACAATATTAATATCATACCAATCTGGGAGTAATCCACATAACGGTACTTCATGTTTATATAAAACTTCGCATTTGATTCCTGCACCTAATCTACGAAATTAGGTGTAAATTACTTTGGTTGACTTTACCGCTGCGCTGAAATGCAAGGACTTTACATGGCCAACAGTAATTTCGATGGATGGACAGAATTTTTAAATCATTATTGTGATGTCCTCATACCAGAACTAAAGAGTTGGAAATAATTGATCTGTTGTCTGTACACACATTATTTCCATACGTTGACGTATTTAAGGTCAATAAAATAGGTGCAAGTGCTCATACCTTAACCACTATACAAAACAGAGTACAAGAATAGAGTACATCCAGCCTTATAGAGATTCGCACAAATCTTATTATTAGACTGAAAGTGTCGTCAATATATTCAACGAATCTAGAAAGAAAACTCCTTCAAGATAGAGTTTACCGATGATTATGCTTGAGCTCTAAGTCTAAGTATTTTCGCTTTAAAATTGATTTAATTACAGATGAAGGGTAACATAGCGCTCACCTAGACCCATCCCTTAGATATTTATCGATCGATAAAATCGATAAACTAGTTTCGATTTGACTTTGGATTTATGACACTTGTCCTAATGGAATCTGAAATACACAATGGATGCTATGGATGCCACTCTTGTATATCCTTTCACAAACTCATCTTTTTTTAAGTCGTCGCTAGTATGTCAATAAATAATGAAACAATTAAACTGGCCGCTGGCTCTCAGTACACAAAAAAACCTGTTTTCGTTAGGGATTTCTTATATCAATAAAATATTTTTCACAAATTTTTCTCATTTTATGGAACTGGTTCCTGACTTCCTTTAAGAATGGAAACCACTAAAACGAGTAAAAATAATATAGTGGCGCCCCACTACCATTGGGCTACCATTAAATGTCCTCCTAAAATTATTCATATAACGATTTGCCAAAATAAAGTCTTATATATAGCAAATGATCGAAATAGTGGCCCAATCGTAACCTTGGGCCAAACCAAGGCACTCCACCAAATTTCATCAAAATATCGGAAAAGTTGTGGCCTGTAGGTTAAACACAAGAAAACAAGGCGGACAGATAGACAGGCAAGATTAGAACGTGATACTCAATCGATCGGGTCTATCTCAACCTCTTCCATCTATTGCATACTTCCGCATAAGCTGAATATATTCTTGAACCGCAACCGGTATAGGGTAAAATCATCCCGTCGTCAAAGCCCATCATATCGCGCTAAATGTAAGCCTTATGTCAGACTGTGTCTAATCACAGAAGTGTAGCCAAATTAACGCCCTGCAAATATTCCGAACTAGGATTTCCCATCCACATTGATATGACATATGAATCGAAATTAATGATATGATTGCGCGAGGCGGACAGATAAAGTAGACTGGCTTGTAGTATGGCTTGGACATAATCGCTACAAAGCCTTATTTAGTGCTAAGGGATAAATAAGTGAATTTTTTTATAAGGCATTATTTCCAAAAAATATTTCGCTACAATTTAGTGATGAATTCTTGTAAACTATTTTTACTATTAGACGACTTTAGTTAATCCAGTACTTTTTCACATGCAATCGCCTTTCTTTGCCTTATGATTGTCAAAAATGGAATCTAGAATTGAAAATGCCTTGAAATGTCTTATGACAGCCAAACTTGTTCTGTGAGCATCATCTTCGGCATAGTTTAAGGAAGTTATGAAAGATTTATTCAGAAGCATTTATTGCTCAAGGATTAATTAATATCTGTGAAGATCCAACTGGCTCGACTGGCAATTTTGTACGCAACTTTGTTATGTAATCGTTTCACGTCACCGTTCTTTATGTTCTCTTTTTCAATCACTTTTAATGTAAATTAAAATTGATTGTTGAATTTTCACTTTCGTTGGTTTCAATAGAAGGCGGTCTCACATTATGCTTTGGTATACTTTTGTTATCTTCAAATTCTACCTATTATAGATTATGACAAGTTGAAGTATTATAATCGAGGAAGGTCGACTTTCAATTGCGCGTATATACCTTATTGCTATATAAGAGACTGTCATATGAATCTTTACACGAACTGTGATCATGTGTGAAAAATCAACATCAACATCGTCCAACACAGCAAATTTATATGTCAAACTATTCTCTTCGGAAAGAATTCAGGATCATAAAATTTGGGAAAAGCAATCCTTGTTGATTATTTTTTGTAGGAGATTTTATATGAAAGAGATTTGCCAAAAGTACTCCCTTTCCATTCATATTATCGATAGAGAAGAAGAAGAAGATTAGAGAAGTATCGATAAAAATGGTCCGGTTGAATTCATTTTCAACACAGTTCCGCCTTAGACCAAAACATGTTAGTGTAACAAGGCTGAACAAGGCTGATTGTACGGACAGACATGAAAATGAAATTAAAAAAATGATTGTGCATGCATTACATTAACACAGGTGTAGGGTATAATTATCACTTAGTTTTGAAAATTTTTAATTTAATTAGACTGTAAAGGTATTAGTATTGGAATAGATGCGTCATGTGATTGCGAATGTGAAAGTTAAAGAGAAAACAAAAGTAAAAGAAAAAGAAAAGCATCGAGGAATTAATTAAAAAATTCTTGAATAAGACATGATATTGAATTTTTAATTAAAAAAAAAAAAAAGTAAAAAAAAAAAATCCAATAATTTCAATTTGGGTCGATACGAATGTATTTTCGGAATCTTGCTAATCTTTCAATTTCTTCCTTCCGCGATTTTCTTTAAAAGTTGAAAAATTCAATATTTTCTTTTTAATTCCGAAAGAGAAACTTTCCTCCAAATGTGCTTAGAATATGTCTTAACAAGTCTATGACAGTCTATAAGAAACGGCACGTATTCGATCCAATAGAAAAAAAATTCTTTTTTTCTCGAAATCTTTTAGGCAATAGCAACTAATTGATGAGATGACAAAACAGAATTCTCGAGACTGATGACAGATTATATGTATCGCTTGAGGGTCGAGGGTCGAAAATCATTTCAAATATCTTGCATTTGGTTAGATTTTCGCCAATTGAATTCGACCCGAATCGATGCGACATATAAATATTTTTAAATCAATCAATTGTTTTTTTTCTTTTCGGCATTAATTGCAATTAACGCTCGTCTGCTTTATTATACTTCATATATACAATTCGATAATTGTTAGAATGTACGGGGGAGGGGACAGAAAAAAAAAAAGAAGCTAACTAATCGGTATCTCTATCCTTTTTAATAAATTATACACAGCTAAGTGATTTCATTCGCCAAAAAGTGTTGCATGCAGCATGTCATACAACGTTCACTTCTCGCCTGCTGACTGTCGTCTATTTTAGAATATGCAAAGTGCTTGGAATACTGGACCTGTACTACGTTTAGTTTGAAGTTTGAAGGTCATCAACAATAGATCGAATGAAAAGATGTCGTTATAGTTCATTAAAATGCAATCAATACTTGATTTGTACGAGAAAGCAATACATTTTGCTAACCATGTGCCTCACAAGTGCCTCCCATCAGGATCAGTTGTGCACTCAAAGTGCTGGGAATATTTTAAATAAATCCCTATAGCAAATGTTAAGTTGATATCCAACATATCCAGTTGTGTATGTAATCAGGAGTATTCTTGTTTTCAACCTGAATCCGTTTTTATGGGCCTTTACGATTAACATAAACGTTTACACATATGTATATATCTCGAGATAGAGAGAGATTCAGTTTGCTATTTAAACCAAGAATAGACGATCAGAGAGCCAGAGTTTCACGTTACTCAAGAATATGTTTCCCTTATAAAGTCTTTCGTGACTATTTGTGAATATTGCAGTCGCAATGAAACTTTTACTGAAACTTTTAATGAAAGTTGCATCGAGGGGATCTGGAAAACCTTTTTTGTGTTTTTCTTTTTTTTTCGAATTCAACTAAATACTCAGGGGGTCTTAGCCACCTACATAAGTGTATACAGGTATGTATAGTGGTGTCTCGGATGGATTATAGGCAGGAAAGGGACAATAAAGAGAGTAGTGCGGTTCACGGATAACTGTAGAGCAAGAGGAAGATGAATATGCAGATAATCGTGCAAACCTTTTAGAAGATTTGTTTGAAGAGGGGAGGTCCCTCTTACCTCCCTAGAAAATTTGCTCTGGACGCAGTTACAGATAATAATTTTCAAATAAATAAATCAGTCAATAAATAAAGTAAAACCTTGCTCGAATATGGGCGGGGTAAATAATGCGGGTGTCGACTACAGTAAAGTATTTTTACACCTATGTATGGATGAGGGGGGATGAGGGGTATATTCATTCGGTCGAAACGTTTGCATCGTCCAGAAGGAAACCTCAGAGGCCATACAAAGTATATATATTTTTGATCAGCATCAAATTCTGAATCGATATGACCATTTCCGTCTGTGTGTCTATCCATCTGTGTTGTAAACATTCTCTTGGTCGCAAAAATGAAGCTATCGACTTAAAATTTGGCTGAAACATTGAAAGTCTTGCACTTGAAAGTGGGCGAAATCGGTTGAAAGACACGCCTAAAGCACCACGTAAATTGAGAACTTGAGAAATTGAGAAATTGTTTTTCAAAAGGTATCAGAAATTGGTTTTTTGATCATTACTTTTAGCAGATAATTGTACAAAAATTGAAACTTATGTTCTATGGCCGATACTGTAGCGTATCAAAATTTAATTTTTCTTTCAATACGTGTATCACGCGCTAACACAAAGCTTCACAAACCTGACATAGTATATAAATTCATGGGAAGTTTGAAATTCGGAATGCACCTAAGCGTGTCCGTCTATTCGCCTGGCCATCTGCTCAACGATATACTATCCGTGGCTAACATTCTCACGTTACGGAAAATAAAGATATCGCCTGCAAATTTCCAAAAAAAAATTTCAAAATGACCTAAATTTTTCAAAGGACCCGCCTACAACGCTCACATGTCGCGTATGCGAAAAAACATTTATTTTGATTATAATCAGCCTCGCCCAGCCAATATTGCAAAGCACGAAAATTTAGTTCTTTTCCTTTTTTTGTCTTCTTAAGGATAACGGTGATGGGCATAAACGTTTCGGTCACGACCGAATATAATTTTTTCTTACTTGTTTTCCTTAACTGCGCTTCTCAAAAAACGTGGACTGTTGGCTACTATTTTCGACTTGTTAAGCTAAATAACCGAAATAGCTTTCTTGCCCACTTCTTGAGTATATAAAGGTGTGTGAAATTGCGTTTAAATACATTTGTACATATGTACGTGTGTAATTACATGAACATGACATCAAGAAACTTAATTTAAATTTTTTGTTTAATTTGAAAACAAGACGTTAAAGGAAGTCAAGCAGAACGGTTGTGAGGCTTCTTCCTTTCGAAAACACACGTTCAGCGGCTATTAATACGTAGAAGTGGTATAGAAAAAGAAGAAAGAAAACAAAATGAATGAGACCACATAACGTAAAATATAATAAAAATATTGAACATGAGGTTTATTTATATGCGACTAGCTACCAGGATAATTACATATATAGATATAGATATATATATATATATATATGTGTGTGTATGTATATATATATATTTTTTTTTCGATTTTTTTGAAAACAAAAATATGAAGAGAATGACATTTTACAACAATAGGCACAAACAGTTAACGGAATAATAATTTTGAAATGATTATAAAACCAGAAATTAGACTCTGCTCCCAAAAATCATATGATCTGCGTATACGGTCTTATGATACTGTATAAATGCCAATACGAGCTCGCGCATATACATATACGCGAATATGCGTGTGTGTTTGTGTATGTGTGTATGTGTGTGAAAATAACAACAGAAGCAAACAAACAAAAGAGTTATTTTAGAAGTTATCTAAAACGACAAAGAAGAAAAAAACGAAACAATTTACAACTACAACAACAACTAAAGCGACATACATAAAATATCAGTTTACTTACAAAAAAAAAAAAAAAAAGAAACAGAAAGAAAGGAGTGAACAGACATAACACATAAACAGTTGATTAAATGCTCAGTAAACTACTGTTCATATTTATTTAATTAACTTATGTACATCTTGTCGCCGCGCGCATGCCGGTCGTATACTGTTCTGTTCGTTGATCGAATGTTTGAAATGCAAAACAAAAATTCGTAATAGTTTGACTGTAGTAAGTATTTATTGTGAAAAGCATCTGTTTGTGAGAAAGCTGTGAATGGATGGATACATCACATGCTCACGTGCATGCTCACTCGTTTAGATCAAATTCACTTAAACACGCACTTTTTGTTTTTTTTCCCCTGTTTTCTATGTAAACAAATGAAAACGGCTATAAACAAAAAAAAAACAGATTCAGTCAACGATAATCATATTTCGCACTTTCTCACTGCACTGGCGTCAAGATCAATTTCTGTGAGACAAAAACAAAAAAACAAAAAAACAAAAAAACAAAAAACCAAAAAACTAAATAAAAAATGTATACAAACATATCTATATGTTAAATGCATATTTGGTTTACATCGAAATACTTGACTCCTATCGCAACAATGATTTTTTATTCTTTTTTTTTTTATTTTTTTTGCTCTTATTATACGCCACGTTTTTTTATACGCGATTTAATGAAATCCTCGTCACGAGATAAATATTTGATAGCATTCATGTAAATCTAACATGCTATGTAAGCGACGTAAGCATCTCCTTATATGACTATATGGGTTAACTGGGTTTTTTGAATTTAGCATAGAAAAAAACGAAACGTAATCCCGTTTAACTTAACTAACATTTTAAGTAAAGTCTAAAATACCAAGTATTTCTATATTATCAAGTTTGCAAATGATTTAAATACGTTTTCGTATACATATCTGGCATTACATTAATAGGCAATAATTGAAGCTTAAAAACCTCTAGAAACATAAGGTAAATAAATATTTCTCATTTAATACGGATGCGTCACAGATTGCATTTCGTCCTTGTGCGGTGGACTTAGTTTTTTCTATTAATAGAATCAATAGGTGTCCACCTTATTGCAAGCAAATATGCTGCCAGCTTTAAGCTATTGATTGAGGATAACAGGAACGTAATATACTCAGGCTTAATGGGCGCCATAACCGAGGAGTGCGATTTTCAATAAAACATAACCGACCAATGGATAAAGCGAATGAAGTGCGTTTAGAGAATTCGGAATGTATGGAATCAGGAAGTAAAGGAATCATGAATGAATATGTGAAGGTCGTGTCGCAACATTGAAAAGCAAACGTTGGATTATACCTCACATTCCAGTAATAATGTAAAAAAAAAAAAAAAAAAAAAATCAACTAAAAAACATATAATAGAAGATTATCCGATAAATTACATTGAGGGATAGGATTCTAACAAATAAAGTCGATAGTCATAGATCCCAGTGTTTTATGATATTAGTCTCAGAATCTATTTCTCTGGCTATTTATATAACCAAAATATATATCTGCTGCAACTGCAAGCGATCTTATAAACTTCTTTAGGTCCTTTTCAACGGAATTGAATAACAAAAAAAAAAAAAAAAAAAGAAAAAAAAGAAGAGAATCTCTAGAGAAGGTTCTAAAGTCGTTATCGTTAATAAGCAGACAAGCAGACAAGCAGACAAGCAGATGGATCAACCATTCCTTCCATTCATTATAAATTGATTTTACAATTATTAAGAACGTCACTTACTAAATTTCACTTTAATAACGTGAATCTTTCGTCAACTCTGCCGCATATTAAATCTTACTTGAGGAATAATTCTTCCAATTTTTGCACAATTCGCTCACAAAGATGCTGAAGATGTTCCTAAGAATGGTACGTAATCGATAAATTTGGCTCATCGTCAAAGTATTTTCCTTACTCTCTCTCTCTGGCGCTACTTTATTTTATCTATGCAGGAGTGCTATATATGAAGAGCATGCTCTGATCTGAAATTACTATAAAACTATAAAAATCGCTAAGGACGCGTAAATATGCGCTAATATGCGTGAAGTTGTAAACGTTAATAAAGTATATAATGTAATGGCATATGTGATCTCGTAATACCGTGCTATTCATTAAGTGTTTAAGTGTATGCCAAACGTTCATATTAAAGCTCAGCAGAGTAATCTGTTCCTTGACGGAATGATCGAGTTTGGCAAGTAAATCACATGAAAAATATTCAAACACTCTTGCGACGCGATATCAAAAGATAAAAAGGAAGAAAAACAATAGGACGGACCTATGAAAAGTGCCTGCATATGCAGAGTTTAACGCGGTCACGCGATTTGAAATCAATCGACGGCTTCGCTTCATGGATATGAAGTACTGAATAACTTAACATACCTCTCGCTGGGTACATATTAAAAAACCTAAAGCAAAACTAAGAATTCCCAGCATACTCTTGTTATCGGCAAATACATATATGTTCACATGTATATATATGTTTGCTTACGTTGCAATATGATACACTCTCTTTAAATAACATTTATATAATTCACACATTATTGCGAAATGCAACTAGAACAACAACAACACTAATAATAACAATAATAACAATAATAACAAGAATAGCAGAAAACTTGAACGTTAGTATAGAAAAAGCAAACGATTAATTGTGTGTAAAAAATTTAATAAATAAATAAATAAATAAATAAATAAATAAATATATAAACAAAGTGATCGATTTAAGGCATCTTTTCCTCGCATATATAAACACATTATACGCATAGTTGTTGTTAGTTGCAGTTGATTGATGTTGATTCACAAAGCGTTTTGTTATCGAAGAAGGTGGGAACCGGAGTAGTTGAGATCAAATCTATTGTGTATATGTACATATGACACCATCCTCATGCGATTCGTCCGCGTGTGCATATATATATATATATGTATGATTGCGTATGATATATGCGTTTGTTTATGTGTATGAGCGTACATATATAAAGAGATCAAATAAAGAGCACAAGTAAATATCTGTCTATAATTTATAAACAAACTATCTCGTACAATAATATCGCGAACGCGACTAATTCATGGTTTTTCCCTTGTAGACGACATTGGCCATATATATATATATATATATATATATGAAAAACCCCTACGCTTCCCATATTAAAGGTGCTCTAGTTACACCGATAGTTTAACAAATTCATTATAGAACCACATTGTAATCTTACTTAAGATTGCTAAGTCAGGCAATTATAGATCGGCGCTTAATATGCAAAGAGTGCAATGTTGCGCATAAAAAGTATCGATCTTCTCGGAGATCGAAATTTATATATTTACAGTACATTCACCGTCAGGTGTGCTATTAATTGACCTCAACTCAATGCGGAATTCAATTATCCAGCTCAATAGTTTCTAGACTATTAAATAAATATTGTAGTACGTAACGTAACTATTTGAGCAATTATCGCTAGATAAGCAGTTACATACATGTTCATGTCTAATGTAAGCGAGTATGAGCGAGCATTTCTTATGGTCGTGGTTTTTTTTTTTTTTTTTTTTTGCATTCAAGCCTTATGAAAAGTGGGAATGGGAGTGGGAGTGGGTGTCTTAAAAACACTTTCCCCACATAAATATATTTTTTTGTTTTTTTTTTTAATGAAATTTCTTTTCAATTTTCGAAGAATAGCGATATGAATGAATGTATTCCAAATTCGACTCGCATTTAATGCAGTCAAACTATCTTTCATTGCTAATGTTTGCTTTATTGTGCTGTAAATACATCACAGCTGTTTTAACCTCTCGCGTGGCTTCATGCCTGTGAACAGGTGTAGGCAGGTGTTTTTTTGTTTTTTGTTCTATTCAATGCTATTGTTTTTAGGTGTCTTTCTTTTTTTGTTTTATTTTCTGTTTCATTTTCTCCTCCATAATCTTCATTATTATTATTGTTGTTAATTGAAGTTTAACATTCAGTTCGATGGGCATGTGCCATAAACAAATAATGATTGAAAGATGAAAAAAATGCGTATTATGTGCGTACGTTAATCTAACATAATTTTTATGATTAGGCCCTTGTGAAAATATATTCACATAGACTAAATAGAAGAATCCATTATTTAAACTTCTCATCATCCATTAGCCATCGAATGGAGAAGAAAAAAGCAATCATTTTTATCCACTTCACGGAAATGTATAGCGTTTTATAAAGACGCTTACTTGACTTACTTCACTTTTGTTCAATTATTTTATTAATTTTTTTTTTTTTCCCATTTTTGTCTTCTTCAGGTAGTTCGCATTGTAACAGTGGAAAACCCCACTGAAGAAATTCCTGAGCTGAGCAATTTTCCAAAAAATTTTCTTCCATGCGTTTTGAAATGCCCGAGTCTTAGGTAATAAAAATATTCCACACATAAGTATATATATATATATATATATATATATAATAATAAATATAAAATATATAAATATAAATATAATAATAAATCTAAATATAATAATAATCTAATGGATATATATATATATATATATATATATGTTTGAATGTTTGTTTAAGCTTAGATTTATTATTATTTTTTAAGATTGAAGTTATCTTTAGCAGAGGGAAATTTCTAGTTACGTACTTTCATAAAATGAAAGTTTTCATAATATCAAGACTTTTCACATATATATTTTTTCCGGACATTAATTCCAAGCTTCTATATATAAAAAATTATACGAAAATTCCTAGTTAGGTCCTGCAGGCTTGGTGCTATACTCCATGCCTACTTTACGCTAACATGTAGCCCTATATACGAAACATTTAAAATCAATCGATCTGCAATTTGTTATCCAGTATAACTATAAAGTATCGTAAGCTCAACGAGTCTACGTGAATGTATTCGCTCATCTGATTAAATATGTTTCCATTGTAAGGTCTCTTGTGATATCGATAACGATTGAACCCTTAAAAGATCTAACAAATGTTTCTGAAACGCAAGTGAAAATTGTTTACACCGAAAATTTTTTGAATAGCGCTGCAGAAATCTTCTTTTATTTACTTGTCTTGCCTTTATCAACTATAGTTCGAAGTTGACGGTGTCCTCGGTGACGGCAAAATAGTTATTGACTGCTGCGTAAACTTTATCTGACTGGTAACGCCAACTTACGTAACTGTTAGGGACAATAAGTTTTGTCGATAACGAAATCATGTTTGCTGGTTTACGATATCGTGTTGGAACGCTTGAAACTGCGTCTGTTTGCCCGATCAAAATATAGGACTTGATCGAATCCGGACCTTCGTTTCTCCAATCACAGAGCTGTGTTCAGTCGATAAAGTTATTTGGGAATAAGTCGTAATCGTATTTGATCGATCGCCTTTGCAGCACCTTGTTTGAGCGATCGGGAAACCGTAATTGCTTTGTAATAAAAACTTGTTAGATTAAGCTAACACAGAAGACTACTTGGCTAGATATGCGAACTTGAATAAAATAACTTTCAAATTCATTGAAGAAACTTGTATATTAACCCCATCGATTCCTCGGATATAATTCTGCAATTCATCGCAATTCAAAATTCAACGGGTCGTTACAAATTTAGTTTTACATATACAAATGTTTATATATACAAATATATATATATATAGATATATACACAATATATATATATATATAGATATATACAAATATATATATATATAGATATATACACAATATATATATATATATATATACAAATTTATATATATATTGTATTAACAACTGTGCTTAAGTTGTGTAGAAAACTCGAGCATCATTTAAACGCCGACAGCACGGTACCATTATTGCAAATGCTTTATGAAATCGGCATTAACGTTAAACTAACGTAACTATCTTATGCTGATGATCATGAAATGATCATTATCATTATGAAAAAGCGTCTTAACGGCTGAACAATTACGAGACGCGACTAAGCGACATGTTGCAAAAACAATTCTTTAATACTTAGTCGCAGTAAACCCATACATAGAGATGAAATATTTGCACCGGCAAACATACTCTCTCTTAATACTACGATCTATATATATGTGTGTGTGTGTGCATGTACAGAGCAAGAAAAAGATTTAAAAAATTAAAATTAAAAAAAAAAAAAGCACTAAAACACAGATGAGCCATTAAATGTGTACGAAAGATAAAAATCCAAAAGTTAATGTCCGTCTATCAAAATATAAGAATAACAAGCAATCCATTTAAACATTTTGAACTGACAGTCCCATGCACACGTATAAACATGAACGTACTGGTTATATTTACGTTTGTATATATAAGGCATATACATATATATATATATATATATATATATAACATATACATATATATAGAATAATATTACATGCAATTGGTTACGTTTTGTATATAAAAGTTTTTATATGCATTTTTGTGTGTACCATATATCTGCTCGCACAGCAAGAGCAGATGAACTGGACGGATGACTGGTTACAGTTGGGCTAACTCGTCTAAGGGGCTATACACTGACTGTTGTTGTACATAAGCATAATTATATTTATGCAGACACCTATATAGACGCTCTCCTATAGATGCATCGTGATGTTCGTGCCCGTTTTTGATAATCGGCGGGGGTACAGTGTCTCACTCTCTCTGTCCTTTGGTCTTTGATTTATACATGTCATATATATATATATATGTGTGTATATGTATATATATATACATATAGTGTATATAATATATACATATACATATACATATACATATACATATACTGTACATCTCTGTCTCCGGCCAAAGCATGAGTTTCATTCAATGATCACTGAACCGTTTACGTTTTTGAACTGTTTCAAGGTCTGACCATAAAAACGACAACAGCACTACAGTCGTCACAGCAGCAAAAGATAATAATATTCAGGCAGACAAACCATAGAATTACGGCCATTATGCGAGAAAACAATTGAGTTTTGTTACTACTGCTGCGGCTGCGGCTGCTGCTGTTAATGATGATGGTGATGGTGGTGGTACTGCTGCTGTTCCGGCTGGTAATAGTGATTGTAGTGTTGTTTTGCTTCTTCTTCTTCTTCTTCTTCTTCTTCTTCTTCTTCTTCTTCTTCTTCTAGATTTTCTTTTTCCTTTCTTCTTTTATTGAATGTTTGAATGAATGAATGAACGCTACTTGCTCACCTTAATTTTTTCTCCCTTTTATAAATAAATTTTGTACTCCATCACTTTTGTACTCTACACTGCTCGCAAGCTAAAGTATGCCCAATAAATCATATTCAGATGTTTGTAAACGTCAAAGAAGAAGAAGAAGAAGAAGAACTCGTTATAAATCCATATTTTTCTACACAAATTGATTTAGAAGTGCGTCTTCAATCTAAACCATCAGTTTAACAGTAAGTCCAATAGTCAAAAAAATACAAAAAAAAAAAAGAAGAAAAGCTCTTTCAAATAAATGATGACACGATTCCACGATTCCAGACTATGATGTGAGTCCAATTTCAATCAATACCATTTCTTTCTTCTCTTTTTTCTTCACATTCTGGTGTAAATTCATAAATTCATAATTTTTTAGTTTATTAACTTTTGATATTTTTAAGTGGACAAAACACAATTTCTATATTCTATATATATATATATATATATATATTCATTGCATTTTGAGCTAATTGATTGAAGTTCGTTAATTGATATAAAGCTAAGTGATCGTGATGATTATAGGCTTTAAGTTTTAGGTCAATTGTTGGGGGCATGAGGCTCGATTGCACATTCATATGCGATTTATAAATAATTTCTCAAGCTCGTGATAGATACAAAAAGAGAAAACTTCGCCTCTTATGCATAAGTAGAGTATGAAAGGTTTGTACTTCACCGACCGATGATTAGCGTCTCATTTTTTTTCAGTCTACTGTCTTTTACGGTTGTTGTTGCATTAATGTAGCTTTTCATGCAACTTCATCAATGATCGTACGAATGTGTTTATGAACGAGTATTATTATTAGGTAAGTAAATGTGAAATGCCTGCATTCGGTTCAATTAAATTCTTCGTTCTTAAGTGGAAATTGAAGAAAATTTTACATATTTTAAGTCAACGTTTTCTCTTTTTTCCGCCTACGGAATCTAAAACGAAAAGAAAAATAAGAATAAGAGTAAGACTTTTGTATGCTCTCTACATAAAGTTTGATATACGTTATAGGCGCATAGATCGTAGATCGTTTGAAGGTCTCGAGACGACTTTGAATATAAGAAATAGTTTGGGTAGGAGTACCTTCTACGGCTCCTACGATACATACCGTTTAGCAGACTTGGTCTTGTGAAAGACGTTATAGAGTTAACCAAGCTTTAAATGAATGCAAAATCATAAATCTTTCTCATGAGAGCTGAGTTAAATTTTTAATAACTTCTAACACAACAGTAAACATTTATTGATTTCAACACAATGATTCGATTTTTTTGCCGCAAAATCCCGTTTTTTTTTTTCAATCTCTTTCATTGAATGATAATTATTAGAGCTCTTAAGAGCGCATCGTATCTGCTAAAGTCTTTGATTTTCATCTTGAATTACACTATGAATATATCACTACCGTCTCTCGGCTGACTTGGACCGCCTTCTCCAAACTACTCGGAGCAATTTGAATCTGCTTTCATTTGTTTCGAAAGTTCATAATTGTGCGAGGAATGCATTAATTCTTAAATAAGTCCCGTGCAAATCGGATATTGGATATATATAACTTTGATCAAACTTGTTTATATTCTGAATCTAATAAAATTTAAAAACCCGCTCAACTTACAGTTTGAATGGCTCAGGACATTTTTACACAGCTTCGATTTATGCTTTTGCGAAAAGATCTCAAGCTAATAGCTGCGCTCAGGCCTCTAAATTACTCATGAAAAAATATTTGCTTGGCGTGTCTATGTATATTGGACGGACAGAGATGTCTTCCACTGTAATCGGGTATAGATTACATTTTTCGAAATCTGCACTCGATTACATTACGAGGTCTTTTTTCATTTTACTACCTAATACTTTGCAATGGAATTAGTTTAATGGGAGGAGATGTATGAGTGATTTTTATGACTACAGAGTTTTCTGTTCTTTTTTTAAACCCTACACCTCTTGTGATGCAGAGTATATTAGGGCTATACGGACGTAACTGGCATCTAGCAATGGTTAAGCTAGACTCCCGTTTTAAGCTTCTCTGTCCATCTGTCGATCTCATGTCTGTCCATGTAATTTTGCGTTCAACCTACAGCTCACAATTGTTGATATATTTTGATGAAACATGGTAGACTTACGTATTTGACCCACGAAAGAATGCTATTGAAAATGATTCGGATCGGTCCACTTTTTCGATCACTTCCCGTATAGCGCTCCATATTACAAAGTCGCTGTATGGAAAAAAATTATAATTTTCAAAATTTTTCGACAAAACTCGCTGTTTAATAGCACCCCAGCCATCTAAATTAGTATGAAAATTTTGATTCGATCAAGGAAAGATTGTGAACCCGCTCTCATAAAATCATTCCCACGAAACTGAATTTCGGTATACATGGTAAACGGTAATAATTTGCAATTGAAATTTAGTTCATAATAGTAAATTGGCAAAGAAATCAACCTTATCGGATTTGGACGACGTAAGTCTATTTTTAGTATGACACCGCATATAAGGATTCTCAAGAAATGTAAAGTCTTATATGTCAAAAAGACCTGATTGTTAAAATTTTATTATGAAAATTTATTTATAATAGCAATTTGATAAAAAAATTAAGTGAAACAAATTTGAACCACATGGGTCTATTTCTTGCTCACCATTCCATATAAAATTACTCATGAATAGTAAGCCTTCAGAAAAAGTCTTAATTTTTAATATTTTATGATGGAAATTGATCCATAGTAACAATTTAGCAAAAAGATTATCAGTAGGGAATTTGGATCACATAGATCTATTATTTAGACCCCTGCATATATAGGGGCCGCCATGAAAAGCAAGCCCTTATATGGAGGCAATGTCTAATTTCTAGTTTTTTATGATAGAGAATGAAAAAAATAAAAATCCTTAGGAATTGAATTAAGTTTGCAAAGTTGGGATCACACCGCGTGATCTGTTGGGCATCCTCCAATGCGTGGGCTTCCATGACAAGTATGTCTTTGCAGGAAAATATTGTGTAATTTTTGGTTTCTTATTACCAAGACGTGTACATAACTGTGCTAGGCGAATTGGTGTAGGGTATCTAACAACCGGCCTTGCCCGACTATAATGTTCTTGTTTGTTTTTTTTTTTGTTTGTGTTGTTCTGTTTTTTTTTTTTCTTGTTTTGCAATCTTTTTCTCTATTATTTATTGTATATTAGGCATCCATACTCGTATGACAATCTATGCACAATATACAAAACAGATGCTTACTGTTGTTTTCACAATTACGGTTTTAAATAAAATTTATTGGTCCAATAGCTTGTAAAATGATGATGATTTCTCTTTTTTCATTCGGATGAAATTTTTATACAAAAGTCAACGAAAAGGAGAAAAAAACCGATTTAAAAAATTGAAGTAAAATGAATTCATACTTTAACACAAAAGACAAATATACGTACATATATATATGCTTCTTCATGATAGTTACTTTGATTAATATCCAATAGTTCCAATAGTAGTAGATGATCAGTTTGGAACAGACTAACAAATGCTGCTAAATATCATATACTTACGTAAAAATTTATTACGCTACGCAAGTACCATGTATTTCTAACGAACTCCTAATAGTTGCGATAATTTACTTAAGGTCTTAAGTCGGCGCAAATCACATAAGATTATACATGTCACCGTATACTTACTTATAAGATTCTAAAATCCCTGAAGATGTATTTCTTTCTTTCCCGGACATATTGTAAAAAGGTTCATGAACGCACGCATGAACGTCAAGGGGTATTAGTGCAATTTTGCTTTAAAATTATCATTATTCTCGGTATAAAAAATATTTATTATGCAACATATGTACAGCTTTTCCGAAAGGTTACTTGGGATTGTGAGAAAAAATTTATTAAATACTTTTGATATGTGAAGGAAAACATTGAAACATTTGTGCTGGAAATAGGAATGAATTTCTACGAAAAACTCATTTTCAACACTAATCAGTAGTCTTCATAAGAACAGCTTCCTTAGAAAAATCCTAAAGAAAAATCATTAACAAATTACTTTGGTCTTGTTTTCTTAATTTCCATATCGTCCAGTTATTCCTACAATTTTTCCTGATAAGAGAAAGGAATCCAGTCTTAAGCAATCCTGACGCGGAGATGTATATAAGTTTTTTCTTCTTTGGATGATTTCCTTACAATTTGTATGGCAAGTAAGCCATAGCTTATAATTTTGATAGCCTTCGGTCCAACATGCGGTTCAAGTTTGATCCAATTATTCATTGATTCATTTAATTAATCGATTTCTGTAAAGAAGTTTTCTATGCTTCGCAATCATTTGACATAACTTTATGATTTCTTGCCCCTTTTATTTCGAATCCATGCGACATCAAATTTATGTCTGGATCTATACTAATTTAACTTGTCTTTCACTTTTGATTTTTGTTGTTTTTTTTTTTTTTTGTTCTTATTTTTCTTTGTATACTTTCATATTATTATTCTTGTAGAACTTTGTTTCAGCGCCGCAGGCCTTAAAATATTGGCAAGTTCGTCTATAGATCCATTCGGTTTAACTTAATCTAACCAAGGTTTTCCTTATTGCATTTTTTTTAGTATTTGAGAATGTTGTTATGTGTGTGTACGTCTGCTACAACATTGACTTTCATAGAAAAGTATTCTACCTTTCGTTGCGACCAATGCGGTTATATGAAAAATAAAAGTAATTTTTAATTGCTTTACTTTTTTGATAACAAGCCTTACGTCGTACACGCACTACCGCATGTATAGGATTTTGCAAAATGCAATTTAAACTTTTGTTCAAGGTAGTCTTTTAAAGATGGTTGTTTAGGTCATTTGCAATTCGCGTAATAGCGAATATCGAAATTATTTTCTACGATCAATCGCTTACTGTGAAGAGGAGTTTGAAAAACAAAATGTTCCGAATGAAACTGACTGAGAGAGCATCTACGTAAAACAGGCTTTGCCTGTGTAAGTTAATATTCACTACGTCAAAGTTGTAAAATTTCTGATCTTATCGGATACGTTTTTCTTTTCGAAAACAAATTCCTTTTGTTCACTTATATCAACGCAATTACGCGACTATAGTAAGATGATCAGAAGTATGAGGACTACTAAAATCCTCTCTTCATGCTCTTATTGACGACCGCAATTGACCATATTCGCCGTATGTTATATGTAGTCGCCAAAACCAGTTCATTTCTCTACGTATGCCTGAATGAAATCGAATGGTTGAGGTTTGAAGGTCTTCATCTTATTTCATTTTTAAATAAAATCTATTATTATTATTATTATTAATTTCGTCAGAGAAATAAATTCTAAGATTAAACTCTTAAAGCATTATCAGGTTTTATTAAAAACTCTACCGCACTTGAGATTCGAACCCACGACCATTGAGTTGCTAGTCGAGATTTTTCGCCTTCGGCCACTCAGGCGGATATAAAATCTAGTGTAACATATAAGCTCGATATAAAATTCCTTAAAATCGATATTCTTCTTCATTGCCCAATATTCAATAATATTTACACGACATCTCGAGTATTAATGAACATTCATTTTGAAAAGAAAAAAAAAAAAAAAAAAAAATGAGAAGAAACTTTTAACTTTTAAAAATGATTTGTGATCAATTAATCATCAATGAGTGCATACTGTCAAATAAAATAAAATGTGGGAATAAATAAATGACATGAACATCTCGGAACAATAAATTTCATTTTGATGAGCTTCATTTTGTTCACTGATCAGAAGCTAACAAAATTTATTCGTGATTGGTGAGACAACTTCCATAAAAGAAATATAAAAAAGTAACAACAAAAACCAAACAACTTGAAAAGTTATAATCACTTCAAAACGAATCTTGCATACCCTCCCATAGCCATAAAATAAGATAAATCTGACAAACGATTATGAAGAGAGAAGTTCCAAATTTTATAAATGATACGTTAAACGATACCAAACCGAACAAAGAAACATATTTTAATTATTGTATTGTATTGTATTGTATGTAATTACAATCCTTCCTCCGCTCCGGACACGGATAACACGGAGATTATTATAAATTATTCTAAAGTAACTTAGTGAGCCATCAGCCAATTATGTACAAAAATATGACTTGTCGAAGTTACGAGAACCGATGATTTACTTAAACATATTTTCACGTTTCAATCATGGCCACGATATAGACAAGAAATATTGCATTATGTTTAGAGAGAATCCTCTCACAGGCAGTCAGTCAGTCAAAGGCATATGGATAGAAAACTGACTGTATAATGAAAATGAAAATATCATCTTAAACGCGCTTAAGCAGTGCGCAAAAGCCGTATAGAAGTAATTAAAAAATGCAAATATTGCGTAGAGCTTAAGTCGACCCGAAGACGTTATTACTCAAGAATTTCTGATTTCCACCACCACCATCTCGTACGTAACGTTTCTCAATGACTTAGGCGTGAGCATCAGCTTTCTTGTAAATCAAATAAGAAATCATTGTAATTAATTCATTAGTGGGCCTTGCGTTCTGGAATTCTAAAGCACTTTATAATTTTTCTTTTTCGTGATCCGTTGCAAACCGAACGACTAACTATAGCCACATTTTCAATTTATGCGGTAGTGGTTATAAAAATCACAGACTGTCTGTGTGACTCAGTGAAGTACAAATGAAGCACCCAAGCAATTATGTACATACACACACGCAACTACAAAACATACACACAAAACAATTAATTGTTATGCTTGGTGCTGACTATTGAGATGATTACCGTGCAAATGATCATCAGCGCCATCACATCATTTTTTGCTTTTGTTTTCTTTTTTTTTCTTTGTTTTTTTTTTGTTTTTTTTTTGTGTTTTTCTTCTGTTTTGTTATCGAAATGAACTCCCATGTCGTGCTTATACATCGCTAACTTCGAGAAGATTTATATGATGCACGATCGAAAGACGTTCTTTTAATTCAATGGCTCGTTGTGTGCATTTTCAGTGTATTGATGCGTGGGGCGTAGAGAATTGTCTTACGATGACGATGACGATGATGATGACGATGGTGATGACGATGACGATGATGATGCATGTCGTTGGTATTTTTGATGTATTATATAATGGTGCTGCCGATAGTAAGAGCCATTATAGTTTTATATATCAACGTCATATATATTTTGATTTTCAATATCGTTTTCAATAATAAAAAGAAGTAACAAAAAATTCATAATTGTTTCAAAATACGCGCATAAATCAGCAATAATTGAAGTCTTTGAGGATTCATTACTGGAGACTAGAGATATACTATTTGTTCTTTTTGCTGAGTGCTTGGTGCCCATCAGTCAGGCAAAATTATGTTTTTTTTCTTTGTACCGATCATCAAGTAAACGAACTCCAATGAGCATGACTAACTATTTTCGACTGCAATAGTAACAAAACTGGGTGATGCAGTTTGAATACGTTCCGCGCTACGCGAAACTATTAAAAAGGAATATTATTTCAACGGTATGCCCTGCTGACGTGAAACTTTTCTATTACATAAGAATTCACTCACATTGTTCACTGAAACTTTGCCATCAGAAGTTCAATGCATAACGTTTAGCGGGATCTGATCTCTGGCTGCACTCGAAACTCCACAAGCTACTCCACGGATGTCATTTCAACTCACTTAACGGGATAAAGGTTACAATAGATGGAAGAAGTAAAAGCTTTATATGCTTTAGCATAAGATAAAAGATACCCATGGGCTTAATAGATCTTTTGCACACACTTCTATGCAATTTGTGTTGAAGAAATAAAAGAGATAGCAATTTTTTTTTCTGAAAATTAATAAACATTTTTGATTTTTTTTGAAAATCATTTTACTTTTTATACTCAACACCAATTGTTGTATAGGATATATTAAGTTTATGTGGGTATATGCAACAGCTAGATGGAGATAGGGCCCCTGATCTATTACGGAATCATTTTCCGAATCGATGTAAACGTGTCTGCCCATCTGTCCGACGATCTATCTTCATGTGTTCCACTTAGAAGCCAACAATTTTAATGACATAATTTTGATGAAATTTAATGCACTTACGTGTTTTAGGTTATGGACGCATGCCATTGAAAATGGTTCGAAAGGGACCACCTTTTTGACCGCGTTTCCTATATAACGCCTTATATTGAAAAGTCGCTATATGAAAATCCGAAGCGTGCTGTAAAATGTTTAATGGTGTGTTTCCACTTTGTTTTCGTAAAATTATAATTTAATGAAATTTGAATCTGTCGCGAGTATTTCAGCAATCATTCATAATTCCAAGCAAGTATCCAAACCAAGATAATGATAGTAAAACTTGTATATGCCAAACAGCAGCAGATAAGTAAAGATATCTAATCATCACAAATTTTATACAGAAAAAAAGAAATGAAAAAACAAACGAACTCACACAAATATAAAAAAGTTCATGACATATCCGCCAACGAGACACATGGGCTAAAGTGTTTAAATTTTAAGGTTAGGAATTATTTCGTTTCTTTTATTTCTTTGCGAATATTTATTATATATATTTATATATATATATATTTATTTATATATATATATTTATTATATATATATATACGTATATATATACATATATAGAATTCGTTCATCTTGAGAATCAAGTTTGCTCCGCTCGGACTTGTTGGTTTCGAATAATAAATGCTATGAGCGTACAGAACTAAGTCATATATAATATTATAATAGATATGCTTGTACATATTGCTGGTAGTAGTAGAAGAAATAATTTTTATAAAAAATAAATTTTTTTTTTCTAAATTTCCTTTGCGCTAAGAGCTAACTATACGTTTATATAGGAGTAGAGTAACGTGCATTTTCATGTATTTTATGCCAAACATTTGCTATCTACATTAATCCCATTTACTAAAAATGTATTATAGAACTCCAGAGGACATATAAAATTATGAATCGAAAATACACCGAATCTAAAACTCTGCTATTACATGCGGCAAAAAAAGATGTAAACATTTTATGATTTTTACAATAAATAAAAGAAAAATAAAACCTTATAACAAAGAAGGAAAGAAAAATCGGAAAAATTGTGAAAATATTGAGTTTACTTGTAATACAATTGAATTTTGTTTAGATGAAACTTGAAAGCTTAACTGCAATTGCGTTTTTGTTTTAAGTAAATCCAGACAAGTGATGATTCGAATCAGACTTAGCTTAAGATGAATCTGACTCTAAACATCCAAGAACAATGGTTTGAACAAGAGTAGCCTGCCGTATCTCTACGACTCTTTCAAGTCAGGATCTTGCCGATGATTATGCTTTATACACAAGATTTCATAAATAAATAATACTTATATATGACATTGCTTTGAGTCAATTGGCTGATCCATCGGAAGGTGAACATGTTCGAAACTATTTATGAAATACTTTCGTTCTTTCTTATATGCAAAATTTATTACCTCAAAACTTTGCGAACAGCATAATTTATTTCATAGTATTCAGCTTTCTATGCTAGTATTTACCTCAAATCTGCCACCTGCTGTTACATATTACATATGAAATGAAAAATTTAGCATATCTTCATCCTGCAGTTGCGTATAAAAAAATTAAATTCCAACAAAGAACACTGAATGATAGATGGTGAAAATGTAAAACAGCGTCCCTAAGCATTAAAATAACATGCAACATATATAGGTGTATACATGCATATACAAGTAAAAGCATACAATAATAGCATATCGGCACAAACACTTATATATATATATATATATATATATATGTATATATGTACATATATATATGTATAACTGATATAGCCACATTGATGCAC
>KK502413.1:147032-184679 GCA_000688735.1 Glossina austeni | reverse complement strand
TATATATATATATATATATATATATATATATATATATATAAATATATATAAATACAAATATGTATTTGATGGCGATAGGGCAACAAAAAGTACGTGTTTGAGTAAAAAAGGATATTATTTTATACATATGTAAGTGCAGCCATACACATATGTGGTATATAAATCAGATAGTTTAAAAAGTATTAAGCCTAATGCTTACATGTTAGTGTTAATACCTTAAGTATAACTGGGTAGAACTGGGTAAAAAATTCCACCGAATATTATTTGAGGTAAGTGAAGTTTAAAAGTAAAGTATGGGCTGTGTGATGAAAATTAAAGAATTCTTTTCTATATAAATTTTTTCTTCGATGAAAGCCAACCAGGGCCATGCAGAGCTTTATTACAGCTCTATTACAAATCAGAATACAAGCAAGCAATAGCGACTATAAAATGATGAATTTACTGGAATAGGTCCCTAAAAAATTTCAAATTTTTGATCTCTCCTGCCTAACTGTACCTGATTTAGTAAAAAAATTAAAGAGAAACAGTTAACAATTTCGCGATGAAAACCAAACATGACTGACTAACACCTACGCATTCGCTTTGTCCGCTGTCCACCGCTGTCAACTTGTAAAGAAAAGCCTGAAAAGCCTGAAATTGGCTTTAGAGAGAAGAACATTTGCAACATTTGCATTACATCGACTAGACTAGTAGTAGTAGTAGTAGTAGTAGTAGTAGTAGTAGTAGTAGTAGTGTTGCAATCTTTCTTTCTAAATTCTCTGAAATCTATTAAGAGTTGTTTCTGTAGAATAGCACTTTTCAAAATTCACTTAACCAAAAATCAGATGATTTTTAACGGGGCGGTCTTATAATGTTGTTAACGGTAAATAAAACAACCCAGGATCAATTGAGAATATTATGGCGCATAAATCTATATTATAACTGTTTCAATTTTAATCCCTAAAAGCTCAATACTATATATACATCTAAATATATATAATATATATAAGAGTATATATATATATATATATATATATATAGGTGTATGTATGCATTTCTATTGCCGTATGTGCCTGTTATACATATTTGGTTGCATTCACAAAAATAGAAAAAAAAGAAAGATAGCTGTTTACTTTGTGAGGGAGGAAAATAAACACACATATATAGATAGAGCGGAGTATACAAAGAGATATTTTTGTCCAACGATGAATTTCACCCTCATTGCAATGCGTTTGATGTAAAAATAAATCTCCATTATATTCATGTATTAAAGAAATCACGATTTGTAGCATTGTAGAGTAAAAATATTCTCTATAAATATATGGGTGTGGCGTTTTCCTAGATTTACCTAGTGTAAGCCTCTAAGTTTATATAACTGTCTATTTGTATATGTGTGTGTGTGTGTGCGTGTGTGTGTGCGTGTATGTGTGGAAGTCTATGTTTACGTGCGTTCAAGTATATATATACATATATATATATATATATATATTTATATAAGTACATTTCATGGCGTACGTTTGGCCAGTTAAACGTATGAAGGGAAAAGTGGTACAATTTTGTATTTTTCCTAAAAGGATTTCTTTATATCTGATACACACATATGAAATGCACCGGATGGCGATGGTGGTGGTGGTGGTGTTAGAGACAGTGATGATGATGGCAAGGATGGTATGTAAGTTGGGGTGCGTAATGACATAAACGTCCTTTCGTACATCCGCTCCTCCTCCCTCTTAACCACGATATCTCTTAAATGTGTGTATAATCAAAGTCTTTGTTTTTTTTCTGTGCTAAACGGGAAACGTATTAAATCCACGTTGCCGAGGCAACTGTTTAGGGGTAAACGAAACTGCCAAAAACAACAAAACTCTTCTTCATAATATGCCAGATAAACGTATGAAACATATACAAGCACAGTTACGTTATGCAGTCTTACTTATGCCGGTGCTGTAGTAAAAATGTAAGTTTTATGGTTTTGTCCTTGTTTTCAGACACACACACACACACACACACACAAATACGCGCGCACACACACAGGCACTTGTGCTTATACAGTTTCACCTTTGTCCACAGAAATAAGCAGCGTTTGCAATTCATAAGCGAGCCACTAAAATTTCTGTTTGAGGCGCTTGCCAACTGCATACAAAACGTTATCCATATAATAGAAAAAAAGCAAAAAAAAACGAAAAAAAAACAAAACAAAAATAAACCAAAAAAGGAGAACAGAAAACAAGAAATATATGCATACATACACACAGGCACAGCAACTCTTCTCAAAGTGAATTCTAAAAACTTTTTCTTAAAGCGGATATGCAACAACAACAACAACAACAACAATAATAATACTAACAACAACAACAAAAATACCCGACTTTATACATAGGCAATGGAATTTGTTGTTGCGATTGTTGTTGGTAATGCAACCTGAATCCGAAATAAAAAGAAAAACTCAAAAAAGCAAAAAAACCAAAAAAAAAAAAAAAAAAAAAAAAAAAAAAAAAAAAAAAAAAAAAAAAAAAAAAAAAAAAAAAAAATCGCAAAAATAAAGTTTAAATTGTTATAGTGTAATGTTGTATGGTGCAGTGCACCAAATTGCATTTTAACATCATCATCATCGTCGTCGTCGTCGTCACCATCCTCATCATCATTATCAGTTTAACTGACGCCGCATGGGTTGCGTTGCCTTAACTACTGTAAAAAGACGACTCTACTTGCAGCTCAGTCGTTTACTTTGACTGCCGGGCAGGTTGGCTGGCTGACTAACTGGGTAACTGGCTGTTGTTTGGTACGCTTTTCTTATCTTCCCTTTCCCTTTCTCCGTCAGCATTTCTCTCTTGCTCTCACTCTCTCTCTCTCTCTCTCTCTCGTTCTTCCTCTCTTGCTTTCTTTCATTTTTTTTCTATATTCTGTCTTTTTCTTCGTGCACACACACGCACACGCACACATCCATCCATACATACATACATACGTACATATACATATACATTCAAAGATACACACACACATACATACATATATACATACATATATACATACATACATACATACATACATACATTAAGCCATAAAGTTCTAGAAATGGCAATTGAAACCGCGACAACATGAAATGCACATAAAAAACCAGGCACATCAACAATGCAAAACTTGTGAGTGAGATACACATACTTTTGTGAATTTATTGCTGCTGCAATTTCTATTTCTTGAAAAGTTTACCTTATAATACCTTAGAATACGTTTGTACGTACATGGCAAGATACATCAACTTACAAATATGCACACATACACATGGGCAAACGTCTTCCTATACCTATGTATATATATATATATATATATATATATATATATATACAAACACATCAAATTGCATTGTATTTAATTATTTAGTTTTTCATATCACTATAGTCGGTTCGCTCTCAAGCCAACCAAAGCAATATTGAATGTGGAAAAGGAATTGAGAATGACCGACCAATCGACCGTCTAACTAACTGACTGAAACTGTTAAAAATTTTGTCGTAGAAAATGTAAAATTTATAACCTCGCTGACAATTTTTTCTTATTTCTTTCTTGTTTAAATCCTTGCAGATAAAATGTTCACTTCCGCTATAATGCTTTCATTCTTTTTATTTCTTCTTGAATTTTTGCCAAATCCTTGAGTTTTACTTTTCTTCTTAGCACATTTCATCAGCAATGGCTTTTTTATTCAAAACACAAGAAATTCCATGCATTTCATATAATAGTTTTTTAGCTTCTCATAAGAATTTCTATGTAAATAAGTAGAGAAAAGGCGCTTAATATTTATAAAAATAATAAAAGCTATCTGTAGCTATAAATTATAAAATGAGAACTGGAGAAATTCGCACTAGCAAATTTTTGTCATAAGTTTTCAACACAATTCCAAAGAATTCGATTAACGAAATATTTACTATCATCCTAACGAAATATTTATTAGATCCGAAAAATCGAAGGTCTTACTGATATCATATAAATATTTGACGTTTTAAATTCTCTCTTCTATTGCTCTACTTATTTTTGGAATGCATTTAGAAATGTAACAAAATCATGGTTTATGTGAGAAGCAATATATATACATATATACCTGTAGATAGATATATGAGATAACATGTCTATGAGGAGTAAATATTTAAACAGCAAAAAACTTAACATAAATTGTTTAGTGAAAATCGGTTAATTCTAATGAAATACAGCATTAAATGCAATCTATTATTATTAAAGTAATAGTAATTTAAAAACATTACATTTTCAAGCCTCCCCCCACCACATACTTACTATATATATAGGTTTTAATCTCGATACCATAAATCGACGCAAAATTATTTATTGAAAAGACTCAATACTCTCAGAGAGAGAGTGTACTTACTTCACCTTCCATGTTAATCAATGTAAAATATATATACAAAATTTTATAGTATAGGTCTATAATCTAACAACCCGATGTTTTATTTGAAATCCACTTTTGCTCATTAAAACTCGTGATGAGCGAAAGTGGATACTTGCAATTGAAGGCAATCACTACTGCACGCACCATAGTTGAGATAAATCGAAAGAGCAGTTTTTTTGTAAATAACATACGAATACGTTCCACAAGAGATGAAATTTCAATGAATGGAACCTTTGAAGATTTTTAAACTACCAAGCACTGGAGCAATTATTTAAGTTAAGCCGACATCTGAATTTTATGCTGCACGCTTCGTGCTTCAAAATGTTAAACAAGTAAACCTACTATAGTGGGATACAACCGGACGATTAACTACCCTACACCACCTTGATGAATGCAGTTGTTTATATAACGACTTTTCAAAATAACATGTCACATGGGGTTCGTTGCCAACAGCGTTCGTCCTTGGGTCAAAATATGGCGCTATACGAAATCCTATAGAAATATCTCAGAAATCACAATATGCAGGTTAAACACAAGACGACGTACAGACGGACAGATGGAAAGATAAGCTTATATCGATTCGGAATGTGATTCTGTCTCGACCGATATAATAAAAAGTGGGTCTATCCCAAGTCCCATGCACTTAATACACCCTATATAATGATGTAGGGTATACAAAGTAAAAGAAAGTAAAAAGGAGTAGAATATGGATATAAAAAAAATTCTTGACCTAAAAAGAGCAAAACTGCAGAAAAAGAAAACGAAATAGATATTATTCCGGCATATCGCTCCAGATCTGTACGGGAAATTTCATTCACTTTGTCGAAAAAGCATAAATACAGCAAAATTTCCCCATTTTAAGATGCTAGGTGTAAAAATATGAAAATATGGAAAGTATGTGAAGGCCAAGAAATTGACCGTACGTTAGCGAATATAACGTATGCAATATATATAGAATCAGGATTGGAAATTACGTAACGTTGGTCTTAATCATTGCTAAGAGTAAACGAATTTTATTTAAAGCATTTTTTTTTGTTTTTTTGCTGTAAAAGACTCAAAATTTATGAAAATATTACATAAAAAGCAAAAAAAAAAAAAAAAAGGAAATAAGAAAAGAGCGTAATTTTTTCTTTTAAGACTCCTAGCTTCAGAATAATAAAAATAAATCCAATTAGAAATAACCACATGCACGCACGTTCTCATATATTATATATAAGCATATATACTAAGGGAAATTATCCACCTGTCGTTTGTAATTTTACTCATTTACTGACAAGAGAACATATATACACAGGTCTCTAATATTCTAATATATATATATATATATATATATATATATATATATATAGTTGTAGTTATATATTTGATCCTCTTGAAGGCGGTATACGCGGTTCAGCAAAGGGATGATTTGGTAGATTTTCTTTCTTTCTTTTTTTTTCTGTGTTTTAATAAAAGCATTCAAAGCAGATGACAAGGTACACGTCATGAGGGGCAAAATCTGAACGCCATGTATTTTATGAGGGTGGAAAAATAGAGATGACGCATCAAAAAGCATTTGTCAGGATTTAGTTTTTCATTGAAGTACACAATTACACTGTTGTCGCATATACTTTTCCGATTGCATGCATACAATGGAGGTAAATTATAACCTCAACGTATCCAGGCTATGTATTGATTTTATAGGTTCCATAAGATGAAAAAATATACATAACAAGGGCGTGCCATTCTTAATAAAATAAAATCAATTCACTATTATAAACTAATCACGATATAATGCGTTGTATTTTTAGATCAATTTTTAGGCACAAGTATGTACAAGTGTTAGCCAACCATGTAGTAGTCCTTCCATCCAACTCATCTTCTCAACGAAAAAGCAAATTATTTTAATACCTCAGTATAAACACTTTAGGATAACAAATTAAAGGCTTTTTATTTTGTTTTCCGATATCGATATCGAATAAATTCTTGATTTTCGATTGCCATACGATCGGTCATATAACTTCATTGCTAATTGATTAATAAGGGATGTCCTTTGAAATTTTTCACGCGATTGCTTGAGCAATTGTTTCACAATATATGTGACGGCAGGTGACATTTTTCTTACTAACACCAAACGTTGTTCATATCCGTGATCATAAATTGCGATCAAAAAAGTTAATCAACATTACTTGATAAAATAATTCATTTACCGTAATAATCGAAACAAGAGCATAATCGAAAAAGTGTGATCCAATTACACCGTCAATCCAAAAACCGTACCATATTGTTACTCGTTATGTTTAGTTGGAGACATTGTTCGACTAAATATCTTGAGTCTTTCAAGACTGAAATGCGACAGTTTTTGATTATTTGTACGTGCAAGTACGCCTTACACTTCTGTAAACTAAAGACTAAAGTCTAATATTCTTTGGAATATCGAAATTTTGTAGACTTTGACAAGCTGTAGACTGGTATACTATTATCTTTTAATGATGGACACGATGGACGATACTATCCAAGTCAAGCAAATTTTCTAAATATTATATAAAGTGGAGAATGGTCGTGCAGATAGACACAAGACGTCGGGAGAACAAAGGGATGCAGATAGACAAACGGACGATTATGACAGATGAACACTGCAAAGAAACGAGGGATATGCCTAAGCAACTATCGTCGATTGAAGTAATAGGAGAAGCACTATGAAGAATTACGCCTTATGAACAATCACTCAGAGGATGTCCCACGAAAGAGATAGGCAGGTAGGTGGTCGTAGACTAATAAGTAGGTGCCTCTATGCCATCATGGCTGCAACTAAAGTAAACTCTGTCTACTTTATTTACTCCACGCGCGGACGAATATAAGGATAAAAGTAGGAAACGAGTAAATGGACAGATGAGCGGTGCGAACCAATGACGATACGAAGTGGTTGACGGGCCATACATGCGAAGAAAAATAAAGATAGACGCAGAAAAATAAAATCTTTTTCAAATGACAAAAGCAGTTACATACTAAAACCGAAGAGTTGGCGAGGAGGGCACGTGAACTCTACTCTAATAGGCGGACACACAAAAAAGCCACGTAATTAACAATAAATACGATATCCAGTGCGTTTTTACGGATGTTATAAAACCTATGATAACCTTAGTATAGTGTCTTTGGTGGAAAGTGCAAAATCGTTCATGCCTAAGATAATTACAAACATTTTAACAGACAGAGTATGGCTAGCAGGAAAAGCAAAAGCTTTCTAAGGTTTTTATATAAAAAACATATTTTTGAATGTTTTCTCATCAAGTTTCAATGACCATAATTCTCCTTCCGCGATAGATAACAAAATATTTTGGTGGTTCAGGACGTTATAATCGAAGGATATAACTTCCGAATACCTTTCTATTTAACCTGAAGTGTGATTTAAAAAAAAAAAAAAAACTCATAGCTTTCTAGGCAAGATGCTGTAATGCCCTACCAGCAAAGAGACGAGAAAAACTATATATTTCTAGTATAAAATATTCGATTAAATATTTGACATATCCGCCTGAGTGGCCGAGCAAGCAAAGGATCTCAAGTGTGGTAAAGTTTTCAATAAACCCGATCGACCTCGATGTGCTAATCCTTTAAGACTTTAGTCTTGGAATTGATTTTTCCGGTTATATTAATAATAATAATAATAATAAATTTGATTTGACATCAGGAATTTGAAAATGAAAATAAGCCAAAGCATACTAGGAACAATAATAATACCTTTGTTAATGTTAAAGAATATGAGGGCAAATTTTATGCATTTGCAACCGAGCAAGTTTTTCAATGTGAACGACAAATTATTTATTTTGCCACTACGGAGTTTATAACAGTTGTAAATGGAATAACTGTTTGGGGGATTCCTACTAGATCTGGTGATTGAAATTTGAATTTAATTTTACATAGATAAATACCAAGCCTAAATTTGAGGTAATTTTTAGAAGGGAATTTGAAGTTAGTTGCACCACAACAAGATACACGATCTCTAAAACAGATAGCATAGATAAAGGCCACGATTTTATGGATAATTGATTGTTGCTTAGCAAGATTATATGAATTATATATTCAGTGACCGATTCGATGTGAACCAAAAAAAAAAAAAAAAAGAAAGAGAAAGAGAAAGAGAGTAGAATACCCATCAGTAGATAATTTCTTAAATTATAAACAAAAATTTGAAATCTGAAATTTAACCAGCTCGGACCACCTCGGTTAGGTAGGTATTCAGGTGCTCGGTGTAAATAGAGCGTGTGATCAGATAAGCATTTGAGACAGCAACTTAGCATAATTACATAATTAATTTATTTAAATTGAGGTTTGGCGTCCCTTCCCCCTTCATTAACCTGATTATTACTCTTCATCGTTGCTTATCGTTTCATTTCATTTTTGGGTGTTGTTTTGCTGATTTGTTTACATTTGAAATGATGATAAGAAAAAGAAAAAAAAGTTTTAGAAAAAACAAAAGAAAACAATTGATCTGACTGATCGTCAAGTGTCGTTGCTGCCATATTGGTGCCAATATTTCCCATATATACGAGATACGAAAGCACACACAGTTACACACATTTCTATATATACAATTCTATCTCAAACAATGTACTGACATATGATTTGAAACCGTCAGAGATAAAATACCGGAGCGAACTTACAAACACATTAATAATAATAATTTTTTTTTTTTTCCATTTTTTACAATTATTTGCAGAAATTTGAGGTGAACTAATCATATTTGCACAATTTATAGATTAATTGATACTATTGTGATCAACGTACAGAAATGAGTATACAATATATTTATATATATACATTTGTATATATATATATATATATATATATATATATATATATTATATATATTAGACAACTACGTGCTTACGAGTATTTCTAAAGACGATAATTACCGATTGCAGAGATTGTAAAACATTACTTAACTTCAATAATATACTGAGAATAATATCATCGATATATATGTATGTGCGTATGTATGTATGTTATAAATAAACTGTAGCGTAAGTTCGGCGTCTATTCATTGTTGATGTTAGCTAAATAATGCTCATCATAAATTATCGATCCATAAAAGATAGTTTTTTTTTTGCTTTTTTTTGTTGTTTTTTTATTTTTTTGTTTTGCCAGCAACAAATTGTTACAATTAGCATTAGTTTGCACATTGAACAATAGATTCGTTTCAATTTGGTCTTATCTGTTAACAATTTTCAAAATAGATCATGGACCTAATAAACAACGCTATTAACAACAGACAAATATGATGCATCGTAAAATGAGTTTACGACATTTCCAATTAAAAAAGTTAAAATAAACAATAGTCATAAGAGTAATAATGATATTAATAATAATAATAATAATAATAATAATAATAATAATAATAATAGTGTCAATAATATGATCAATACAACAAATATCGATAATCTTGACGTTATTGATAAACAGAATGATTACCTCATCATGAGCGATATTTTCCAATTTGAGAAAACTTCTGATGGCACTCAAACTCATTATAAACACTAATCAAGTTTTCAAATGTGATTACGTAACAACATTACAACAATAAAAACCATGATCCGATTCTTTTATCTGATAAATAAATATCTTAAACTTCAATAATTATGTTGCCGGAGATATGGACAGTCGTAGGCACATGAATTGCATACATTTCAGTACATGTTTCGTATGCGTTTCTTGCGGAGAAGAAATCACTATCACAGCCGTAAACTAAAACACGTTCTTCTAACGACTTTTTTTTTTTTTTTTTTTTTTGGAGTGAAAAGCTAACAGCATGGTAATAATGTATGAGAAAAGGATTAAGCATTTATTTAATGCAACACAACAGGGGCTATTATCACGAGGCAGGTTCCATTTTCTCAGGAAATTGTATTCATTTAGTTTTCATCGTTCTTACGAACGTTTACGAAAGGTTCACATGTTTCAATATCAATTTCCCTCCCATCGCTCCTCCAAATGCTCCTATTTAGTGAGCAATTGAACTTGTGAACAATTTTAGCAAAATAAGGCCCAGTAGTTAATAGTTCCAAATGAAATAAAAAACACAAATGTATACGAGAAGCAAAAAAAGACTCCAAACTCCACCACCAAGTCATCGGCTATATATTTTTAACGTCTTTTAAGTAATCTGTGGATACCTAACTTTGCTTCAGTTTGAAACGAACCATAAGCCAGGACAGCTAACACTTTCTCTCTTTAATAAGAAACTCTCTTTGATGAAACAACTTACGCTTTTCATTTTCGCATTCTTTTATACCCACAACCAAAGTATGAAGACGTACTAGTTTTCTAATTTTATTAGTAATTTCCAAACGTAGTCATCAGGGTATCAATTGAAATCAAAGAAATTAAAAAATTGGAAAATTCCGGGCAGTATTTGGCAGAGATCAATGTCTACAACTGTTAAAGGAAAACCGACCAAATTATTTAGATTCGCGACTTAGTCGATTGCAAACATTTCGAGAGAGTAGATAAACTTAGAAATCTGCAACGCTACCCTTCCTGATAACATCCTTCAGAAACATCAAATGCAAGCTACTTAGCATCATACTGCCATCGATCATATGAAAGGAATTGAAAAAAAAAGCAAGCAAAAAAGTTGAATTTGGCTGTGACCGAAGGAAAGGAAAAACTAAATTTTCACTCTCCATTATATTGAATGGGTGTGGCTGATTATTTCTCTTTATTAGAATGAAAATTGACGTTCACACATCGGGTATCTCCGGTAATTTATGTGCGACGAACAAAAATCACGGAAACCAAAGGTGTTTTTAGTTTTTGTTGTAAAGACACGTGGGCGTGGTACACGTGTTCTTTGATCAGTTCTGGTCATTTTTTTGCAAATTTATGGGAGACATCTTCATTTTTGCAAGCAGAAGAATATTTAACACATATACTACACCGTTGGACTCACGGACAGTTGGCATGCTTAAGTATATTCCGAGTTTGACACTGGCCAAGATACACATATGCATACTTTATGGGGTTATTAAAGCTTGCTTGTAGGCGATATAAAGGTTTTAGCAAATAAATTAAATATTGAGAAACTACAATAGGCCAGTAGGCGTGGTCAATTTCTTGCATTTTCGTACAGGTATTATAACATCGCTCATTGAATATACTCAAATATATGCAGATTTTTGTAAATTTATCTGGTGTAGTAGTTTGTAATGAGTAATGAGCAAGAAAACAATTTCTTATATATGTAGGAAGAGTTGTTTTCAATTTACGTGGTGGCGTCCTTTCACCGATTTGGCCCATTTTCAACCCCCATCCATGAACTTCCGATATTTTCAGCAGCCAGACATTACATACATACTCGGTCAGACGGACAGACACACGGACATACTTCAATCGATTCAGAATTTTATGCTTATCAAAAATATATATACTTCACGAGATCTCTGAAGCTTGCTAGTGAGTGTTGCAAGAGTGAGTTTGGCAAAATGAATATACGCTCATGTCCCGGTGTCGTGGATATAAAGGACAATACTCGGCATTTAAAGGGATCAGTTACTTGCAACGTATTGTATTGTATTAGGAATTTCTGGAAGCGTTTCTCATAATCAGTGATAGTAATTGGTGTAATAAGTCGGACAGAGACAGAGTGCTGAAGAGAAAACATCCAAAATATACGCAATAAAGTTATTTTTCAGCATGACACTAATTTATCTAAATTGGTCAAGAATACATTTCCAATGCTCAAATAGAAAATCCTAACATTTTTCAAAATGTTCTCCTGCCTTTTTTTTTCTTTTTTTTTTTTTTTTGATACGACCAATCAATCACTCAGGGCATAAAACCTATTTGATTAAAAAGCGGCGGGAGGGCGGAAAGAGAAACAGATACCGTAGCAGGTGTGCGGCTAATCGGCACTCGCTATAGCTGCGACCAAGTGCGTCATCTACCGCACTGAGATTTTAAGCCGCGAACGCCGACTCGATAATAGCGATTCTTACTTGCGGTTGTTCTTTAGTTCAGTACATCAAGAAATGGATGGATTTTTGAAAGTATTGCGTATAGAGCAAATATGATGGATGGGCATTATTTCGAACGATCCATATTTTGAGCTGATTACGGACATATTTTATTATAATTATTGTAATTAATTCGAAAGGCCTTTGAGTTTGTGTTGCTCTGCGATTATATGATTTTTGACGATGGGGTAGGAGTACGCGTTACGCTATTATTTTGTTACGTTATAGCAATAATGCATTAGCTAAATTAGCAGTGCGATCATGTTGGGACTATTGGGTTCATTTAAAGATAAGTTTAAGTCTTTACGATAATGCTTTTCTGCTTCCGATTGTGATATTTATTGAAGTATATACCGAGTTATATATCAAAGTTCTTCTTACACTTCTGGTCATGCAATATTTGATTGTTGTTGTCCAAGAACTAGAAGAAATTAAATTACTGCGCTTTTATTACGTTCCTTGTACATTTTTATTTAAGAAAAAAGAGAAAGACACGTAACCGGCTCTTGAATGATAATGAATTCGCCATTAAATGCCGGCATTTCTATCATTATTCTTCATAAAATTTTTTTTTTTTTTTTGTTTTAATGTTCGTGTCTTCTGTTTTCCATATTAGGTCTTTACAGAAAAAAACAAAAAATAATAATAATATAATAATAATAATAAACGAAAACGAAAAGAAGCAACTTGTACAGCTTAACAAAATAATTATTGTGCCTTCACTGCTGCTTCATTTTCGAAATATTACGTAAGATTCAATTTAAAAACAACACGTTACAAATTCCTTTTCAATTTTTCGTTTTTTTTTTTTTTTCAAATTATTCTTTTAGTTATAGTTAGTGTTACTCAGTTAGTTACTCAGTTACTCATAAAAGGTATGGAAATCTAAATGTGTGGATATCTGTAATCTTAACGCCAGAATGTCACTATAAAATGCAATCGCAATAACCGAGTAATCGTGTAACAACAGTAAAATAAATATATATTGCGTTTGAAGGAATGCGCGAAAGATGCGGAAAACTAAATTTGATGGATTTTTCAAAAAAACATTCGTAAAAATTACAATAAATATTAAGTAAAACAACGAAATTGATAACAAGAATTAGACGAGAAGAATAACAGAATAATAGATTTTTTTTTTCTTCATTATATATATTATAGTATAACAACAACAGTGATAATTATATAACAGTTAACCATGGCCTTCTACATGTGCATAATTTGCATTCAAAATGCCATTAGAGAAAACGGTGGTTGAGATTACATTTACAAATCGCAAAATGTTATTGAAATGAACTCAACCAAGATATTTACTGAAAATCGATAATATTCTAATCAATTATTTTGCAAAAAAAAAAAAAAAAAGAACAAAGAAAACAAAGAAAACAAATTGTAAACTAAGGCAACTTCCTGAAACGCTTCATCCATCATTCCTGCAAGTATTTACTGTTTTGTGCACTGTCTATATATGCTACTCTTCTTCTTATTTTAAAATGGAATTCAAAAATTGCATCTCGGTTAAGAGCACTTTTGCCTATTAGAAGCAGAAGCAAGTGGAAACATTATAGTAGATCAACGCCGATCATTACATACCCTACGCCACTTTATCTAATACATCCATTCATTCATTCATTTTCAACAATTAATACAACAAGTATATAATACATTACATTGATGTGAAAGCACTCACTTTGGAGGATGCTTGATACGTCAACTGTTGTGGGCCAATTTTAGTAAATTTAGTTTTCTTCTCAAAGATTTCATTATTTTTCAAGTATTTCCGTCTTAAAAAACTAAAAAGTTTGACTTTATCATCATATAAGGGTTTATTTTTCATAAGAGAGAAAGAGAGAGAGAGAGAGAAAGAAAGACGATGGAGCTTAAAAAGTAGATCTATGTGATCCAAATTTCGTAGAGTTAATTTTTATGCTACATTGCTCCTCTCCAACAATTTTCATCATAAAATATTGAAAATGAAATCTTTTCGTTAAAGAGCTTCTTATTCATGAGAACCCTTATATGGACTGGCGTCCGAAAAGTAAGATCTTGCGGTTCCAATTTATTGCATTTTTAAAATATTAAAAATTATACTTCATATCCGATATATAAAGGCTTAGATTTCATGGTAATCCTTGTGTAGGCAATGATGTCGAAAAAATGGACCAACTTGATCCAAATTCGATACAATTGAATTTCATATCAAACTAAGTTTACGAACCAACTTTCGTCATAAAATATTAAAAATTCAATAAATACGTCAAAAATATTTTTTATTAAAAACTCTATGTGGAATAGAATCTAAAATACAAGCCTACTTGGTCCGTATTCGATAAGATTATGTAAGATATATCAAATTGATATTATGAACCAACTTTCATCAAGAAATATTGAAAACTTTTCCATTTTACCATAAAAAGATTCATTTTCCACGAAATCTATTATATAATGAGGGGTTCAAAAAATTGCCCCAATCAATCCAAATTTTACGTATCAATTAAGAATGCCGAAATATTATTATTCAGCGTCTTTTGTCGGGAAATTTTACAAGTTGCTATATTTTTTGGAAGGAAGAAATAGTCGAAAATATGGTCCGACTCAATCTTTTTCATTTGTGCTCACCTTTAAGCCAATTCAGCGTCGGTCAATCCAATTTCATCAATATATTTAAAAAAGGTGCAAATATATGGACAGACATATGGACAGGATGACAGACAAACTTAAATCGATTTACGTTTTGATTTAACCGTGATTCTAAATCAATCGGTATCAGAAAAGATGAGACTATCTCAAGTCCTTCTGGTTGTTTTAGACATCGACAACAACTTGATATATCCCTCCACGCGAAGACGGTGCAGGCTATTACAGCCTACTGCAAAAGCCAAAAAATTTATATAAATTTAAAAAGAAAATTTTGAAAATTTTTCTGCCCTCATCTCACGTATCATGACAGATGTCAAATTTAATATTTTTTATACAAATCTCTAAACACCATGTAAGCTTTCTATGTATGTAACAATACTTCAATTTAATAGAGCAGCAAGTAGCTCGATTTTCATTTATGTTACCTATCGTGCCTAAGCAAAAAGCTTTCCAGACTCTTATGGAAGCCAATTTGAATGAACTCTGAAGCCAGTTGTGGATTATTGGAAATGCTGAAAACCATGCCGTGTTTCTAGATTTAACTTTAAACCTATTAAGCTTAGTCAGTATATCACTCTTATGACAAACTCTGTAATGCTTTCCGTGTAATAAGCGAAAATTCTAATGAGGCTTTACAGTCCATCGAACAACATGTCTTCTTGATGAAGATGTGATACAATAAATCAGTTGACAAGCTTATGAGCGTTTGCTTGATTTGATTGAAGCCTATTTCGCTTTTAGCCTGACTCCCACAACTCATGCTGGATGCGTGGTTGTTCGTATTGTAAATGCGCAGGAATTAATTATTTAATGGAAATAAAATATGATTTTCTCTTTGTTCTCATATTCATGTATTAGATAATAATTGAATAAATTTCTCTCTTTATAAAATCACTATTTATTATAACTCAACTTCCGTCCAAGTACGTCCAAGTTTTTGGTTGCTCTCGTTGAACTTAATAAAGATTATCCTAACAAGAGAAGTATTTGTGTTCTTGTCTGTCTTGATCTAATAAAAGCGTTTGACAGACACCCATACTTATCAGTAAACTTAAATATACGCTAGTAGTTCCGTATGTAAGCTCACCGCGAACAATTTATTTCGTTGAGTTCTTCTGCTCACCCAATATCTGACGTATAGCAAGGTTTCATTTTGAATGTCTTACTGAATGATTTGTTCGACCCCGTAGCCGATAAATGTAAATTTCTTGACTACCCAGATAATAGTTTCCTGATTTAAAACTGCGATTGTAATGATATTCGCCCATGCGAAACTCCGATTAACCAATCGCTAGCACGTATTTGTGTCAAAAGACTGAAGCCACCCTCTTTACGTCTGCGCGGGCTGGTTTCTCCGACTTGAGTAATAGCTCAAGTGAGGGACCTATTAAGTGAATGGATGCTATATCATATCTGGGGATAATTCGGGATCACAAGCTAACAAACTTTGATATGCACTTGGGCAATATCTCTGCGAAAATGTTATCTCACCAGGTTCAAGTTAAATGTGTCATTGTGCATGTTCTTCTTAAGTCTCAGATTGACTACTGTATTGAAGTGTTTTCGAGTCTCCCGTCCTATAATTCGGATAGACATGAACTGATTGTTGACCGAATTACACGTTTGCCGATTAAGATGACACTCAGAGCCCCTTTTGCGTCTTTCGTTCATGCTTTCTTAAAATTCGCTTTTTAGTTATCAAATTATTCGTATAGATAAACTCCTTCAATCACAAGCGACCAATCTCCTGATCGAACGAATACATTTTTCTAGGTCGAGTAGCATGTCTTTTATATTAATTCCGCGCCAATTGATTTATTTATTTATTCAGTTATATATAAAAAATTATTAGCCGATACAACGATAAATTAAAGATAAACTATGCAATAAATGATAAGCAGGGTGGAGTAAAATAATAGATGCATTGCTAGAGAACTCAAAAAATAAGCAAAGACAACATTCTACCGATTTCAGTGTTATGCGGTGAATTTATATCGAAATAGCTTGGTAAGCAGAAAGAGGAAATACAATGTGCTACCAGCAAGAGAGAAAACCGTAATAGGCAGAAGAAAATGGCTGCCATAGTAAGAATCAACTAAAGTTAACTCTATGCCAAATCAAATTAAAATTGTTTAACTCTTTGGCTAAAAGTTCGGCTATTGCCCGTTTAGCTCCGGACTAACCGTTTAGCTGCCTTTTGCCTTGAGATCCTTTGACCACTCCTTGAGCTCTTTTAACAGAAAATATGGGTCATTGTTGAACACTTGAATGAATATGATGAGGGGATGTTAACGATTACAATAACTAGTGATAGAGAAATCTGATCATTTAAAAAGTCTTTAGGTCTTTCTATGCACACGATTTGTACTAACGTAAGTACGTGCAGTGGCCAATGACTTCAGTGTTGCAAAAACAAATGTAAATAAATAAATAAATCACCATAAAGCTTCGTATTGGGCTGATGATATTTTTCTGACACAGAATAGTGTCTAATGAACGTAAAAGTAAATGTTGTCTCTCACCATTTGGGAATGAGTTCATCTCCGAATTAATGAAAGGGAATGAAAAAAAAAAAAAATATGAATTCCTTCACGATGATTGTAAAGCTAAAGCAAAAACTTCATCTTTCTCTAAACATTCCCGTTTCGTTAAGCATTTCGATCACACGATAAATTATCGATCTTTTCACGTATTACTCAATAAAAAATTTGCAACTTCGGCACTTTATAACCTCGAAACACAAACTATCGAAATTCATGTTTTATCTCTTGTTACGCTTACGAGAATAATGATTAAACAAAGTAGAAAAATGCTTGACGTGAACACACACACTTGTTTATTGAAATTTGATGTGTTCTTATTGAGAGCGATTTTTCAATTTTGAAAAACAAAAAAAAAAAAAAGCAAAACTTATCTATTTTAACACCACATGACGAACTTCATTGCGAAAAGTCCATTTTGCTTGTGTATGTGTAATGGAGGTGAAAGCGAATGCAAATGTATCCATGTTTGTATCCATGGATATGTATATCGATATATGTACATATTTTTATACTACGGTGAAACACACACATTCAGCCGTTAGGTCGCCTAAACTGCTCGCATTTTAAAGATATAGAAGCAATAAAAATTTCGATGCCAAGTATGGCTATTATCGTCGCCGAGTACTTAAAAATGCTTAAAGATGGGCTTGCTTTGCAATTGAACAGAAACAATTTCATCACTGTGACTAATTAATTGTATATTAATTTTATAAAATTGTTTTTTCAATCTGTAAATATTTTTTATCTAAAAACTAACCTATCGGTCATCATTTATGTAAACAAGAGACATTTAGACAAAAATCTGAGGCAATTGTTCGATTTGCTTTATCTAAGAGACGTCGTAGTTCGTCAATATTATTGCGATATTTGCATTGAAATGTTTCTTAGTCATAAATACCCAAAATTGAAATTAGATTGTCATGTCTCGTACATCATATTTGCTTGAAAAAAAAAGAAAAAAAAAGTACTTTAACGTATCTTATCTAAAGAATTTTGTGACAATGATTGACTAAGAATTTTTTTTCCTTTTTTTTCACGCTAAATATTTATTTATACACAATAATCTTATATCTAACACTAACGAGTTTATAGAGTTTGTTTTTTTTTTTTTTTTTTTTTTTTTTTTTTTTTTTTTTTTTTTTTAAATGAAAACCAGATGAAAATGTTATTGTAAATGAGTTCTCGATAATAATATAAATAATAATTAAGATCATAACAATTCAATCAATCGAATGAAAGAAAAAAAAAAAAAAAAGTAAAGATAACATAAAAACATATAGAGGCAGAAGCTATGTATGCTTGTACCTACATATGTAGGAAATCAAGTAAAGGAAAAATTTCAAACTGACAGAGAATGTATGTAGAAATCATACAGTAGCAAATACCGCTCGCCGCCCGTTCAACTACTGCTTCCGAAAACATTTGCAATTTAATAGTTGTTTCTCTATCTCTCTCACTCTCTTCGCCATCGAAAAGAAAGATAAATAAATAAAAAAATAAATTATAAAATTATTGCCGGCACAAAACTCAATTTCGAAAAAAGCACTCAGTTATAATTTTATTGAAATTTGAAAGAAAACGCTTCTTCTTATATTGCATTGAGAGAAAAGAGAAGAAAACAAACGTCTTCTGACAAATCATATAAAACCAGAATACATCTCCTGCTCACCTAACTGCTGTTCTCCCCTGATAAACGCTCTTTGATCTTTTCGATGCGTACGTTAATAAATAAATATATTTGCAAAGTTTCGTCTTTACACTCCTTGCGTTCATCAAACGTACCTATGTCTGGTAAGGCATTTTCAAATTTCATCTACGCTATTAACTTAAAATTATTCGAAGCAAGTTTGAGCTTTTTATTCGTTTTCAGATTATATATATATATATATACACACTTGATGCAGTTGTGTATTGCAACCAAAATTATGCAAATTAAAAAGGAAAAAAAAAAAACTTATCGAGTACAACAAATTAAATTCGAAATACCTAAACACATACGACTACGAGTGAATTTCTGATATATTAGGTGCCTGCATGTATTTTAATCACTCTTTATTAAGAAAAGTTAGTACGATTTGTGTTAAGCAAAACATTTTGCACCATTTTGTACAACATTTTCCCATCTTTCCGATGACATGACGATACCGGTGGCGATCCAGTCATCGACCCATTTTCGCACTTCTTCAGCATTTCGAAACAGCCAGCCAGCGCCAGCCAACCCATCAGCTGCATTGATCTGAACAAGTGGTAATCGGAAGGCGCTATGTCTAGTGAGTAAGTGAATGTGAAAGTGGAGCTGCGACAGTGTATCGACGACAACTCTTGCAAAGTGTAGTCGAGCATGCGATGCAAGAGGATGACCTTGCATCAGTCACCCGGCATTGCTCACCTTTTTTGCAGCAATACATCGTTCAATTTATTCAATCCACCGTCGGTAGGCATCCACAGTAACAGCTGCCAGTCACAATACTCCACAGAAAACTTTTCTTTTTTTGCATTTTCAGTCAATTCGTATGGCAGTCGTTTTCCCTCCCTTTGCATCTTTCCCATCGCATGTAAACTTCCAGAAACAGGCAAGCGATTCGAAAGTTCTATGAGAGTTTGAGCTGGGTTTTCGTCCACTTTTAAACCATCGAAACCAAAAATAACACTTGGGGTATGTTGGAGTTTCTAAAAGTGTTCGATGGACTTCAGCAGCAGATTTCTTCAAATCACATAACACAAGTAATGACTGTCGAGAATGCAATTTTTTGCATTCCATAATTAGCGTCTGCATACAGTGAATAGCTCAATGAAACTAAAAGAAAAAGTTTTATTTTGTGTAACGAGAGGTCAAAATCATCGAATTTAACCATTGGGTATATTGATACTTCACATTACTTTACTCATTTTCGCCAATAAATGTCGCTGATCAAAATACCTGCAAGCGAACGAATTTTATAACGAATTAAATCTCTTTCGTAACTTAACGCATTTGTGCCCTGCGGCACATTAAGTTTACAAGGGACATTAAGTTCATGCGTATGTATGTATGTATGTATCTTTGTATGTAAGGAATTTTCTATTACATGAAGTCGTGTACCCGTGTAGGGCATTAAATGAACGACCTTTGCGGAAAACTAATTTGGCTAAATTTTTTAATTTTTTTTCTTTTGTTGGTAAAATTGTTGTTGTGTCCTTTCACTTTCATATATAACATCACGATTAAGTTGGAAAGTCTAGACTCCAGATTCTATGGAAAGAAGCAGCACTAGAATGCTGTATTAATATAAAATTGTAATCATTTAGAAATGTCTCCCGATATTTATATTTTTCAATTTCAATACTTGAACGAAAGAACAAGTAAGTGAGGCTCGATGTATTTGCTTAGCAATTTTATGCATTCCCTGTTTTTAATATTATCAATAAGTGACCTTCAGTATGATAATCACTAAAACAAAACTGTTTACACACAAGAATGGATTCATATGGACATATAGTCTCTTAAGTATAGTCCATCGCTGGCCATAGGTCTTACCTGTAGTAAGGCACTTTGCACAATATTTCCATAAGCGAAAGATCTGTCTGTCTTCAGCCTGGTAACAGGTAACAGGGACGGTGTTGCCTACTACTAAATCTTAGCTCAGAAAGAAAACTTTCATGAAAGACGTTGCTTGGCCTACTTCGTCCGTAATAGCTGGACTAGTTCGATTTTATTGCAATCATATAAATAACAGATATTCATTCTTGTAATTTATATCGAAAGTGTGCCAAAAACCACTCCCACAGTATAGTCACAATCATTATCTGCGACGTCCATGCATTCGTTCTTCACGTCCTGCACTTTTTTGGCTTTGCGGCACGAGAAAATCATAAAGTGCTAAAATCTGTGTACGGATATGTAAACTGTGTGTGTATAAGTACACTGTTATACAGTCAACACTCAACTAACGTACGTTGGCAAGTTAATACTTCAAAAAGCATGAGAACAAATTCCTGGCTGTAATCTCAAAATAAGCCACAGGGACTGGGACGATGCTCTAAAAAGAACTAAGGATGTGAAGTTTTATTTAAAACTTTAGCCCGCTCGAACTTAACGCTGCTATCGCTTCCTGAATATATATCACATAATCGGGTCCTTTGTGGCCCTATGACATTTCTCTGTTTAACAATTCGCGCAGTGGCATAAGTTGCTGGCACTCGCGCGTTGTTAGCCTGGCTTTCGTTGAATTGGAACAAATTCGGCCTACCATCGATATTAACGATTCCCCTGACCCACACCGGCTTTATTCTGCATCGCGGGCGTGAAATCCTATACATCCGCAAAACATAAAAGATTATGTTGTTTTCTCTTTGGCGAGATAATTTATACTGCAGTGTTAACTTTAAAGTATTATGTGTGTACGATGTAGTGTTAATTGTGCCCTCTCTTGGGAATGGCTAGATACTTAATAATATACGCATTATCACGCTCCCGGGCCCGGACGTTTTACGTTAAATAATACCGAAAAATTACATGGAAAGAAAAAAAAGTTGTTCTTGCAAATGTATGTGTGTATTGCGTATTTTTTGGATATAAGAACTTGGATGCAAAGAGATTATCATCATTGATTTCAATCGGTGCTATTGTCATACTTCTCCCACGATGAGGCGTGAATTTGCAAATGCGTTGTTAAAGCAAGTGAAAAATCATTTCAATAAGGCGCCGAAAATGAAATAAAATTTCCAACAAAATCAGAAAATTAAAAAGTGTTTCTGAGGTTAAATAACAGAAAATCAATTTACTATAAATAAAACACTGCACGACTAACTCTGAAATCGAACGCAAACATTTAGCACATTTTAAGACTTAACAAAACATATGTTCATTAACCGCTCAATCTCAATCAATGCTTGAGACTTCCCGATCAAACTTTATTTTAAGATTTCTCTTATAGCAGCACACATACAATAACATCTAATGCGAAGTGCGAGCAACCCGTTCTCAACTTATCATATATGCATGTGTATGCATGTTAGTACATCCGATATATATGAATCTTCATTTTCTCACCTTCAGTTACATAGAATTTTCATTAATGTGTTGCCATAAAGAATATCTCTGCTAGACATTGTAATGATATGATAATCAGTGCCCGGTACATGTACTCATTTTTCAAATAAACATAAGAGGAGAGTATGAGGTAAATATTTTTTCTTTTTATTAACAATCCATATACATATATATATGTATATACATTTATATATATATATAAATATATATTTTGTTTTATTTATTTATTTATTTAGTTTTTTTCGTGTCTTCATCTACTCTTATAGGACAGAAAGAAATGCAATTACAGGTCTTTCTGTTAATGCAAATAGACTTGCGCTTACACACATTCATAGATAATTGCAATGCAATCTTGTGCAACCATCTCAGGCCAGGCAGGCAGGCAGGCATCACAATCGATCGATATTCGAACGACAGTTGCTCTGTTATAATTTATTATCCATTTCATTCACTCGCATTAGTTGTTGTTTCATATTTTTTTATTTTTGTGTTTTCAACTGCTAGTGCATATATATATATATATATATATATATAATGTGCGCATCTCTATTACAATGATGACTAAATTTACTCAGCAGTCAAATTGTATTTTTATTTATATGCACGTTTTTTTTTTTTTTTTTTTCTGTTTGCATACACTTTTCTTTTCTTCTTTTCTTCTTTTACTCTTGCGTATATATAGTATGTCATGAAATGTCAATATCGTCATATCTGTTGTGTGGTTGCGTCTATCTATTTGTCTGACTGTTTGCCTGTCTCTTACATGAGTACAAAAGCCGCCAAAAACAATAATTACAAATTGTTATTGCTTCAGCGCTCTTCTTTTCTTTTTTCTTTTTTTTTTTTTTTTTTTTTTTTTTTTTTTTTTTTTTTTTTGTTATTGCTGTTATTACTTAATACATTTTTTGTGCTGCAACAAGTTTATTCCGTTTCTGATAAGAATATTTGCAAAAGGTTCGTAATTATTTATTTAAACACAGATGATATTCATCGTATATCTCTTTGCCTAGATTTGGTATATCATTGAATGCGGCCAACGCAGAGGCAACATAATGGTGTATATAACATATGCATATGTGTGTACGTGTGCAAGCATGTTTATATGGAAAAATCACATATTTGTTTATTTAGTAATCTATTTCAAATAACTAAAAAAAAATAAATTAAAAAAAAAAATAAAAAAAAATTTAGAAAAATCCCATCGCGGCTGCATGTAATAAAATCAATAAAATGCCGATAACGTTGACTAGAAAACTTAATAAGCTTCGAACAAACGTTACCAATGATGTTCTAATTTAAAAACGATATTTACTTAGTTAGCTACAAAGAGATTGCATCTTAAACATAAGATAAATATTGACATCTAATAGATTCAAGATTTGAGCATAGCACACAAAAACATAAGATTCCTCTTCCTCTTAATCATCATCATCAGTTCAAGTTTTCATAAGCATATCAAAAATGCTAAACTGTGTGATGCTATAACGCTTTCACGAAAAGGATATCGCGATAAAGTCGGAGAAATGAGAAAATTTCATCCGCATTAGGACACATCCTATGTGCTCCCCTTGCTCCCACGGCTAAGTAATTGTTTATTTTCGTCCTAAGACAAGAGCAATCGAGGCAGTTTAACCGAATTTCAAAGAATATTTTTATTAAAATTTGTTGCCTTTCTTTCACATTTCTTTAGTCTTTTCTTTTTGTTTTTTGACCTGGCATTTCAAGTTCGAATATTCCTGTTGCAAGTGAGTGAAAATTTCAATACATTAGATATGGTTTAAAAATATTCACCTCATCAACTGAAGTGGAATAAATTAAACTTAAAGAATGCGAGTAGGAACTGAATAAATGAAATGAATGATAAATCATCGATTCTGAAGGATCAGTTGCTTTTCGTTTACACGAAATTTCAATATCAACAAATGAAAGTACTGTAGTCACCCACGATCCACCATTATATGCTTCCCATCATTTCGCTTAATACAATTCAAGATAACGCTTTATGTGGCAAGTGACTGGAGATCCGCACAATTTTGAATAGCATTCGGCCTTTGGGCCAAAAATCGTCAGTGTGCCAAATTTCAGCAAAGCATTAAAGATGGAAGGACAGACAGAGAGACAAACACCTTCAAGTCTTTCTGGGTGTTGCATACATCCGCACAAACTTAATATACCCTAATACCGTGCACCATATACAAGGGATGTAGAGTATATAATGATTCTGAACCGTTTGGCAGAGTGAAAAAATGCCTCGACTTAATGTACCCTTCCCGTAACCGTTGTTGCGTATAAATATTTTATGCATAAAAGTCTCCATAAGCAACCAAGACTGTAAAAATTTGACAACAAAAAAAAACGAATAGGTAAACAACTTGCGCAAAAAGCACAAATTTTGTTGTAGGCTCGTATGTCTGCATCATTTATGACAATTTTCAGATTTATCAAAAAACCATCTGTGATTTGACTGTTGCTGTTGTTGCTGTTATTGTTGTTATTGTTGTTGTTTTTGATGGTTGCTGTTCATTGTTTTGTTAGTTTGTCAAAGTTGCTACGACCGTTGGCTTTATTTTTTACTTAATTGTTAATTTGTTTCGGTTCGTTGTTACATTTTCGTTATACTAGTTATTGTTGTTATGCAGTTTTATGGTTGACGGTTGCCTCTATGTTGTCATTATCTAATAATCAAAAAGTATCTTCATTTTTGCATTTGTTTTGTAACATATTCTCACTGTTTAATCGCATTCGTCTATATATTCAAAAATCGATCAGCCAAACTTATAGTCTATTACTCGCTAAAGTCGATATCCATATCCATATGTCTGTTATTACTGAACTTCTTCTGATCGTATTTAAATACAATTTGAGAACTTATCAATAAATATGTCTGTCCCGTTGTCACTTTATCAACCAGTATTCATTTATTGCATCGGTTTAGTTTAGTAGTGTTTCGAGTTAGTTAAGCAAGTCTTACGTGCATTTTGACATTTCGTCATTCGTCTTGGCCTTTGAAACATAAAATGATGCCACTCGCACCACTCTAAGGGAATGAAATGGAAAAATTCTTTGTTTTATTCAAATCCGCATTATCTCCCATCCATAAGAAGCTACTTAAATGTCACACAAACACACAAATCATATGTAAGTGAACATTGCAACAGTTGCAACTATGGCCCCAATCGGTCATTAGATGGCGGGTACTAGAAATTCGCTTTAACCTAAATGTATGGCGCTCTTATATTTTCAATCATCTTTGTTTTTTTTTGTTTTTTTGTTATTCTTGAAATTTTTGAACAAAATAGTATGAAAACTAATATAAAAAAAAAAAAAAAAAAAAAAAGTTAAATAACAAGAGATGAACGAACAATTTGGTTTATTTAAGTTTGTTGATGTTACTATTATTGTTATTATATTGCCGCTTTTATTATTCATGTCAGCGTTATCATCATCATCATCATCATCATCATCATTATCGTCATCGCCATCGCCATCGTCATCATGATCATCATCATTTTCGACGCGCATTAACAATAGTTTAGAGAAAGAGGAAAATAAGGAAAAAATGCTGTTTATTCAAGTGTACTTGCAATAGTTGACAATATTTGTGTTCGTAAATGCACATATATACATATATATATATTTATATGCATGTTTGTACTGACTGATATAATTGATTTTTAAATAATTTTTCGTATTTGCATAGCAGCGAATAGTAATAAGTGTCACGCTTTATGGAAAAAGAAAAGCTTCTCAGCAAACATGCCCTTAACGTGGCCTAAAAGGTTTGTTGCCCTCATAAAGAGAATTAAGATTTTGAGAATATTTAGGGATATACATAATCTTGACCTTAACATATCCTTAAAAATGCTCCTAACTGCTGTTTAATGCTTCCTAACGTAACGCATTTGTCTTTTAAGCTTCTTTTGCTCATTGTAAATAAAGATTGAATTTGGATTTGATTGACGCTAATGCCTCTTCGGTGTGGTAAGATGGGAAGCTACGCAAACGATTCACTACAAAAATTTGCCCGTACATTCTGTGAAAAATTGGCCACGCCTACGAAATAGTAGAGTGTATCAAAATGTATACCAATGCTTGCGCAATTTCAAATTTGGAATGTACTTGAGAATGTCCGTCTGTTCGTCGGCCCAACTGTGCAGTGTCTGTGGTAAACATTCTCTCGTTCGCAAAAAATGCAGATTACGCTTAGAAAATTTTCAAAAAAGCTTTGAATTGACCTAAACGTTTCAAAGGCCACGTCTACATACGCCCGGGCACCAATGCGCCATAAAACTTCCATTTTGAAAATAAAAAAAAAATCACCGTCAGCTGCTTGATTAACAGGTCCGTCATGTTGCTTAGAAAATTTCGCACACTCGTATAAATTCTGATGTATGTAGCATTACATGAAGGATGTGGATTATATTAATATTATGACGTAACGTCCTTATCTGACTTATTTTTGGATTAAGCGCATATCACTGAATGGCGATTTTTTCACGTATTCACGTATTTTAGGTTAACGATTTTTACGTAATACATTTAGAATTCCTGGAAATTGTTTATAGGAACTTATATCTCCGATGCTTTTTCTAATCTTCCTCTGACTCGACTAACTACGTCTTTTGCAAATACTTTACTTATATATGTCCTTTAAAATAACCCAGTTACCCTTGGAAGACATATTCATGCCCTTTATATCTGTGATATGTTCAACGAATTGTTCTTAATCTCTCTCTTCGTCGTTCAACAACATGGGGTCGCTAGGGAAAAGCGCTATAAAAATTTATTTGATTTCCTACAAAATCCTTTAGTTTCCACGCACAGTCATTTTATCAATTATGTGACTTTCATAACAATTTATTAATATTATACCATACCTTTTATGTGACGTCATAGAGGTTACATTTACAATTTTTTCACCAATTTGTAATGAAAATTGTTGCTGTTAACTGTCAGTTAATAATTGTTAAAGACCAAGTAAATAAGTTAGGCGTGAAAAGATTCGGTGTAAGTCGAATGCAAGATCTTTTGTATTTTACTTTCATATCACTTGCACTCACTTACTTGCACTTACTTACAAATCTGTCTAATAAACATTTCATTATGTAAGAAAACATAAAATTAACTAAAGTATTATGCGTTTGCCTCGTCATAAGCACCTCAGATTACAGTGACGTGCCTTTTCTTTAAAGAGATCAGGATACGAATAGGCGAAGATGAACGTGTTAAAAAAGAAAAAAAAAAATGAATCATCTCGCAATAAAGACTTATTACTACTTTTTCTATTCCTAAACAAACCTCAGTACACAGATATGTATATGCGGACGGGGCTCTATAAGTTTAGTTCGTTAGAGGCGAGCCAAAGTAATCTCATAACCATAATCCATGCTGCGTAAGCGAAGAGAAGAGATTTGAATAATTTCGGAAGGGCTGGCTAAGTCAACCGAAGAACATTAATAATGCAAGTGACATGAGTAATTCCTAAAATTTTAATCGGAATATTGAATGCTGAAGAGTGCACACAAAACTTAGTTTAATTTTCGCGTTCGCGATATGAAATATTATCACAACTTCAAAAAGCTAATTTCCAAGGCTAATCTAGATAAATAGGCGGAAAAGACATAACTCAAAATTAATTTTGAGATCAAAATCATTTTGAGCTCATTGTACATAAGGACAGACTTTATACTAAGAAAATGCTAAAAGCACTTTTATTACCAAATATTCAGCACAGATGAATACCTTCAGTTTACTAAACTTTTTTTTTTTTTGCAATGAGATTCAATTGCCAATCACTAATACACCATTTTTTTGGTGAACTCACATTCTATTGAAACCTTGAATACAACTTTACATGCCTAATGTAATGTGTTCCGTCTTGCTACGTCAATGTTTACCAATGTTTATAAAGCATTCTAAGCTACACTTATCTAACATAATACAAAAGACTCAGTCCTTTCGATTATTGGAAATCACTATTTGTGAAAAAATGAAGATTTTATGGAAAAACATCTGGAATATCGGCTCTTCTGTGTATTATGTGTATTGTGGCTGGGGATTTCGATTAAATATTAGTTTACGAGAACACATGGACCTGTGATTGTTTTCGTTTCAATGACTCCAATAAGTCCGCTTAATACAAAAAGCAAAAAGAAAGGAAAACACCTGAAGCAACGGAGCATTTAATTAAAAGGATTCGAATGCTTGCAATCATTAGCTCTTTATAAAAGAATTCTTTGTATCAGGAAAAACAAAGCAAAAGAAAATTCGATATCGACTTTCTGGCAAAAATTTCTAATAATCAATACACAATATGAAGTGTCTGTGTGTCCGTGTATTTATCCGTGTTATCCCGTTAATGTAATGCAATAAATTCTTAGAGCAAATGGTCAAAAAATAAGAATACAAACTGGTTGTGTTGAGAGTGAAGACTCAATAAAGGACTGCCGCTGTAATCAGTGTTTGATCGGTAAAAAAAAGTCTTCACACTTACCGATCGGGCACTCAACTTGCAAGCTGCCGTTGCAGCCCAATCCCTCTATGCTTATTTTTCTTGCTCCCTCTTCCTCACATTTAATCAACATGTTTGTAGCCCTATTGCGAATATCTTCCGAGTGACTCGTCATATGAAAAAACGGATCTCTGTACACGTATTCGAACAAATTTATGATGTAAATCGAAACATACGTATGAAACCGGTAGCATTAATGTAAAAGAATCGAGCAATTTTTCTCCAAATTTTACTCCTAACAATCAATGGTTTGAAATTTCAGTTATCGACTAACTTGTAAAAAAAAATATAATTTAAAACTAACCGTACATCACTTCTACGCGAACGTAGAGCGTCAAATGTCCATTATACCGATCTAAGCTTATGCGTCCGTCTGTTTTATTTTCTTGGTTTCAATTTACAGTCCGCAAGTTTTGAAATATTTCTGATGATGGTTTGCTCCAAGGGCGAACACTACGGAAGATCGGCTCGCATCACATTTTCGAACATTTCCTCTATAAGATGGAAAACCATTATATGAATAATTGTATTAAGACAAGTGATGTAAGGTATTTAATGATGGACCATGCACGTCCATAGGGTTTTTACTTGTCTCGTTCTTACTGTTGACTTGGTCACAGTTGGTTCGGAACTATTCTACAAAAACAAGAATTACAAGAAAATATTTAAATAAAAATGGAGGATTTTGTAGCGATATGTAATTGAAAGTTTAAACAATCTGGCCACAGATGGCATCTACCATCCATCATAAATGGAGACAAATCGAAATATGCTGCATGCAAGCGGTATAAAGTTGAGGTAATAAAGTTAAACTACGAAAAGTTAAGTGATTAAAATGCATCTTCGTTTTAGCTTCAAACATACTTCTCTACTTGTCCACGCCACTGAATCTTAATTAATTTAATAACTCTTTAATCTACAAAGGAAAAAATATATATATATGTACGCCTTCAAATTGTTAACTTCACTTGAACCTGACACACGTGTGTTTGTGATTTGATATGTATTTAGAAAACAACAATGTATAAAAAAAAAAAAATAATAATAATAATAATAACAACAACAGCAACAGCAACAGCAACAGCCACAGCAACAATAATAACAGCACGAAAAACATAACTAAACAATAATAAGAAAAATTCACTTATTTTTCTTGCATTCGAAACAACAACACAGAAGCAAAATCCGAGAAGGCACGCCACCACCAAAGCTAAGCGTTTTTTCTTTTATTTCATTTTTATTTTTTTTTTTATTTATTTTTTTTTTTAATACACAAAATACAACAAATGTCGGTTAAGTTTACTGTTTAATTTTGCGCGCAAAAAAAGTTTCACTCTTATACGAAAATGTATGTTACACTGGGTTCACTTTTAAGGTCGCCGATTAATGCAACGTACAAATATGATTATATATACATACGTATATGTTTTTCTTCTTTTTTTTTTTTAAATAAAATTTAATTATTTAGTTTTTATATTTAATTGTGTTTATAAATGTATTGATTTCTATAGAATAATTATGTCAATGTTGATATTGTTTGCAAAAAAAAAAAAAAAAAAAAATTCCTATCATAACCATTCTTTTAAAAATGAAAAATTCTCCGCATTAGTCTTAAGAAAAAAAAAATAAATAAATAAAAATAAAAAAATTAATTTCTTTATAAAATTTTCACTCATAGTTTCAAACCCATCAGCGCCGATACTTTATTAATTTAATAATTTTTTCCTTTTTTTCAAGTTGTTCACGTCATTTGCTTACACACATACTTATATATACACACTTGTTAGATAAATACACTCTCAGTAAAAAATTGCAACTCTCTTAAATTCAGCGACCGTAACATTAACTGAATGTGAAATTAATGAAACCGTCTTACTTATTAAGGCTAAGGGATCCAAATTTTTTGTTTTTTGTCAAAAAACCCTCTCTGTCAAAATCGCAACCAAACGAAGTACTAATATGCCTACATAGGGGACACAATCAAATTTATTTCTGCATGAAATCGCATCTTTCACTTAATAACTAATGGAAGGACGCCTGCGTTAGTAACAAACGTATGACATACAATATGATTAAAAAATGTAGGCGATACGAAGCATTTATAAAATGAGCGCAAAGGCGATTTTGATAGCCTGCAATACAGTGATTTAAAGGCAATTTTTTTTTAGCTTTTTGCATAAACCAAAGCAATCAGCTTTTCGCTGCAGCATTCTCGAAGGTGTCATTATCAAGAAATTCAAACACCATTCAGCCTTTTCTCAGAGATAAGAACTAAAGCCAGTATAAGGGCTACAGCAGACTATTAAATACCCCACACCACTCTATACGTATTCATGTAATGACTTTTTAAAATGAGGCGTTATATGGGAAGGGGTCGACAGTCCGATCCGAAACACTTTCAATAGCGCTCGTCATTTTGTGAAAACATATCGGAGGACGAAATTTCATTAAAATATAAAAAAAATTGAGACCTACAGGTTGAACGCAAGAAAACAATACATACATACGGACGGACAATTTTAGATTAATTTAGAAAGTGATTATGAATCGATCGGCATAATAAAAGGTGGCTCTAATTTTCTGAACCAATTTCTCAGAATTATTTTCTGAATCGATCTAAACCCGTCTATCTGTCTTTCCCTCTGATGTCTACTCCTGTAAATTTCTCTTCAAGCCACAGATGGCAATTTTTAAGATATCTTGAAGAAGTTTGGTACACTGATGTGTTTTGACGCAAGAATGAATGATATTGAAAATGGTTTGAATCCGTTAACTTTTTCGACTACTCTCTATGTAATGCTCTATTTTGAAAAGTCGTTATATGGAGAAAATTGCAATTTTCAAAATTGTTCCACAAAAGTGGTTAAGTAATAATATTTAGGCATTCTATATTGGTATGAAAACTTTGGACCGGCTGGGGCAATTTTTTAAACACACTCTCTCTCTCTCGCGGATAATGATAACTAAAGAGATCCCTTGAGTGATTGGCCAGTAATCATGTCTCATAAAGCGTTCTCCGTTGATGGCGAATGCAATAATTATAATAAAACTTTCACATAAAAGTTAATTTTTATGCACGCGCCCGCCTTTTAGTAAGAGCGAATGCGGTTTCTTTCCACTAAAGGTCAGCAATTCTTATCTACGAGACCATTTGAACAAATATGAGTTTCATTCCACATACTCGAGACTTAACCATGGGTTCAATGTTTTCGCAATAGGTTTTAACAATATCTACACGTTGTGCAATTATGTATGCGTTGCATTATACCACTAATGGGATGAGCCAAACTATATATCGAAAAAAAATCTAATCCAAATCCCAATCAGTAGTGTGCTTGATTTACGTTTACTTTCGAAACCGCAGAGTAAGTGACGTACCTATTTTTGAGATTTTTCAAAGTTATCTCTATTTTTAAATTCGGTACTTTGAAGACTTCCTATTATGTTCTTACGTTCGAAATAAACTCAAGAAAGTCTTAGTTCTCCGGTACTCATAGCGGAAAATATATCAAAAGTCAATTTTCATTAAAAGAAATTATATAAGCTTTGGAAAATTTTTTTTGAAAAAAACAAACAAAGAGAAAATTCTCGAAAATATCATCATAATAATCATACGTTACGTCAACAATGGCAACAATAAGTAATACGTTACGTACCTATAAAAAAATAAACTAAAAAAAAAAAAAAAAAATGACAAAAAAAAAAATAAAAACAAGAACATATTAAAACGATCGCCAAGAAGACGCGTCACAGTTGACCGACAATATACATTTGGCGGTCACGACACGACAAGGTGCGCATCATCTTTATATTAAATGAACGCACACAGTAAGTACGTGTATCTAAGAAGAAGACCCTACAAGTTCATGAGGGTCAACCCTTAGAAAAAAAGCAATAAACAGCAACAATAACATATCTACTTACATATATTAGTAGTGAGGCCTGCAAACTTCTCCCTAACATCAGTCAAGAAAATGGAAATATCTATATAGACATGACGAAGGCACAGTTTACTATTCCTCAACTAATTATCTTTGTTGTATTCAGTCTACGAAATTGCTTTGAAGCGTTTTTATCTGCTAGCGCATTACTACTGTCAGCTGGTTTTGACCGTTTTCACTCCAATTGATTACGTCAAGATGCAAATTAGTTGCATGCAGATAAAAGATGGGTTTCGCCTTTACTTTTGCTTTGTCGTTCTTTCTTCTCTATACACCTTCCAAGCTTAAAAGTATATTCATTTTCACATTTTGTTTGCAACATTCACATGCATGCGTAAGAATGAATTTCCCTAAACAAATTTCATCTCCAAATACATTCTCATTGTAATTTGCTTGCAATTCACCTAAAGATCGAAAGTTATTCGAGAAATAAGTAGAAACAACGTGTAGTGGACCGCGTTCCACTATAAAATACCCTACATCACCCTACAATTATTCATATGACGACATTTCCAAATGAAGGAAGTTGTCGAAAAAGTGCTCCAATCCCAACTATTTTCAATAGTGATCGTCTTTGGACCAAAGCACGCGAGTGTGGTAAATTTTATCAAAATATCTAAAAATTGCGGCCTCTATGTTGGATATAAGAGAGAGAACAAAACGGTCCGACGGACAGACGGACACCCAAGCTTAGGTCCGTATAATAAAAGTTGAGTCTATCTCAACTCTATCCGGATTCTTGCTGATGATGTGGAAAATAACGGAAAAATGGTAACAGAAATCGACTTAAAATTTGTCTTTAATTTTTTTATTACATAACTGAGGAAAGCTTGTTTTCATACTCGTTAAGAGTGATGAGTACTTTGAATTCGTCTTAAAACGAAAGTGTTTTCTTTTTTCATTATTTCACTTTATATGATTTTCTTTTCCTCTATATTTTTTTTAATTTTATGCGCACATTTTGTTGTGGGATAAACGGAAGTGGTTGCAACTTTGTGGTCAAAATACGTTATTTTGAAAATTTTTCAATATTCTTAGGTAGCTTTCTTATTGCACCACAAGGAAAATATCTTACAATATATTTTCTACAGAATTTTCTAATTCATTTCTACTTATGTAATTTTATTCTCTACTCTTCCATAAGTAATAAAATTTTATTCGCGCTCTTAAGTGAAACGTTCATCATTTTATGCTAATAAAAAATTCGAATTTTTTTTTTTTTTTTTTTTTTGTATCGGAATCACTATTGTGTCGAGTTTTTAGATGAGTACGACAGTTTTTGACCGCGACATTCTCAGTGGATTTCAAGTTTTTGATAAGAATATCATAAAATTGTCAATTTCCAGGGAAAGAAATTAAGCAAAAACAAGTAAGAAGACTACAGAGGACCGGGGCTCACCATTAAATACTCTACTCAGCTATTCACATAATAACATTTCTAAATAAAGCGTGATATGGAAAGCGATCAAAAAAGTCGTCCGATCCGATTCATTTTCAATAGCGTTCGTTGTTGAGTCAAAACACGTCGCTGTATAAAGTTTCATGCAAATATCTCATAAATGTAGTTTAAGCACAAGAGAATAAGCTGAACAGATAGGCGGACAGATGGCCAGACGTGCTTAGAAATATGTCTGAATCGATCGGTATAATAAAATCCGAGCATATCTCAAATACTTCATGATGTTGTATACATCCGAACAAGCTTAATATACCCTTGCACCACAACACGGTGTAGGGTGTAATAATTGAGTGGCAAGTACAAATCCTTTTAGCATCACGAGAATATCGTTTGGGTTGACATAATCGATTTTGAAAAACTTCTTAAATATCAGGCGCTTTTCGCAATGATGAGGCTTCGCACACTGCATTCTTTCTCCGGATATTTTTCACTAAAAATGCAACACATATCGTTCGCGAATTACTCTTATTTACCTGATTTAGACGCAATTTAACTTTTTTCTGTCTTTTATCTCTTAAAACTCAAAAAACTAAAAAAAAAAAACAAACGCTCATGATATTGGAACGAAATCTTATCTCTATCGCAGTTAGAATGCCACCAAAACATAAGCTAAGGCTGTGCGATTCGAATGAAAAAGCCTTTCTTGACTTGTAATTACAGTAGCGCAGGTGCGTAGGTGCACAGGTGCCCTTAACGTTTTGTACAGTGCACAAACTTTCATTCCATTTCATCTAACTCTGTTAACTTGCATCTATTCCCCATATAACCCTTTTTCCGGAAACTTACATCGTCCGTGATGTTAGATAGCGACCTAGAATTGACGATTACGGACAGAAGGAATTTCTATCTATTTACCAGGTGTGTATGATAAATTTTTATTCGAACTCTTTGTATTGTCCTTCGTTCGTAGTTCTATATTTTCCTAACTTATCTGACAACTTGTGCGTCCCACGCCAAAAAGAGCTGTTGTTCTTTCGAGGCAAACTAGCCAACAAACCAATTTCGTAACACTTAAAGTGCTACCTCACAAGTCCGTGGAAACATTATAAACCAAGTACAACCACTATAATTGGACACCATCCACCTTTAAATCTCCTTTGGCACTTCGCTTCATGCATTTACTCAGAAAACGACTTTTGTGATACGAAGGGTACGAAGAACTTGAGATAGACCCAACTTTCTTCTATCGAGCGATTCCGAATCACTTTCCGAACTGATCTAAGCTTGTCTGTCCGTCTGTCCGTTTGTCCGTCCCTTTTGTTTTCTCGTGTTCAACTTAGAGCCCGCAATTTTTGAAATATTTTAAAGATAATAAAGATATGGTACACCGACATGATTTGACCGAAGGACGAACGCTAATGAAGATGATTTGGATCGGACCACTTTCAAAGCAACGAGTTGCCGTGGAAAGACATTTTATGCATAGCTGTATTAAACGATTCGGTGTAGGCTATTAAATCGCAGGCCGTGTGCCACCCCTATTTATATATATATATATATATATATATATATATATATATATATATATATATATATATATGCACACAAAACTTTATAATGATTTTAGTTATAATTTAATTGAATTTCTTTTTATCTTACACTTCCAAAAAGCTTTTTCAAAATCAAACAGCGAAATACAGGCCTTGTTAATATTTCGTGTCTTAATGTAATATTAGGATCTTCAGAAAAGGATAAATTTTTTGCTTAAATTTGAACACTTGAACACAAAATAATATTCACATCCTTTCCACTCTTATATCGATATTGTATTGTATTTGTTACACCAACTCCTATGTACCGATATAGAGCCGACATTATCTTATTTCGAAAAGGAATTAGTTGTAGGTAAAGAAAAAAATAATGCTAATAATAATTAATAATGCAAAATATTAAGTTTTGTTAAAATTCGTATATATTCGTTTTAATGAATTCATTTCAACATTTCAACAAAAATTACAATTTTCTGGCAAAGTGTTTTCCTATTAAAAATAAATTCGAATAGACGGTTGCTTAGATCAATGCTGGAATATATTGTATATAGAAAAACGCCAGGTATCGAAAATATTTTCTCTTTGATCGTATGAAGAAACGCTATCGAATTCTATATTGAAGGAAAAAGAAATTAAATATAATAAGGGAACGTTTACAGTGCCTTTAAGCTTTTTGTTTTCTTCATTTGTTTCGAAGCAAATCCCATCTGTGCTTTACGCCACCATCATCCCACTACCACTTATACATTAAACAATGACAAGCACTGACAAACATACTCGTAACCAATGGTTACCACAAAATGGTGCACAAGTACACACACACACACACACACACACATACATACATGCAATACTTACCAATTATTGTTCTTCTGTTTGTGCTTCTTTCTGGTTTTCCTTTCACATCATCATCATCATCATCATCATCATCATCATGAACATCATCATCATCACCATCATCATCGCCGTCATCAGCAACGATAACAATAATAACGAGAATGTATTTGCCTTTTCTCATAGATACAGTAAAAATTTCTATACAAATCATATTCGAGCAGTAACATAACATAGTCGATGGCCTTGTATTACAAGGGGAAATATCTAAGAACTATTATACGTTACATTGCAGAGAGCAATAGTAATATACCCAAATAGTAATAAAAATCAACGTTCCTCTTCATTAATTGTGTTTTCTCTCGTTCTATCTTACGAGATTTATGTGTATTCCATCTGTGGTTGTCTGTCAGGCGAAGACTTTGGTGAATAATCAATATAACAGCGCACTATGGTGCACACATACTGAACAGGTTTTTCCAAGTTAGCAGCAATAAAAGGTTGAAGAGATTTAAATGCATATACAAATGTATGTAAGCATAGTTTTGTGTTTGTGCCACCGTGTGTGTGTGTCTGTGTGTGTGTGTGTGTGTTTGTGTGTGTATGTGTTTGTGTGTTTGTGCATTGGTATACATGCAAGAGTATTTATTATATATAAAAACATCCTCCTCCTTCTTCTTCTTCTTCTTCTTCTTCTTCTCATTCTTCGTTCATCGGTTTGTTTTTTTCTTCTTCTCTTTTTCATCTGTCTGGGTACTGCCCTTAAATCGTATTTGTATATATATATATATATATATATATATATATATATATATATATATATATATATATATA
>KK502413.1:123065-146932 GCA_000688735.1 Glossina austeni | reverse complement strand
TATATATATATATATATATATATATATATATATATATATATATATATATATATATATATATGTATATGATTAAGCATAAGCATATGTGAGTGTTTGTGTTTGTTGTATGTATGCCTACTGCTTTGGGAAAATACTGAGAATCTGTTAGACCCATAATACGCATTAGAACCAACGAGACATGCGTTGATCGAAATAGAGACACAATTACAAGCTCATCTCAAATACACACCCATCACACACTCACACACCATACAAACATTCATTTCTTTGAGGATGTACTTTTTTTTTTTTTTTTTTTTTATTTTTTTTTTTTTTTTTTTTGCCTAAGTATCTTCCAGATACTTCTTGGCTTAGTATGTGTTAGTTAAGTACGTACGAGAGTATTATAATATATATCTACATATATATATATCAATGCATATATACAAACATACATGCATACATATTTGCTTATCGCATCAAAAATGTATACTTACTTAACCACCACCATTCTCTACGAACACATGCATAAAACAGCCAATGTATCTCGTTATATATTTGTGTTTCATTTAAACGAAACGCTGAGAAATGCAGAGGGCACTGAGAGTTAGAGTGGACTTGAGACTTTGCTTTTTTTTTTTTTTTTTTCTTTTTGTATTTATATATATTAAGTATATTGCTGCTGTCTGACTCTGTCACTCATTTAAATAAAACTTCTCAGAATTATATTTGTGCTCGTATTCGTGAATTGTGAGAGAGCAAGCGATTAAATATACGAATAATTGAGCTCTATCTGCAGATAATTGAATACGTGGTGAATGCAAAGACGTACAAATACATAGAGGAAAACAAACGTTTATACTACATTAAACCAAACGACTGACGGCTACTGCTGCTGTTTGATGAGGTTGCTGGTAATGCTTTTAATGCTGTTATAGCTTTTGTTGTTGTAGCTGCTGCTGCTGCTCCTGGTGGTTTTTTTTTTTTTTTTTCTTTTAGTTTTTGTTTGTGTTTTTTTGGGATTAGATTGAATATTGTGGTACGACGACGATGTATACGTGAGATTGGCTATGAAATTTTCTTTAAATACAACTCCCTTCAAGCAGACGCGCTTCAGTCGAGTTTCATCTGCCAACGATAAAGGATAACTTACGGCATATAGCGGTTTGACCGTAAGAGAAGTTATAAGTTTTACTCACATTAATGGATACTCGCACGTAACCATTCCTAAAGAGATACCAAACATATATAAACAAATCGTACTCAAATACTTACTCTATTTTATTATCGTTGGTCTGTAACTTGGAGATTTTTGAAAACGGAAACTATTTTATATGCATATAAATATATTTACCTATCTATCTATGCACGTAAATGCCTGTATATATTTATATATATATATATATATATAGATATATGTATATATAGATATATATTTATATATATATATATATATATATATATATATATAAATACATATGTAAATATGCGTATGTACATATATACATATATATTAATAGCGAGAAGAAAAAAAATACTTGGAACTAAAAAAGTGTAGTAAAGCAGAGAAAACTAAGAACTCTTTAGAAGACGAATCAATACAAACGTGTAACGGATACGCTATATACAAGAAAAAGAACAACAAAAACAATCAGTTTTTTTTTTTTTTTTCTGCTTTTTTTGGAAAACTCGACGTCTTTCTTAATTTTGTGTTTTCTCCGAAACAGTAGAAGCAAGAAGAAAAAAAAAAAGTGCACAGTTTGTGAGATAACAACGACTTGAATGCGTTTTATGAATTCAACGTATCATTACGTGTGTGCTCGCGAACGTGGTTACATCTAAAATTTACGCAAAACCAGGTAAAATATAACAACTAATGAAGCAGAAATATCTTAAAATTTCAAAAACAAGAAAATTATTAAATGAGCTCGCGAATATATTTTGAAACCGTTGTTTAAAAAAAAATATATATATATTTTATAACTACCAAAATATTATTTGAATAAAAAAAAAAAACAAGAAACAATAATGTTGGCTACAGTTCCGAGTGAAAAAAAAAGAAAAAAAATAATTTTTTAATTTAATATTATTTAAAAAATTCATGTGTATTTTTCTACCTCAATCTTAGTGGATTATTTAAAAAAGAAATGATTCAAATCAAAGTGTTTTCAAATATTTTATAAAAGTGTGTTTCTATCTTTAAATAACAATAAAATGCAATCAATAAAATTTTACGTGAGACTTAAGCAAATAATTTAATAAAAGGTAATTATTTTGTCAAAAAAACTCTTTTTTTTCTTTTTTTTTCTTTATTTTACTTTTTGTAATTAAAACCGCTACTAAGTAATTTCTAAATAGCCATTGCTATCATTATCGCTATCATATATATTCGGAATAAATCTTATTAAATCTCTCTCTCTCCCCATTTTAGCATCAGTTTGTAAATATATTTAAAAAATGCTTTTAATTATATGAATATTGCTGAAAATGTTCTTTAATTAATTGAATAAATATAGCAAAGAATTTTTTTATATGGGTTTTAAGCAAAATATTCCTACAACAAATTCATATCGCTTGAAGGCTATATTTGAATAATCGTAACCTTTTTTTTTTTTTTTTATTTTTAGCACTTTCAATACGCTTAAGTGTTATTGCTTCAAAGCTTAGTGTATGTAAAATAATTAAGAGTACATCCGCTAAGCTTTAGATATCGTTGAAGATTTTTTTTTTCTCTCTCGATATTTATCTATTACTTTCTTACCGCTCGTTATTAATACATCGATCTTGATCTAGATCAGATCTCGATCTGATATAAGATATAAATAAACTCTAGTTTTTTTTTATTTTTTTTTTTCTGAAATATTTTCGATTCTTTCACTTTTCTCCCCACCTACCGAAATGGGTTACGCCTACATTTAATGGAGGCAATTTTTTTTAAAGTTTCCTTACGTGTATGTGGAAAGTTCAGTGACAATATCAACGGGTCATACAAATAGACATTCCTCCCACACTATATATAGATATGGAGGACCTTTTCTACAAGGGTGTCATTCTCCTCTTTTTTTCTTTTGGTTATCTACGTATCAATGCGTTATATCACCTTTTCTAATTACTTTACTTTTGATGATGCAATCTCTTCAAGTTGGCCATGGATAAGACCTTAGGTGACTTACAGACTGATATATTTAAAGATTTCATATCACTACGTAAATTGCGAGATGCGCCCTAGAAGTTATCCCTGCATCCGCCGATCTACATATGGCTTTTGCTCGCAGAAAAATAACAATTATTATGCTTTTAGTCAAGCGTATCTTGCACGTGTGTGAATATGAGAAGAAACTCTATCGAATTACCCGCAATAGGTTAGTTTCACTGAAACTAAAGTCTTTTTCATCTAACTTGTATGTAGTTGCAGCATTTTATGCGAAGCGCGCACAATAACAGCAAGCAACTGAACACTCATAATAACTAATAAACTTGCACATCTCTTGAATATGTATTAGTGTGAAGGAAAGATTTTTCGATATTCTTCTTTTAAAAAGTACATGATCGATGTTATGATTATTCTGGATGCCTGACTGCTAAGAGTAAATCAGAAAAGCAAAAAGAATGTTTTCAGAATTTCTCCCAACCCTTTTAGATATTCACAAGGAAAGTGTTCACAAAATCTATACATGAGTGCGTTTGAATTACAAAAAAAAAGGAAATTTAATAGAAGCAAGATCAACAGAAACAGCTACGATTTATTATCGTGCATCGAAACTGTCTGTTGGCAGGTAATTTTCGCAAAAAAAAAAATTAGACCCGTGCACCTGATCCAAGCGAAAATGTTTATTTGAGATGTACATCTGCCGATTCGATTCCAGGTATTATGCTTAGTAGATGCTTTTAATGCCTTCTCTCTAAGCATATCGAGAATAAAATTATTATTTATTACCTTTCGTAATTATCGAATAAACCTGCAGCAGCAGCCCATAATTGAGCGCCAAGTCTTCATATGCTTCTTTCATTCATTTTATTATTTCTCTGAAACGTAACGTGCGCCCTCATGCTTTAACGGTGATGATAAAAATAATTTTTTTTTCTTTTTTTTAAGTAATAAATAAGCCAATCAACTTATTATCATTCTAAAAATCGTAGATAAAATTTTTCAAAACTATTAATAGATGTGAAAAACTTGGATGATATTCGACAGAAATTTTCTTTTAATATCTCGTAATTGATTAGCACATTAAAGGACGTATCGTTTAAAAGGAATTTGAATAAAATTTCTTCATCTTTTTAGTAAACGTTTCTATGCGAGCACAAAACGCGAAACGTTTTTATCAATTTCCTATTTTGACGATTGACAAAAACTTGGCTCATCTAACTTCACTTGCAGTTTAATTTAATGCAAAATTAGATGAAATTTCGTTCATTTAACAGACATGACAGACATGAAATTGCTATTAACAGATAATTAAATTAATTGTTGTTTTCTTTACCTCGTCGTCACAACTTCAAGATTTAAAAATTCATAATACATTCCTTATCAATGTAATATTTTTTTTTTTTGGGTTGTTGAGTGAAGTTGGACTAACCCAATAAATTTGTGGCTTATATGTCCCATATCGATGTGATATGCTTGATATATATATAGATATGTAGATAATGACATGCAGACGCCATATATTTATGTTGACGCAAGTAACGGTCTCTCGTATGCGGTCAATTTCCTCGAATGCAAAGAACTTGCGCAAAAGGTGCAGTGTCCCCTTGAACGCGTGAAACGGTCTCAGTCAATCTATTAGGAACTTCTAAGCTAAATAAAATTAAATATAATCATCTTATCTGATCAGTTCACGCTTACATATAACGGCATTTAAGATCGCACTAATGCGGATCCTATTATCAAAGAGAAAAAAAATTCCAACATTTCTGTAAAGTCAACTAAACTTCACAGGCTTTGAAAATGTGCGATCTTATCGGAGAAGTCACAAGGATTGCTACAAAAAACCTTAAACTTGATAAATATATTGTTGCTGTAATGCCTTAGAAGCACACGATCGATAATTGCAAAGTCGGATATTTTAATAAATATTTAACATAATGTAGTTATACGATCTGCAATATCCGACGAAATAAAAGATGATCGAGTGCATTTCAAGTTCACTTGCAGATTGCAGACAAGAAGACTTCTTTAGGAACCATCGGTCTATTGCAATTACATGTCCAAGGTGAACCTTCGCAAATGTTTCGTTCTTGACTTTGTCAATATTCGTATGAATATAATGGAATAAGCGTAGTGGGGGTTAACAACCAAGTAGTGCATAATTTTCTCTTTAAAAGGATCAGATCTTGTAGCTCGATCAGTTTGCTTGTGACTAAGCACCACATGGTGTAATGGTATTCCTTAATCTGCTTGCCAATGGTGCTCCAGCTTCAAGTTGAGAGATTCCGAATAGCCTTTAACACCGATAGACTATCAGTTTGAATTTTCTAATATTTGTCAGAGTCACAGTAATATTCTGATTAGAAATTAATTTCCAACTAGCCTATGACAATTTTTCAGAATCGGTTCAGAATCGAGCCTCGCAATAAATAAGGCAGATATCAATTTTAAACGTAAACCAATTAACAAAAAATATTAATTCACATCTCCATCGAAACGTGGCTTCGAGTTATCAAAAAGTTCAATGTAAAAGTATTGTTAATTGACCACAACAACCACACGCTTTTACTTCGCCTAATATCATTTTTTGATTAATTTCTGTGAAAGATTATTCAGGCTTATATATATGTGTGTACATACATATATACATTGTTTCCATACTTGTAATAAGAGGGACATGGCTATGACTGATTTATCAAATTTAATTTTCTTCTATAACGATCTAATTAATCTTCCAATATTTCCGTGATAAAGTTTGAAAAATTTGAATCGTGATATATATGTGACGGGACCGAGCAAATTAGATCTCCTTCATCCAAATTTTGTACAATTAAGTCTTGTGTCGAATAAGTGTTGAAGAATAATTTACAACACAAAATATTTTGCGGTCTAAAGTCACACATTTCGCAGAAACGTTTATATGGGAGATGGTTTACGTAATTGGTCCGTCTGTTGTACACTTACATCAATAAATAAAATAATTCCCAAACGATCGGTATAATGAAAGCGAAGATTAAAGATCTTGCCTGTTACATGCATCCGCTTAAGTTGAATATACCACGTGAAGGGTGTGTTGGATTCACCATATTTTGTCTTTAGATTAACTTTTTATAGCGATTCTCCCATAGAAATATTGCACAACAGTTTCAATTGTCTTCTTGAGAGCACAAAGCAAGTTTATTTTATTGAGTTCAAAATTTTGCCAGGCTTAAGAGCGTGCCATAAGGATCGCATAACTGCTATTGGTTTACGCCATGCTAAGGGAAGAATGAGTTAACAGTGAGACATGTGCGTCAAAGAGCAAAGACTTTGACTTCGAACTTTAACCGGACTATTATTTGAAATGGATAGAAATTACGCATCTATGTGTTTTTTTTGTTCTAATTGGAATTTGCAAAGTCAATGTGAAACAATAACAACAAGAAGAACAGTCCGGTGTAAATTGTTTCTCTTAAAATGAGTTTTATGGCCTTTGAATGAAATTTTTTTTGACGATACCACAGGTACGTGAAAGCCGTGTGATATGGAATCGGAAAATTTGCAGTGACTTAGGACAGAGAGCATATTCAAAACTTATTCATTGTTAGGGAAAAGCTTAAAGAATTTTTTATATATATATGCGCATAAGTCAGCAGCATGTGCCAGTCTTATGTGATTGAAAGAGAGAAATTGCGTAGGATACCCCAAGATTAATATGAAATCGTTCGTAGCCGAGTCATTTTCAAAATTATTATAAATCAATTAAGACAGCGGTTAACAGCATTCCAATGACGAATTGAACTTTTTCCTTATACCGATATACATATGTATATACATATGCAGATAATTGCTTACTTTATTTTACTTTGACGCATCATTGACTTTCCATTAGATATTCGATTTGATTGCAATGCACATCCTTTCAAAAATCTGCACAAGAGAGTATATGAGTAGGTGTGCGTATGTATGAAACTTGACTTTATCCATCTTAACGGCCTAAGCTGAATAAATAGAATTAAATATCTTTCCTCGTCGATATCTAATCAACTTTGTATGAGAGAATTTTTTTTTTTTTTTTTTTTTTTTTTTATTAAAGACTTATCTGTTATATTGATAACTAGCTAATCTATCGAATCAAATTTGATTAAATGGAAGTTTTGTAAAGCCGCCATAATATTGAGAATGGTGCCAAGGAGGGGAAAAAAACCGACAAATAAATACGAAAACAAGGAAAGACACAAATAGTCGAATGGCGTCCACTATTAAGTAGCCTACGTCACTACGTTTTTATTCACATAAAAATATATATGAGAAGTGGTCGAGAATGATTTTCAATAGCGTTTCAAAAGAATTATATACCTGTAGGGGGCATATAAGACAACAAGACGGACGGACAAGCTTCGATAAAATGCGCGATTCTATTTGAAGTTCTTCTAAGTGTTGCGTACATCCACACTAACTTAATATGACTTTTTAGCGCAGGTGATGCAGGACATAATTATCTAAGTGTTGGATGGATAACACCATCAACTAAAATAAACGTGTGTGATAAATAATAAGAGGACTTCTGTAAATTGTCGACATCAAAATGCGTAAACCGGCGAGGGCCCTGTTCGCATCGAATTCCCGAACCATTGAAATGCCACAGTTTTTCGCATTTTTCGCAAATTTTTGCAAAAACTTGCAAGATAATCGTCCCATCTACAGATGTTGTACATATATCGCAGTAAAATCATAAATCTTAATAGTCAATTTTACACAATAAAGGTGTTCGAAGCGAAGTAAGAATTTCAAAAGTGTAGCACAGACATGTGAACACGCAGAACATTCGATATGATGATTGAATGCCCGCGATGCGTTTTGATGAGTGCCGCGAACAGGATGACAATTCAAGCCTAGTGATAGTCTTTCGTCATTCTTTATATATACATATATACATATATGTATATGTATATATATATATGTGTATATGTATATGTATATGTATATGTGAAATACAAAAAGGCAACTTTGTTAAAAAATCTACTTCGTGAAGATCATAGAATCATTTGAGAAATCTATCTCAATAAAAAAAAATATGAAATCTAAGCAGCTTAACTCAAAATATTCTTTCACTTTTTCAGACAAACGAGAAACCGGCGCAACGATATAATTGTTTTTCGACTTTAACGCTTATGATAAAAGTGAATAATTAAACGGATCTCAGAATTGAATAAGAAAAATTCCAATTATAACAACGAAGATGCTGGCCAATCAACCTCCAACTACTGCGGCAGCAACAACAACGAGCGCGAATGCCACTTCAATCGCTAATAGCGTTAGCAACGTAACCGCTAACGATGATAATGCAAATATTAAATTGGAGCGACGTGATTCTTCGACATCCGAATCATCTTTGGAGCACTTGGATTTGGGAAGGACACCAAAGAAACGTAATACGGGCACATCGACACCCGTCATAATAAACGAAAGGAACACAGCAACCGATGTGATGACGGTCGGTGTGTGTGCTCAAATTCCAATGGGCCGCAATTTGCAGCAACGATTGCATGAGTCCGATGATGCTAATGATTACGATGACGACGAGTCGGCCGATGAGAAAAACTTGCGATCATCTCAATTACAGCCTCAACAGCAACAACAGCAGCCACAACAGTCACAGCGGCAATTTCATTACAAGCGTCGTTCGAGCAGCCGTAACCTATTAGATAAGCGTACTAGCGTGCAACTGGAGTTCAATAACGATAATCCGAGCTCGTTGCGCAAGAAATTTCGTTTCAACCGTAGCTCCTCGGACAACGTGACATGTTCTAATGAGTCCGGGTTTGTGGAAGGCAGTAGCAGTCAACTAATAAATAATTCCAACTCAGTTAATAACAGTAAGTCGAATACCTCATCGGCTTCTTCCACACCCCCTCATAATGGACAAAATGGAATTTCTAGTCCTGAGTTAGGTGGTGGGGAACGCGAGGATATGAAATATGTTTGCCCCATTTGTGAAGTAGTATCAGCCACACCGCATGAGTTTACTAATCACATTCGCTGCCACAATTATGCTTCAGGCGATACCGAGAATTTCACTTGTCGTATTTGCTCAAAGGTAAGTTTCAGTTTCTCAAAAAACTCAATTCTCTCTCCGTAATTTTTCTCTAAAATACTCATGCGTCGCGTTCATTTAATTATATTTTATTTGCTCAGGTACTCTCATCTGCCTCTTCTTTGGATCGCCACGTACTCGTGCATACGGGAGAGAGGCCTTTTAATTGTAAATATTGCCATCTCACCTTTACAACGAACGGTAACATGCATCGTCATATGCGTACTCATAAGCAACATCAGCATACTCACCATCGACGCAATTCAAATGGTAGCAAGCACAACAACAGTAATAATAATAACAATACAAGCAGTAGCAGTAACAATAACAATAATAATAATAATAATAATAATAATAATAATAATAATAATAATAATAATTCTATTAATTCCCATATATCAGCAGCTCCAAGCATTGCTAGTACTACGATAAATACTGCTAATGTCTCTTCATCTCCCTCATCCGCCCCGTATCATCTATTAAGCAATGGACAGCTAACTGAAGGCTTCAAATTATCGGCAACCCTTAACAACAACAACAACCACAACAATAAATCTAACAATAGTATTAATAGCAATAGTCATATAAATTCCGGCATTGCCTTGCCAACAGGTGTGAATGGAAATTTTTTGAACGGTATCGCAGCTGCAGAAAGTTACGAGAGCGATGGCGGTTGCTCATCAGATATCTCCACCGTAAATAGTCAGAGCTCTAATCACAATAACAGCAACAACAATAACGATGTAAAAATTGATAACAATAACTACAAACGGAAACTGGAGGATAGTCAACTTGGAACTATGGAAAATGTAAATGACGAACTGAAGCGTCGAATTAAAAGCATTATCAATAACAACGATTTAATTGCTGTGCCTATCGCGACATCTCGAGCATCGCACGATTCCACCGTATTGGTGTGTCCCGTTTGTAATGAAAATGATTTTTCCAATGTTTTGGCTTTGGATAATCATATGGATCTCAAACATTCTGACATACCAGCTAAGTGCAAAAATTGCGAAGTCATTTTTCGCACACATTATCAACTCAACATTCATCCTTGCTCGGCGGAGAGAAAAGTACAACCGGATATTATAAATCAAACTTCTGAACCGGAAAACATGATCACTTCGGACAGGGTAGCCAATGACAATTGCACTGTGATTGCTGCGGACAACGAAGAAGACTTAACGGAGAAAGATGAGCAATTTAAACAAAAGGAATTTTTCCGGCAGCTCTATTTGAAGAATGCGATGGGGAACGTTTCGCCTTCACAAGTTCAGCACGCAGTCAATGAAAATTTAGAAGATGACATTAAAGATTTAGCCGACATACAATCGATTTTAAATATGACGTCATCGTCAAGCACTTCGAATTTTCTTAAGAATTTCGAACAAACTGTTAATACTCCATCTTCTCAGTGCAGTTACGACAAGGACGAGGAAGAAGCTCAAGATGCTTTTACGGCAGAGTTCAGGAAAATGAAATTGCGAGGCGAGTTTCCTTGTAAACTCTGCACGGCAGTGTTCCCGAATTTAAGAGCTCTAAAAGGCCATAATCGCATCCATCTCACTGAAGCCGGCCCAACGGGCCCATTTCGTTGCAACATGTGTCCCTATTCCATTTGTGACAAAGCAGCTTTAGTTCGGCACATGCGTACCCACAATGGAGATCGACCCTATGAGTGCGCCGTATGTAATTACGCATTCACGACCAAAGCAAACTGCGAGCGGCATCTACGCAATCGCCATGCAAAAACTACACGTGAAGAGGTCAAGCGTGCCATTATTTATCATCCGTCGGAAGATTCTTCTTGCGATGATCCAACTAAAAAATTGTACATGTTCTCTTCGCCTGAGTTTGACGACGATAGTGAAATGTTTGCGTACCATCAGCATCAACCGAAAGACCGTTCCACTCCTGTCTCTCACTTAAAAGAAATACTCACTGCCAGTGAAATTCCTTCATCGAAACCAGTAAAAATTCAAGTGAAAAGTTTAGAACAATTACTGGACAAGTCCTCGTCTGCTTCTTCTAGCTATCACGATAATTATGATCATAACAGCCGAAATGTGGAAACGGCAGCACCCATTGACATGACTATGGATGTGTTGGACTTGAGCAAAAAGCAAACGAATGTAGTAGAGAAGGAAAGTGAAAACTTCAATCATCCCGAGCTATCTGTTGCAGCTACACCTTCATCCGAAGAACCGAAAAATTTAACTATAACCAATGGCTCAATTAACGTAGAGGACCCAAAATTAGAATTGTCCGCGTTGGAGAAGCAGCAACAGCAATTGTATTTAGCTCAACAACAAATACTTTCTGATCCTACTCAGTATCTTCAGCAACTATATCGCAACCTTATATTTCCACAGTTAAATCCATTCTTCTTACCAAATTCTTTCTTACCCAACACGAATTTGAGCGATCTTCAAAAATTTGCTCCCTTTTTAAGTCGTATGTTCGGCGCAACGGGCATTCCTCCTCCAGTAATACCCACTAACAACGAAATGGAAAAGACTTCAATTGCTGGACCATCGAATCCTGCAACACCTGCAACAATTTTGCCACAAGTTAGCCCTTTAATATCTGACAAATCAAGTCCAATGTCAGTCAATTCGCTTTCATCACCGAAGTCTATGCTGTCACCAAATGCAGCTTCACTTTCTATGCCTAGACATCCACCGCCTCCGCCATCCCACTTGCCACCAGCGATGCTCTCAAATGGCCCAGTTAAGATGGTACTTAAAAATGGCGTATTCATGCCAAAACAAAAACAAAGGCGCTATCGCACAGAACGGCCATTCGCTTGTGAGCATTGTTCGGCTCGGTTTACTTTACGCTCAAATATGGAACGTCACGTCAAACAACAACACCCTCAGTTTTATGCTCAACGTCAACGCAGCGGTCACCATGTAATGCGTGGTCGGGCTGCGAACAATACTACGAGCATTAATAACATTACAAATCTTCAAGCAGCCTTCGCCCAAGCCCACCATGACTCGAATTCCGGCATAAGTTCACCCATTTCAGATCAAGTCAAGTACGCCATCTTAGCGCAACAGCTCAAAGCTCGTAAAGATACCGATTTATTACACCAAGCTCTGGCTCATGGTTCCAGCAGTGTAGCCAATAGTCAAATACTCTCTGCTAGTCTTAATAGTAATCACTCACCACTAAATTTTTCGCACATGAACGGTAATGGTACACCCAACGGTTCTATGGAAGACGATGAACCCAAATTAATAATTGACGAAGATGAAGATGAGGAGGACGATGTAGAAGAAATTCTTGATGAGAACGAAAATGAAAACGACGATGAGCTAATGCCAATAGAGGATGAAAGCGATGTTAAAACTGCTTTGCAGCAATCGGCTGCATCGCTAAATAATGCTAAATCTAAGCAAGAAGGATCGAAGGACGCAGCTAAAAAAGTAGCGGAATCAATACTTGAACAGGCGATTAAAGCTGGTCAAAATAATGCATCATTGATCAAACCCGACCCACCCGTGGTACCCTCGGCTAATACAATGAATTCCATGATCGCACAAGCGCCCGCTGTAGGTAAATTTCTGAAAGAAGTTGCCAGTTCTCCGTTCAAAGATGAATCTCAAGATCTAGTACCAGTTTCCAAATTAGTCGACAATGCGACGTCTAACTCGATGTCCTTTAATAGTTACTTTCGCCCGAGCGATCTGGCAAATCATATGGAGCAAAGCGACGAAGAGGGCTTAGTAGCGTCTGGCAGTGCCAGTGAAAGCAACAATTCCGGTGCCGAAGATGTTGTAACGACAGTGCAGCCTAAAAAGAAATCTGCTTACAGTTTGGCCCCGAACCGTGTATCATGTCCTTATTGTCAGCGAATGTTTCCTTGGTCGAGCTCCCTTAGACGACATATCCTCACACATACCGGTCAAAAACCGTTCAAGTGTTCACACTGTCCACTTCTTTTTACAACCAAAAGCAATTGTGATCGTCACTTGTTACGCAAGCACGGCAACATTGAGTCTGCAACTTCGGTATATGTACCTACCGAGGATGTTACTGAGCCCATTCCCTTACCAAAGTCAGTGGAGGAAATTGAAAAAATGCAACGTCAACGCGAAGAAGAAGACCGCAAACGAAAAGCCGATGAGGCACGGGAACAGGAGCGCGAGCGGCTTGAGAAGGAGCAGCGTGATAAACATAAACAAGAACAGGAACAGCAGCAAGCTTTCTTCAAACAACTGGCTGCCGCCCAGTTCCAACAGTATACCACAAAAAGTGAATCTAGCCAATTTTCAACATCGGAGCTGCCGTTTAAGTGCCACCTCTGTGAGAGTTCATTTGCCGAGCGTACACAGTGTCTAGAACATATAAAATGCATGCATGCTCAAGACTTTGCCTTATTGTTAGCCAAAGGAGCGATTGACAGTGACGTCGAAGCAGCCCAACATCTAAACTCTGCCGAAGATGAAGAACGTGTACGCAGCAATGAAGAGAGCAGCAAAGGGGGTAAATACCCAGATTATAGTAATCGCAAGGTTATTTGCGCCTTTTGCATGAGACGTTTCTGGTCTACCGAAGACCTACGCCGCCATATGCGTACGCATTCGGGTGAAAGACCGTTCCAATGCGAAATTTGCTTAAGAAAGTTTACATTGAAACATAGTATGCTGCGTCACATGAAAAAACATAATGGCCTGCATACCAGCGGCAATCAGTCGGGCGGTGACTTATCAGCTAACGGCAATAGTGGTTCAGATTATTCTGATGACGAACAAACGCCAGTAGCAGCGGCACTAACAACAACTCAACAGTCAACACAACCAAATATCAGTGCCTTGTTCATGGGCTCAAAAATTCAGGAGTTACTTAATAAAGCTAATGAGTGGCGGACGAGCGGCTTAAATGCTTTAGGAGACCATAAGGAAAATATTGCAGATGAGAGTAATAATGGTCAACAATCCGATTTAATAGGCAATTTACTTGGCATTAGTGATCAGGGCATACTTAATAAGTTGATGTCATCGCCCGATGAGGCAGCCAAGCTATTAGGAGTTGAAAAATGAATTTCCAACTTAACGTAAAACTCTCAGCTTCTAGTCAAGCTCCTGAACATTCGTTTATACTTTTTTGGTCTCTTCTGCATTCCACTCGGCAGATAATAAGGCTACTATTTGCCAAAACCCAGATATATATATATATTGCACATTTCATGCTAAGATATTTTTAAATACATTTTAAAAAACTTTAAATTAAAGTTTTATAAACGCTAACAATTCCAACAAAAAGACAAGATTTAAACCAAAGCATTTTTTTTTTTTTTTTCAATTTATTGTATATTTTTTTATTTTTTCAATTTATTGTATATTTTTTTTTTTTTTTATATATATATGTATATGTATATATGTATATATATATGTATATACATATATATATATATCACTTTTTAAGATTAGTTTAGAGAAAAAAAGAGTGCTTGTGAACAAAACGTAAAGAATTTTTAGCAGGATAACAAGGATCGAGGAAGCTGTGTAACGATATTGTCAAAAATAAGTAAATAAAACGAATACAAAAAAAAACAGTACACTATTTTTCACTTAACAACGTCCTCCTATAAACAAATGCTTTGCAACTGCAATAATTTTGCCTCGAGCTGATATATATAGCGAAACCGATCTACTAATCATTTAGGGCTTTTAAGCTCATTCGGCAAACAATTGTATAAAACCAAGGTACATATGTAATTATCCCAGGTGAACTTAATGTCAAATATTGCAAAAATTTGCTTATTCAAGTTACCGGATAGTTCAAATGTTAATCTGTTAAGAGATCATGTTAGGAAGACTATTACCATCTCTATGCTTTTCATATCACCGCTGGCTAGACGAGCAAGTCATTGCTGAAGGCATTAGATGAAGCAGTATAAAATCGGGCAAGAAATCAAAACAAATCAATCAGCTGCTATTAGCGACCTCAGTATTCAATTCTTACATTCTTATTAAAATATTATTGATGAAAAAAAGAAAATACTAATGAAAAGCTATCGTTTATATATACAAAAGACTTCTCAAACTGTTTTCATCTATTTCCTCGAAGATAAGTGAAAAATACTGTACTGCATAGTATTCGATTTTGATGTTTTTGATGGCAAGATCAGTACCATATATGAATATATCTCGTATATAAATATATCTATAAAAGTAAATATATAAATAAAGACTTTCTATACCGATGTACTTAAACTATGAATGCCTTTAATAAAGAACTACTTAAACGTTCGTTAAACTACCCCTCCCCCTTCTCCCCCCTTAGGCCTTAGACGAATAAACAAATAAATAAAATAAAAAAATAATAATAAAAATATTATTAATAAATAGTTAATATTTTAATAAAATATAGCTGTAAACCTTATCTTAAATAATATAGTTTAATTACATATAAAAAATTATAATAATAATAATAATAATAATAATAATAGTAATAATAATAATTTATGTACAAGTATTTTGTAGATTTACATGATGAGGCCTTCGATTACCATTATGTGGCTTAACGTAGTGACATGAGTTGCCTAAGCGTATACAAATGTTCTAGGACTATATATATATATATATATATATATATGTATGTAAAATGCATATTAAAATAACGACATTCATATAAATTTATGAATGTATTTTGTAATTTTTAAGAATTTTTTTTTTTTTTTTTGAAAGATTTTTACTATTATTATTGTTGTCTTTTATGTACAACAACAATATAATAAAAAAAATCTATCATTATTTTCGGTTAATAAACCGAATATTTTGAAGTCCACCACCGAAGATGTGTGTCGATCCGAGAAAGAAGAGGAACCAAATATCTGAAAAATAAGAAACCGCGTTCATCTTTTATTTTAATAAAATTTAAACCGACGAATACGTCGTGTATATATGTATATGTTGTGAAAGCATTTGCTTCTGTTTTTTTTTTTTTTTTTTAATATAAAATTATTTATATATTTTTATTTAGAAAGTGTAAATCGATGTCAACATTCAATCGATAGCTTGTAGACTGTAGGTTACTTTGAAAGCAATATTTTGAAATTTAATTTTCTCCTCGCGCTATTATCAATCTTAAGAGTATATGTGCCAATTATCAGCTTTCCATCTTAATAGACGTAAAAAAAAAAAAAAAAAGAATTACGAACGCACGGACAGAAAGACGAGAAAGCATAGGATTATGTTGTAAGTCTTGAAAAAATCTTCAACTGATCGCAGGGAAGGATATATATTTTATATATGTATATATATATATATATATTTTATCTATGTATATATTTATATATACATATGTATACATATATATATGTACATATATATGTATATATACATATATATTTTATATACGTATATATTTTATATCTATATGCATATATATATAAATATATATTTTATATACGTATATTAAATATATTATATATATATATTTGATGGGATAGTTGGTCTTTGTTTTTGCATCTAACGAAATCATCAGTTTAATTGTAATTCTGTCTTTATATAATTGATAAAAGAAAAAAATTCTAATTAGTTCTTTATTGGTTTTTTGATCAACTTTGTTTGTTTAATTGGTTGTCTACGAGAAGGGAATAAAATATGCTAGCGATAGCGATAGTAGTGGTGGTCTTAAAATATATAACAAAACAAAATTATACAGCAATAACCAAAGCATTTTTAATAAATTTTGTTCTCTCTTTCTCTATCTCTCTCTCTCTCTGTTCTCTATCCCCCTCTATTATCCCTTTGTATTTCTGCTATAAATGTGTATTTGTGAAACGTAAATATAAAATTTATATAAAAAATACTTTATATCCTATGTATGTATGTATGTAGTTATAATTAATAAAATTGCAACAGGCCGAAAATTAAATTAGAAATTTTAGAATTAAATTCACTTTCATTTATCAAAAAGAAAAACATATGAATCAATAAATATTCCAATAGTATCAATTAAGAATTTTTCTCGTGCGTTTTGTTGTTGTTGTTGTTATTGTTGACGTTTTTTAATCAGATCTTGCCAATCAGAAGAAAAGGAACAATGCTTGCAATGAATGTTACGATGCTAATTGGAAGATAATTTTGCATGTATTCATGACATTGATATGAAAATTAGATGATCTGGCGACAGGATTTTGCGTAAATATGACCGTTCGACACTTAATGTCAAAAACTAAAAGCGATTTTTAAAAAATATACTTTATAGTTAACACGAGATTTACGGCACCCGTCAACTTTTATAGCATAAGGGGATCGATATCTTCAGATGTTATTACTTCATCTGTAATGATATGATGCAGTAAATATATGTAAAAACTGTATGTTTACGCTTTTTTAAAAAAGTAAAGATTTCATACATAAATTTTAATGCAAGCGGACCGTACGTTACTCATCCCTGGTATAGTTTATTCCCATACCCAAATGGGCCTGCGGCTAATGCTAATGCGGCCATGTCTATATAATTATATATACGCGTTCCGGTAAAAAAAAAATTAGCACAACACCACTGCTGGTAAGGTTTCTTGGGTAAATTTTTTCATATAGAATCGAACTTCACCATGCCGAGAGATTACGATATCACGACTCGTCCTAATTGCATCAGTTGGAACTGTTAGCTCACCTTCAATCGTTTGAAACAACCTCTAATGCACCGAGCGAAGCCAGTTGATGCCAAAAATGGGGCAGCCATTGAAATTTCGCTTTATCGTTGATATAAAGGGTTCGCCTAATCTGCATGACAATTATTTGATCCTGTTCATCACTCATTACAATTTAGCAGCGCTATCGTCCACAATAAACAGAAAAAGTCGCGGTTACGGTATATGATGTTTTTTTTTTTTTTTTTTTTTTTGACGCAGAAGTCGACGTACAAACAACAACGTTTTACTTGCGCGTAAAGTTTAGAGATAGTACTTTCAGATGAAGAAGTGACAGTTTAATTGACCATCCTGTAGTTCTAATTACATCCTCTTATCGAGAACAGCAAGAGCTTCGTCAAAACCCCGATATGAATCTTCTGAATGATGGGTTCTTGGTCAACCAAAATGAAATTGAAAAAAGTTACTTCTACCGTGTTCTGGAAAGACGAGGGAATCTCGCATATATTGACATGATGAATGCACAAATGAACTGAAGGAAGCAGCTATTCATTTTAGTACCAAAAAAGTTCGAGAATATAAAAAACAAACCCCTTTTTCCCCTACAAACGCATTTGCCACACAAGAAGAGGAACACTTGTCTCTACTCAAAGAAGGACTCATTTCTCACCCAGATAAGAACTTTCTCTCTTGATTCCCACGTGGAAGAAGAGGACGCTTTGATGTAGCCTATTGTGCCCATCACTAATATACCTGTATACGTATAAATATATACAAATATATATAATACATATATATATATATAATACATATATATATATATATAATATACATATATAATATATATAATTATATATATAATTAATGAATATGGACGTGCCTGCCTAACGTTAACGGATAAAAATAAATTGCTTTTGCAGCACTTACTACGGAATTTTCAACGTTGAATGTTAGTGAATGAGGGAAAATTATTCCCAACTAGTTTGTGCCGAAGTACGTAAATTTGCAACCATGTGAATATGACATGTTTTTGTAAGATTTGTGAAGGAAATAGAAATATACGGAGAACGTTTTCGCCGGTAAACAAAAACGAATTTATAGCCCAAAGGATTCAAGCATCTGATGCTGAAAGGTGGTTTTCAAGTTAAACGAGTGGCTAAGTACTTCTGCACTATGACCACCGGAGCATCATTATCACGAATAATTTCATTGCTAGAAGCATTTGCACCCATCAAATACGCCGAAAGTTGGGACAATGTTGGCCTGCTTATAGAGCCGTACCGTAAATCGCTGTAAGTTTCAAAATAAAACAATTCACTCAAAGTCTTAGTACATCGTTTCGCCATTCAGCAGTGTGAACAAAATCCTACTGACCAATGACTTAACGGAACCGGTGATGCAAGAAGCAATTGAAAAATCAACTAATATGATAATAGCTTATCATCCACCGATCTTTGCACCTTTAAAAAGAATCACACAAGCGTAAGTAATCAAAGTATATCCGAGTGTTTGTTTTCTGATTGGATTGTATTTTATGAAAAGGCAGCGATTGGAAACAACGCATTGTGTCAATGTGTTTGGCAGAATCGATTGCCGTGTATTCGCCACACACAGCGTGGGACGTAGTACCAGGTGGAATCAATGAATGGCTGGCTTGTGCTCTACCCTACAAAGATATGACACCTATAAGGGTAAGGCTATCAAAACGATCAAATATTTTCTCTCCATTATCCGAACAAACATTAACGTTCCAATAGTTAAATTGAATATTCTTGTATTGGTCACGCGTGATGAAGAACGTTAGAGTTGTGATCTGCTTTACTCAAATATTTTATTATTATTAATCTAATAAAATGAATGCTTAGGCCAAAGTGCGGAAGAAATAGCTGGTAGACCCATCAGTTCTGTTTTTTAAAAAGCAGAGCAAGTGGATTCCATCGTTGCAATCTATATGTCAACGAGACGATGTCAGATTCATTCCCATTATTGCGTTATAATGTGTATGTTTTATTGTAAGATTTAATTCAGATCAGAGGCAATTGGATTTCTCAATTAAGCAGGCGGTAATTGCAATATGATATGCTTTCGTATGCTTATAATTTCTAATATTTCTAATGGGCTTTTAACATTACTCTGCTATCCCAAGAACTATCTTTCCATATTCAAATACTCTTCCTCATCCTCTCTTCTCGAAGACTTTGATTCTAGAGCCTAGCGCTACATCTTCTAAGGACAGAATCGAAAATATTCCGCTTCACATGTTGCGAATTTACTTAAAAAACGAATAGACGGCAAACTTTTTATTCCTTAGCAGAAGCATTGACCCATTTCGAATAACTTCGGGCCTCCTATCAATAAACGTAAACAGTTTCCGTTAATTTATTAGAGAAGTTTATTAGAGAATCAACAGATAAGACGTTATACTTTAAGTAGTAAGGTGTTTTTAACTCAGGCATATTCTTTTTGGAGCAGTTCGAAATTTGGGGAAAAAAAATCCTTTCATGCACCGGAATTTTTATTCAGATATTTTAAAGTGTTCAAAGCATCTATTAAACGAATGAAAAAAAATATGTTCAAAAAAGTTTACAGCGAGGTTACTTTAAACGAAAAGAAAATTCCCCCTTACTCTAGGTCGTTCTTGAACGACAGCAAACGCCATTAATAACAGTAAGGGAAAAATTTATGATGAAGCTTTTAATTAACGCTGAAACGAGTTTAGGCTATGCCTTAGAGTTTATAATAACTTAAACCACAGTTTAAACACCAGTCTATGATTACTTGAAAAATACCTCCTCCGCCGAAATAAACTGCTACACTGAAATAAAAAACGACAATCGTCAAATCGAATCAAATCGATCAACATATATATGCGAAGAAAAAGATTTATAAATTAACGTTTATTTTGCTTACAGGCTAGAAATTCTTTTTTGCTTTAAACTGCAGAAAAAGGACAACAATAAAAAAAAAAAGTAAATATCTGCGATTTCTCTCAGTGTAATTAATGTTAATCGACGTAATAAAACTAGTACAGTGAAAAACCGAGATTTAGCCATGAAACATATGAATGAGCAAATTTGTAAAGCTATCAATTTCAATCATAAAACAGTAATCAAGATGTTAGGAAGGTATGGTTAGGAAGGAAGGTATGCCATCTACCCACTTAAAACTAGAAATTTGTATTGCCAGACATAATATTTCATATTTCGAGAGAATTATTATTTTCGTTTACTTTTAAGGAAAATAATAAAATAATGTTTTCCTACTACTACAATCCCGTTAGAAGGTAATGCAAGAATCTATTGCAAAATACCTTCAATTTCATGATCTTTGATTTCATCCACTTGTGGTTTTTTCTCAACTTTGTATTCATTGCAACAACTGTACATCCTACGGCAAATATAAAGCAATAGCAACGGCAATGGTGTCATCAGCGAATTCGCCACTGGCACAGCATTTGTGATATCTGCTAGTGGTTGTTCGAGAGTAAAATTAACCATAAATATTGCAATGCCAGTATTTTGTATGCCTGTCTCGATAGCTATTGTTAAACAATCCTTTGATGATTGCTTGCATACCTTGGCCATTATCCAACCAATTACATAGCCAATCCATGGTAATGCACTGCTTGCAAAAATTATCTGCAAATTATAGCAATTAAATGTTTCATTAAAGAGAATAAAGAAGAAGGTATTGGTTTACCTTCCAGGAAAACAATTTAAACATAAATGTGTTGACAGCAAAAGCGAAAATTATGATTGAAATCATCAGAATTAATGAAATTGTCTTCAAAAATCGAGTCATTCTTTTACTTATCAAAGGAGCACATTTCTGCAACACTACGCCAGTAGTTAGGGGTAACAGCAGCGAAAGTGATAGATAGGCAATTGTTTTATAAGGCACATCCAGATTACCATCTTTAAAAATCAGAACGCCTAATGTAAAAATCCATATCGGCATCATACCAAAGGCTGCCAAATTACTTATTGCCGTCATTGCAACTGAAAGGTTTAAATTACCGTCTAAAAGGACAGTAAGTACATTGGAAACCCCGCCACCCGGTGTTGACCCGATAAGAAATAGACCCAAGCGTAATTCAATCATGTCGCGAAACAGAAAATAACCAATCAAATAACTAAGTATAGGCATAATTAAATATTGTCCAAGAAAACCAATGACAGGTCCCACTGGTTTAACCAGAATACGCTTCAAATCAATCAAATCCAATGCAGCGCCATAACTTATGTATATCACTGACACGAATGCACCCACAATAGCTTTGAATATAATATCTGAAGCGCTCACATTACGTAAGACTGTAACGCGAACGAATTCTCGAGCGCGTTCAACTTTCATATGAGGCCGACGTAGGTCTATGTGTACTGCTGCATGGCCAAGAAATATGCCGTCAACCGTAAAATTGTGCTTCCACTGTGTAAGATTCTGTGCAATGTTCGAACCTAATATTTTAGCATTTTCGATTTTTATCAAATCTTTGTGAGCGGGCAATATATGAAATTCATAATTGTTGTTCCAAGCAGGATCTATGTTATTGATCGTTAATTCTATGGTCTTCGTTTGCGACATAGTAATACTCAACAGTTGCGGTTCAAATGTTACTGACCAAAGTGTTTGGGTAGTTTTTGCGTTGATTGAAGTAGCGCATAGAGTCGTCGTTGTTTCTATAGCTAACAACTTTTTCATGAGACAGAGCACAAATAACGCAAAAAAACTATTATCTAGAAGCATTCTCTACTTCGGTGTAAGAGAATTTAAAGAACAAAAAAATTTTCTGAATAAACTTAAATTGGAAATTTTTTTTATTTCAAATTCAAAAATCTGCGCAAAGTTATACTGAATAATATCACAAATTTGAACCGTTCAGCGCAGTATTCATTTCCTTTTATTTTGATGCATTGAATTTTCCTTAAAATACAATTTTTTTTTTTTTTTTTTTAACTGTAAACGTTTTCAATCGATTAGTCAATATTTTTATCTTTTATATTCCGACCAACACGATCGACTGTCTATAAAAGTACAGCAAAAATACGCACGCTGTAAGAACTATTGGCGATTAAATACAATCGGAATCTTGAAAAAATGTTGCTAAGATTTATTTATTAATCTTAATTGAAAGCTTACAAAATAGTAAATATTTTCAAATAAGTTAAGCAATTTGATTGAATTGAAGCGAAAAGTCAAGTTTAAATGCATTTACAAGCAGATCGCTGATTTGTTCTACTTGCGGAACTGAACACTAATCTCATACACTGAACTAAAAATACGTATAATATATTTTAATACAGTTTAGAATTGATATCGAACACGTACGTATCTGACATTTTCGACTTTATAATATCATTGTAGCCCTTCCGTCCGATCCATTTCGTTACCGTCAGCCGTCACATTGAACTAAGATATGAAGATCGTTATAGAAACAAACTCGACTCGAAAATACGACTTGTCTGTACCTACTAAATTTCAAGGGTAAAGTGGTAAAAATTTGCGACTAGGCCGATACCTTACCTATCAGTATAACCATTCGAAAAAAAATTAATATTGTGATTAAAAAATGTAAAGTTTTCTTCCTGAAATTGCTATTTACTTAGGCCGAATGCTTGTCGATTGTAGAGGCCGAAAAAACTGCTATTAGAAATCGGAAAGGACGAGGCGAGCAAGGCAGTTATAGGAATTAGGAAATCTCTTCAGCTATTTGGTTGCTATTGTAAGTTAAGCGAACTTTACATCTACAAAAGTTTTTCTTTGACTAAAAGTACAGACGTCTCTGTAAAGCAATCGGCGATAGGACAAACCTTATTCCTGCAACAACATATCTAGCTATCCTTAAAACATTTAAACTGTAAAGTTGATATGGAAAACATAGCAAATATATTGTTAGCTAATTGCCAGAAATATAGTCTAAAAGTGAACATTGTTCACCTATAGGAGATAAAAGCGGGACATATATATATAGATTGAGCCAAGATATGAAGTCGTATATATATATATATTAGGTTGGGGAAAAAGAAATCCATTATTTTTTCGGT
>KK502413.1:103475-114719 GCA_000688735.1 Glossina austeni | reverse complement strand
AAAAAAAAATTTTAAATAAAAAATTTTAAAAAAAAAAAAAAAGGGAAAAAAAAATTTAAAAAAAAAAAATTTTAAAAAAAAAATTTAAAAAAAAAAAAAAAAGGGAAAAAAAAATTAAAAAAAAAAAATTTTTAAAAAAAAAATATAAAAAAAAAAAAAAAAAAAAAAAAAAAAATATTGATACAAAACTCATAGCAAAGTGAAAAGAATGCAACAAAACAATGGCAGCAACAATTAAAATAGCAAAAACTAATAAAAGATAATTCTCTTCAAGGAGAAAAACGAATAACAATTAAAAAATTGAAAACGATAACTATTTTGCCGTAAAGAAATGATGAAACGAAAACTAAAAACATTTCTTATTATCAAAATCAAAAACAAAATTAACAAATATTTAGCGGACTTTAAAGACTTACATCGACGTGTAAATCCTGTAAAATATTCAAAAACGAATCCAAAAAATATACATATAAATAAAAAGAGAACAAAATATACAATCATGTAAGAGTTAAGTATATATATAAAATTGTTTTTTTTTTGTCTACTTATTTTTTATTTATTTAATTTTTTTTTTTGTGTTTCGATTAATATGAACTAATTTGATTAAGGAAACAAATCCCTTAGAAATGAACGTAGAAAGGGATTAACTTACCTTAACTTCAATGTCCCCGATTTTATTTACCGCACGTATAATTGGCCTGCCAACCATTGAAGGGAATATATGAGCTGGAAAATTACTGCCAGCATAACCGCATTTAACAAACTGGACACATGAAAAAACGAAAAGAGTGAAAAGAAAGTAAATAAGCAAATAGTAAACATCCCCATACACGTAAGTACATATAGAAATAATGCATGTTTTTTAAGTAGGAAGATTTGTTAAAATATTAAGAAAATTTCTTTAAACACATTTACGAACTTGAATTCACCTAAAGGAAATTCTACAAATCACGTTATCTGCGATTGAAAAGTACTCCTAAAATTTCTGAAACGAGAGCAATTCCCTTTTGCTCCTTTATTGTAATAAATATAAATTATATGTAATATATATCATATATTTATTAATTAACTAACAATAGTTTCTTTCGTGAGATTTCTTGTATAGCACAACTATGAAAGATAGCAAAACATATATATTAATGCTTAAGCTATGAGTAATATGTACATAAATGCAAGTATATGAATATATGAAAGTTAATATATATATTACAATGGGTGGGTGTATGAAGCCTGTGGAAAAGCAAAATTGAAAACGAAAAACACCATAGGATCATTCGTCGCCACTGCCTTACCCTAACCCGTAAAGAAATCGAAACGTATCAAGTGTCATCACCCAAAACGAATGTATGTCACTAGTGTATGAGTTTTATTCTACATTCGTTTTCCTTTCTTTGCTTTCTATGAAAACTTAACAGAAAAAAAAAAGGTTAACAAACTAAAATCCATGCATTTATTTACTTACCCCGGTTCCATTGTCGCAAACAATTACATTACGTCCTTTACTATCCATATCTTTTTTCTTTCTTCTTCAGTCTTTTTAAGGCGTGGATAATCTTATTTTATTATTTTAAGATACTAGACATAAACAATTGCAAAACTTTATGCTTAATCACTAATTGAATATCTATAGCAATTCAATTATCATTTAATTATCTATATTTACGTTTGAAGATAATGTAAAACTAAAAAAAAAATTTAATTTTCACAAATCTCATCGATGAATAATAATATCAGAAATCTGCGGGTGACATTTCTTAGAACTACACCTGTCAGCAGACTACACAGCCGCTAACCTTAATATGAGAGCCGTTAATAAGACGGGGATGTCAAATAAATGTTGAAAAAATATGTTAGAAAGCGTTGCAAATTGTTGTATAACTTAATACTGCGTCTAAGATTTAAAAATTAATTATTATAGACGAATATCAATGCAAACTTTTCACAATGAATAAAGTATTTCGTCGTTATAATAAGTTTATTCAATTAATTGTTTGTTACGAAGTAGGAGCTTTATTCGTTACAAGTAGTTCGATTCAAAAGTAGACAAAAAGTAAAACTAACAAAGGAAAAGAAGGGATATTCTTAAGGCGTTCTCATTTTCCTATTTAAGCTCAGGTGGCTAATACCAAAAACACCTGTTGCCGAATAATATCTAAAATTCTCTGCGCTAGCTAGGAGTACTGTCAATAAAATATCATCAATTTTTAAGAAGTATTTACCTCTTTTTGCTTAGTCACCCCAAAATCACATAAAACCTTGTCAGTATTTTTTTTCCTTGCTTCGTAAGTGCTTGTGCTTTTTTTTTCAATTGTCTCCTTAAGGTCGTTTTCGATAAAAATTAAGCGAAACGCCGTCAATTTGACGGATACATTTTGTAAGTCGTCATAGCCTCAAAAATGGAGATGGAAGGCTGAAATTTGATGCTTGGCATTCTTCTTCGATTAAGGTGAACATTTTTTCTAATTTCTTGGAAGGCTTTACAAGCTTCTACTGTTATTACTTCATATGGATAGTCTGTGTGTACTGCGTTGTTTGACAAGTTTTCAAATATTTTTTAATCACGATACATAAACTTCCACATAGCTATAATATTTGTTTCCACTTTGTGCACAAAGTAAACATGTTCCGATAACTATCCAAATAAACGTTTTAAGATCATGTGTTACTTGAAATATCAATCATATGATTTTGTTTTCTTACATTAACATCACTGTTTTGCTTTTCCAAGCGCGCAAGAGTAGTAAGAGTTAACAATCTAAATGCATTGCCGCAGTGATGCACACAAGCTATACCCTATGCCGTGCGCACAATGCACAAAATATACGCATGCATCGTGTTTAGCTCTTAATGCGTTACATAGGTTTGTGTTACTACATATGCACTACAAAAAAATTAATTTATTTATTATTGAAAATTTACTCTTGTGAAGAGACAGAAATAGCTTTTGATACAATTACAAAAGCTTTTATTGCCGGCTTTTATAATTGTTTGGTAAATAAATTAATAAAATCTTCTCACTTATGCTAAATTTACTTTGCTGTATATTCTTATGAAACTTGTTTTTTGACTTTTCTGAGAGTAAAAACCATTGGAATTTGACTCTGGCAATTATTTCTCTAAACAATTCAATAGCATTTACGGCAGTTACATATTAAAGCATCTTAAATGAATTTATTCATACAGTGTAAATATTTTTCCCGTAATTTTCTTAATGTGCATCTAATTTATGCAAATATTTTAAAATTCGAAGGATTTTATTATCGTAACAGTCGGAAATTTATTTTAGTTTCAATTTAAAACGTAGTAGTAACTATTGTGCAAACGTAGTAACTTTATCAAGTAAAAGCGAAAGGCATATGAAAGATATTTAGTACTAACTGGTTAGTCTAAACTTCAAGTTTTTCAAAATAATAATCAGCAAATTACCGAACAAGAAATTACCTGTTTCACATCCTAAAGAAGCCTGTTTTCCGATCCTTTTTTTCAAACAATCGTTCCTTGAGTATGGTAACCATATTCTATAGTCTAAATCAAATCTTTACATCTGGCAATACTACATTGCACGAAAAATAAGATTTTGTCGATTTAATTGCAAAAAAATTGTGTACTTTTTCCTGAAAAAAACAGAAAACTATTGGAAAAAAGACTCTTAGAAAAAAATCAAGTGATATAAATATATGCACGAAAATGTTTTAAAAACGACGAAATTAGGGAATCATTTGATGAATAATTAGCATATTTAATTAAACAAAACTAACAACAGAATTTTTCTGGTAAAAGTCATTTCCAAAGAAAGAAGGACAAAAATTGTAGAGAATTTTTTTGTAATTTGATTATTTTCGAGGAGAACGTTTCTGACGGTTTTGGAAAGGTGCTTAGGGAACTTAAACAATACGACGAGAATTTTAGTGTTTTGCTTCTTTATTTTGTTCAAAGAAAATCCCGCAAAGTTAGTTTTCGCAAAGCAATTCTATGATAAATACAGAATTGCCTTGAAGTGTAAGTAAAAATAAGTGCGTGTGAGCAGTGCGCGTGCAAAAAAAAATAATAGAAACGAAAACGTCGATTCAGTGGAATTCAGTAGTGTATCGTGTATTGTTCAACATAAATAAATAAACCAAATATAATTTGGTGTAAAATGTCGGCAACTCAGACAGCAACTACGCAAGGCAATCAGTCGGCTGGTGGCGGTGGTGATCAGCAACAATCTTCTTCAGTCATCACACCAGATAGTCCCACACGTAACTTGAGATCCACCTTGAATACCACGGAACGTGTTATTGATAGTGTGCCATTTCCACCCAGTCACAAATTAACGATGCCTGAGGTCTTTTCGGATCAGCGTACAGGCAAACCGAATCATGATTTACTAAAGCAACACTTTATTTTGGAAGGGCGCATTGAAGAAGCTCCAGCTTTACGGATTATACAGGAGGGCGCTGCTTTGTTACGTCAAGAGAAAACTATGATCGATATAGAAGCTCCGGTGACAGTGTGCGGTGATATACATGGTCAATTTTACGACCTAATGAAACTTTTCGAAGTTGGTGGATCTCCAGCAACAACCAAGTACCTCTTTTTAGGTGATTATGTTGATCGAGGCTACTTTAGCATTGAATGTGTTTTGTACCTATGGTCTTTGAAAATTACCTATCCGAACACATTGTTTCTGTTGCGTGGAAATCACGAGTGCCGTCATCTGACTGAATATTTCACTTTCAAACAGGAGTGCAAAATAAAATACTCGGAGCGTGTGTACGATGCATGTATGGAGGCTTTCGATTGTTTACCGCTGGCGGCCCTTATGAATCAACAGTTTTTGTGCGTGCACGGTGGCCTTTCGCCCGAAATACATGAATTGGAGGACATACGACGGTTAGACCGCTTTAAAGAGCCCCCCGCTTTTGGACCAATGTGCGATTTGCTGTGGTCTGATCCGTTGGAGGACTTTGGCAATGAGAAAAACTCCGATTTTTACACACATAACTCCGTACGCGGCTGTTCGTATTTTTACAGTTATGCCGCTTGTTGTGACTTCCTGCAAAATAATAACCTTTTATCGATTATACGGGCCCATGAAGCACAAGATGCTGGATATCGCATGTATCGTAAAAGTCAAACCACCGGTTTCCCTTCCCTTATCACCATTTTCTCGGCTCCTAATTATCTAGATGTGTATAACAATAAGGCTGCCGTGCTTAAATATGAAAACAATGTTATGAATATACGACAGTTTAATTGTTCGCCTCACCCTTATTGGCTTCCGAATTTCATGGATGTGTTTACTTGGTCGTTACCATTTGTAGGCGAAAAGGTGACCGAAATGCTAGTTAATGTATTGAATATATGCTCGGATGATGAGCTAATGACGGAAGAGAGCGAAGAGCCCTTATCCGACGATGAGGCTGCAATACGTAAAGAAGTCATTCGCAATAAGATACGAGCTATCGGCAAGATGGCTCGTGTTTTCTCTGTGCTACGTGAAGAATCAGAATCTGTGTTGCAACTTAAAGGACTTACACCCACCGGAGCCTTGCCATTGGGTGCACTGTCGGGTGGCAAGCAATCACTTAAGAATGCCATGCAAGGCTTCTCACCCAATCACAAAATCACCTCATTTGCCGAAGCTAAAGGATTGGATGCAGTCAATGAAAGAATGCCACCGAGACGTGACCAACCACCAACGCCCACTAGCGAGGAACAAAACAATTTGGCCGGCGGCGGAAATGATAATATCAATAGCAATACCAACAACAATGCCTCTCATAATGGGTAATTAGTAGGCCAGTAAGCAATATTTAGAATGAAAAAAGGAGAAATACATATAAAAATACATATATATATTTATATACATATATTTATATACATGTATATTTATCATAAAAGATTTTTTTCTTGAAATTTTTTTGGAATTTTCTGAAATCGGTTATATAATGTATGAAGCGTTTATTTATTTTTTAATTTTTATTTGAATTTTCTTTTTTCTCTTTTTTTGCGTATTTAGTGAAAAGAAATTTTACTATTTATACCTAAAAGCAAGGGTGATTGTTTTTAAAATAAATATTTCCATCAATGCCTCGAAAAGAAATGGGAATATGAACCCCGATGAAAATCATCTTAAAGCGTTTTGTTATTTTTGAAAGCGTCAAACAAAGTGAACTTCAAACGCGACTTATCTTGCTTCTAGCTATACTACAACGATAAGTTCCCTTTTTATCAAATGCTTCAAAAAAAAAAAAATGCCAAGTGCTTCTCAGTTTGTATCGTCAATTCCAGAAAGTGCCAAAGAATTGTGAGAAAAACATTATTCATGACAAATGTATTGTACTTGTATCAAAAACATCATATAATTACACCGCATTGTACATTTAGCAAAGGATTTCCAATTGAAAATCATAACTCTTAATAATTTTCAATGGTTCTTATGGTTCTTCTTCTAATAAATCAATCGAATCAAATATTAAGAGAAAACAATTTAATAGCAGAGTTTAAATAGTTCAAGAATAACCCGTGAAATAATTATCGTATTGAAAATGTATTTTAAAAACGATTTATTATAAATACGATTTGCGTACATAAATTTAAATTTATATTCAAAGAGTGAACTCATTTAATAAGCACATATTCTTCACATACAATGATTAAGCGGAAAAAGCGAATTGCTTTTGTATACAATTTCTTTGGTCAAATTTAAAATTCAGAATTTCAAGTTTTTAAATAAATCGTTAATATAAAGTTAAGGACCGGTAAAGGCATTTGCCTTCCGTTATGATTCCTATTTAAATTTTTATATATTAATTATTTATTTGCTTTTACATTCACGTTTTTCTTTAATGCACAACATTACCAAACCGAGGAATACTATACATTGCAAACACTTCAAATCCTATAAACATGACCTTGTGTCAGTTTTGTTTTACTTAAAATTGAATTTAACTAAACTGAAGGGATGAAAAAGCGAAATGCATTTTCAAAAGAAGTTTTTCTTATTTCTTCGCTTTATCTGTTGGTAAATATATTTTAGCGTTCACAAGCAACACATACAAACACACAAACACACACACACACACACACACACACACACACACACACTCTACAAATGCAATCCAACGTTCATTTAAAACTTGCAGTTGCGCTACAAGTTGCTTAAATCTGCATAATATGATAACTACGCCTAGGGGGACAATGAATGAACATCTAACGTTTTTATGATAATTAATCGGAAAGTCTATCAGATGCTTGGCAGCAACAGATTATAATTCCATTTAATATTTAATATTAAAGACTACTTAAGGTATCAATTGTCTTGATATTAATAAATGTTAGATTTATAAATAGTAATTCTTTTCTCTATTCCTCTATGCATATATGTGTAACGTAGAACGGTTGATTTTAAACAAAAAATATCCCGAAAAATTCCGAATGGACTTTGGCTATCTTTGAAGTCGGCAAATATCGGTTGGAGATTCTCAAAAATTTCATTGGTATGACATGACATAGCGAACCAGGGCCGGGAATTTTTACTAATTATATACGATTGTTAGCTTTTTGAAAATGAAACAAATAAAAGCACGACAGCGGACCAGGGCGCACCATTAAATGCTCTGTGCCACTCTACAATTATTCATCTAACGATTTTACAAAATGTTCCGATCGCAAGCACTTTCGACGGTGTTCGTGTTTCGGCCCAAACACGTCGATGTAACAAAATCTTATTAAAATATCTCAAAAATTACGACCTATAAGTTGAGTACAAGAAAACAAGACGGGCAAACTGATAGGCATGTTTAGATCGATTCGGAAAGTGCTTCTGAATAAAAGGTGGATCTATTTCAAATCCCTCTAGGTGTTGCATGCATTCGAGCAAATTTAATATACCCTTGTACCACAAGTAGTGTTGAGTATAAAAACTTCAAGACATCAAAAATGGATCTTTTGATCAATATATTCTTAATCTTGCTATAGATGTAAGATCGCAATGAATTCTTTGTGAAAAGCAATTTTTAATTAATATAATATATATATTATATCGATATATTTGATTTGATTGGATATTTATTAACTACTAAGGCATCCATAGATACAGAGCACATGATTCCGAAAATGCTAAATTTTGCGCGCAAAAGCATTCAATTATACCTTTTCGCTGAGCCGAGCTGAGCTGAGCTGAGCTGAGCTGAGCTGAGCTGAGATTTTCTTATCCTTGATCGTCTAACGTTAAAAGTGAAAGTTACTCCTTCTTAATGCGAGAAGTTCTTTAATGATAAATGGCTGAGATTCGACCACAATCCTGTCCTTATGAACAGAGTAATCTCTCTTTTTCTCTCTCTCTCTCTCTCTCTCTCTTTCTCTCTTTCTCTTTCTTTCTTCCTTTCCTTCTTTCTCTTTAATCTTACACTCGCAAATGGGAGGAAACGTTCTATATACCGAAATATTTCGTTAAGTAGGACCACCCCAGTCACTTTACGCATTGGCGCTTAAAATGCGTATTAAATATTTCCCTTGAAGGCGAGCAAGAACGTATAAATTACTTATGGCAATATATGAAATTTTCGTTTTGTTTCCCTTTCATCGTAAGCGGACTGGCCGACAATTCACGTTCCTTTGCTAATTGGTTTTGCCAAGCTGGAGATTTCTCAGATTCGGCAAATGAAAGGCAATCGAATACATTGACATTGAGATTGGTGCGAAAGACTTCTTATTACATAAATCATAGGGTCTCTGAAACGGAATGAATAAGTCTAATATCAGCCTTCCCTCGCCCTCCCCCCCTTTTTTTTTTTTTTGAATGGTGGATATAGCAGCTAGACAGATTGTATAATTTCCGGAAAAGTGCCTCGATTAATTTGGACGAATGCCTTCCTAGGGATTAAAATTGTCATACAATATTTGACTTGTAAGTGTCAAGTCAAGACAAGCATCACATGCGGAAAGATAATGCAATCGTGTTTATTGCGCAATTCATATAAAAAAATGTAAATGTAACTTTTTCCCATTCCTCAATTTATTTTTTGTTACGAAAATGTGTTGAGTACTCGTTTTTTTCTGTTTTTTTTTTTTTTTATATAATGCGATCGATTGCTTTTTCTAATGATGCACTTGGATTAATTTGAAACATAGATTAGTTGTACCTGTTGTTGAAGTGAAGCGGTGCCCTCTCCAAAGTACTCTTGAATGATTTGTGTAAACTTAATAAATAGGAAAACCTTTAGATATCATTCTCGCATTTAAAGTTAATAGATTCCTGCTGTTTGTTACCCTTCTGCCTTCAGTTAAGATAACTGATAACGTTAAACACTCAAGTTTGATTGCATTTTAAATTATATTGGTCTGCGGCACAGTTGACCGAAAACATTTACGTGCAGTCAATATTTCTAAGAGAAATATTATCATTTTCGGATTACATATCTAAGCGTCGAGTCCACTCCTATGGTGAGTTTTTCATTTTTTCATTTATTTTCCTTAAAAAATTGTAATTTCCTAATACCTTTCAAGGAATATCATCAAAGAATAACTTCTCCCTAAGGTGATGGAATAAATCTCTGCATTCGTCTTGAAGCAGGTCTCAAATAAATATACAGATGATGTCATCTGGTAGATAAGCCGTCCATGTTGCTCGTCGTATTGCCGCGAGCTTGCTTAGGCCGGAAATGCGATTGCGACGCGAGGCAAGAAAGAGCCCTTATATTAGGTTATTGTTCGGAAAGCCATTTCGTTTCAATCCCAATCGGAAATTTCATTATGTTTTCAAAAACATATTCTAACGGCTAATATACCAAATCTTGAAAAGATTTGTTTGCTTCTGCGCTAAATAGTTTTTGTTTGGTATGGAAAGTCGAAAGCATCAAAGTCCGGCATATTTGCGTTTTTTTTACTTTGGATAAAGTAGAAATCGTCTTAAAGCAAAAAAAAAATTGATGATTCAATGGGTATGATGAAAATGTATTGACCGAAGACAAGTGCTAAGCTAAACTGCTTTACAAAATTTCTTACCGACAATTTTGATATTGAAAATGTGCTATGTTCTAGAAGGTCAGTTCAAGTTCCTGATGAAGACAAAATGAAGGGATTAACTGATGCAAACCGATGAATAACAATTCGTCAGATCGCTGAGAGATTATATTTATCGAATTCGATCCTTCATAATATATATAAAATAATATATTCATGCATTACAAAAACAATGGTCTTTCATTTTGACCAATATCAACGAATAAGTCAATATATAAAATTTGCCAGGGATTTTTATTAATTATAGGCGTGACATGTGGCTGATTTGATGCCAGTTTTATTTATATTAAATTTTTGAAATTTTCATTTTTCCTCTTCTTATTATATTAGAAGTATATATGGTTACAGACGGTCTGATCAGCTCTTGATGCATTTTTTAACGACATACATTTTATAAATTGAACTGACAAAGTAAAATGTTAGCGATAATAAGATGCGCTTCTGGCCAATCATCTTAATGACAAGATCCTTCTAGTTTTGTTTCAATTATTTTTCCTGAAAAAAAAAACAATTTATTTCGAAATGTCAAGTAAGAGTAAATTAAAATTAAATTTCGTTTTTTTTTTTTTTTGCCCAGCCTTGTGCAAATCTCCAAGTCATTTATCATAAAGCGAAAGGCTCGCAAGCAAATATTGCTAAATCGATTTATTAGATCTATAGATAAAGTTTTCCCGCTAAAATTTGTTGCTCCCTAAGATGCAACTGACGTTCAATTTCCGCGACATTTCAGGTATGGAATGATGTGGCGGTTGTCTTGGTTCCAAGTTGTCGCTCAGTGCATATCAAAGTTTAAAGAGATGGATGTCATTTAGGAGATGATTTTTTTTGTGTTTCCAACTGGATTAGATTGGAAAAAATGCCCTTGAAGCTAAGGAATTAAGTTGGCTTTAATCACCGATCGATTTAAAAACAATTTCTGCACCAATTTAGGTCCTTTCCTCTGTCCGCTCATCTGTCCATCCGCCCGGCTAGTACTCAAAGTTATACTTCTTGATATACTCTAGACCTGTCTTTATATCGGTCTGTCTATCAGTCTTTTATTTCTCTTACAAATTTTGGGAAATTTTTTTTGAACCGATATGTTTTATCCTAAGGACGAACGTTATTAAAAATGGTTGGGATCGGACCACTTTTTCGATCACCTCCCATATAGCGCGCTATTTTAAAAAGTCTTTATATATATATATATATATATATATATATATATATATATGTATAAAGATATATATATAT
>KK502413.1:81893-103375 GCA_000688735.1 Glossina austeni | reverse complement strand
ACCTCCCATATAGCGCGCTATTTTAAAAAGTCTTTATATATATATATATATATATATATATATATATATATATATATGTATAAAGATATATATATATATAAAGAATATATATATATATATTAAGAGGTAAGAAAGCTATATTCGTCGGGGCCCGAATGTCGCATACCCACCATTATGCTTTTCGCATTCTACTCCCCAAGTTCTTTTATTTGATACCCATATCGCTGGTATTATTAAGAAAAAAATAATTGCGGGGTCTACAATATCACTTTTAGAATCAACCCATTTTTAGGCAGATAATATATATATATATATTTGAGGAATAGACAAAATAGTTTTAAGCCTTCTGTCTTGTTTGCCTTATTATAAATAAGCACAAAACCTCAAGAAAGTGTAAAAAAAAGAAAATTTAATCACTTGTAACTTTGTGTGCGCATGGCGGATGTTTTCCATTTTTGCACGTAAAGAGCAGAGTGTTTCGCAAAGTAAACGTGGAAAATTTCCACCTTCTCACTTTTATAATTTCTGAGTAACGAGCAAAAACTCGCATATTTTTATTAAGAAAAAGCAAATTTGCGTTCAGCTTATGCTCCACTGCGAACTTCTCCTCTGACCAATTTCGCCCATTTTCAATAGCAATCTGCATGCGAATATTTCTAATGTTTCTACCAAACTTTAAGTCGATATATTCATTTTTGCGACCAGGAGAGTACCAACAACACACACTACACAGACGGACAGACATGGCTTAATGAATTCAAAATTTCACGCTGATCAAGAATATATATACTTTAGAAGATTTCTGAAGCTTCCTTTTGGGTGGTATATATATTATGGGAAAAAACCAAAAAAAATGTGTATATCCCCATCTTACAGTGATGGGTATAAAAATGAAAAATGAAAGAAATTTATTTGTGCAACTATTAGGAGAAACTTAAATTATTATCTGTTTACACGATTAAATTCAAAAGGACGCTTGACGCTTAGAAATGATACCGTTAAAATTGGACTGACAACAAGTATGCATAATATACGTTAGGAAGGAAGGAAGGAAGGAATGCCTATATATGATATTTCGTTTTTTTTTTTGCAAGTGTCCGTGAACTCTCTTGACTAACTGTGCCTTTGTAGAGATTTATTTATCATTTCCTTTTTTGCTGCAATTCAAACTTTGCCATAACAAAAACATATACATATATACATATATACATACATACAAACATACATATATACATATATATATACATATAAAGTTTATGAAACGTATTTTTTCTCTTTTTAACTTTTATTAAAATGTAAAAAATCGAGATTGCGAAAGAAAACGAAAAAACAAAAAACACAGCAAGTGTTTTGTATTGCATTCTATCTAATAATTTAAATATAAATATAAAATTTTTTTGCTTTTTTCGTTTTTTTAATAATTTGAAAAATTCGACTAAAGTGCAATATTGGGCGTAACTTAATATCTTACTGTTACTATATAAGCAGTTTTACTAGTTGGCGCGTTCGAGGAAATTCCTATCGCATGTGATACATATATGATACATATATGATATAGTTATGATGAACGAGACTTTAAATATATTTAGTTGCATCCGTGCGTCCGTACGTCCAGTGTAAACAAGTTCTCAATCAACCTTTCACTAATCTAACAAAACCTATAGATCCTAAATCGAAAGGTTATCGAAATTATTTGCAAGTGTCGTATGCGACAAATTCTATTGTAATTGTAATGTGGTGGAACGTCGGACTCTAACTGTACTCGCTCATGACCTTAGCTCTCCAGCTTGAGCATTCTTATGAATCCCAATAGATTCGTCGATTCGGAGCGCCATACTCTCTCTGGGGCATTATGAAATGTTCGCCAAACATTTGGTATGTGATTCTGCAGATGGCCGTGCATTCGCACAACATATAATGGGACGTTTCCTTCACTCCTTCGCAGAATCTGCATGAATCGGCATCCTATATACTATATATATTTTTCATGTAGTATACGAGAAAGTTGTGATCCGTGTAGAAGCTAGTTACGAGACGTAAGTCGCTCCTTCGTACTTTCAATAGATTGTGTGCTATGCCCGAGAATTTAATAAAGGTTTTAGCTTGTCGTCGTCTTGTACTGTCCTTCCAATGGCTTGCCATTTTTTTTTTTTTTGTACCCATTGCGATACCAACCTCTTGATATGGCTCTTCGCTGCGCTGCAGAAAGCTTCCGAACATATTATAATCTTTGGGATTTCCGTGTTGGGTAAACACTCAACCAACGAGTCGTTCGTTGCCTTTGATGCGTGAATATCGCGGTACACGAGGTATAGTAAATGCACCGCATCGTGCTTCCCTAACTCTTTCAGGATGTGCAAGCCTAAAGGTTATTCTTTGCCTTTTCAGGGCCTTTGCTACGCGTACGAGGACGATTCGGATATGGAGTTGCGAACAGCTTTAGAAGAACTCTTCACTGAGGAACGTATTGGTTATATATGCGCATTATTTTTTATTGACGCGAATCGAGTTTAACAGTTGCGTTCATCAACGCTCAGTTGCGTTAGTTGATAGCGACAATTTAAACATTGTTTTAAACGTTCGAAAAGGCTTTCCACAAAATCGTAAATAGTAAGCGGACACACAAAACCGATCTCTCCAAAGTAGTCTTCGCTCCTAACGGCGTTTCTTTTAATTGATGGAAAAACAAATTGATGTGCGTATCCCGTAGTTGAAAAATGAACTGAAATTTATTGACCGTTAATTTTTCGAGAACACACCTATCGCCCGCCATCCCACGTGAGACTAACGATTTAATCACACGGTGCAATGATAAGAACAATAACTGCGCTTGATTAGTTTGAAAACTTTCGCTAGATGGAGGGCACACAAATGTTTCTAAGCGTTTGAGAAGGTCTCGTGAAGGCTCAGGCCACTCTGTGGGACAATCAATGCGGGCCATTAGTACGGCTATTTGAAGAGTCACTTGGGTGATATGCACATATGCAAAATGTCCTAGAAGAAGGTTACGAATCTGTTGCTTCTCTTCGCTTGATAGATGAACTACCAGAGCGAATGTCACGCCTCCAATATTTGTCGATGCCATTTTTCAAGTCAATCGCTGTCATTCAACGTACATTACTCTCCAACTGTTGATTTATGGCTGCTTCCGCAGCATGTTGCATATGGGGGCAATAAGGAGAGATGTGTTAGTGTTAAGAAGACACCTGATTGAGACTCCCATTCGTTTAACTGGACTTTAGCTTTTCGCAACTACTTCAGCATTTGTATCATATGGCGACGCTGGCAGCACATCCATGATAAACGGGTTACGGGATAAACGGGTAAACATAAATGATGATCGGGACGTTCGAAATTCGATCTGCTATTTGGAAATCAATTGACTAGCTGGGATAATAAATAGAATGCTTTTCGTGAAATAAGACAAACATTTTTTAATTGCGCATCTTCGAGAGAGCGATGTGCAAAGACGAGTAAAGTACAGTGGCTTCGGCGGCACAGGACATGAGATCCATTCGCTATGTTGTTAGGTGTCTCATTAGCGTCATCTTCCTTTTATTTCTTTGTTTTTTTTTTTTTTTTTTCAGGTCCTTTAGATCCTTTATGGAAGGGGGTATCTGATAACGGAAATAATAGAATGCAAAAAATTATTATATTAAGTTATTCTTCGTCTAGCATACGCATATGTGGTATGCGAGCAGTGTTGCCATATATTATTAATTATGGTATAGTACAATTACGCTTACATAACATATGCTTAAAATATTTTCATATAATTATTTTTTTTTTTTTTTTTTTTTTTTTAATCTTCAAAAGTATGTATTTTATGAGGAAAAAACAATACAAATAACAAAGATTTGGTCTTCTGAGCCGAATACAAATTCTTTCTCGTTTTTATTTTATATTTTAATAAATAAATAAATTAAGAATTTTCTATAGACGGATTTTCAATATCAATCTATAAGGTGTAACAGTTTCGTTATAAACGAATCTTTAACTATCATGCATTTGCTTTACTCTCAAATTGTTAAACAATTTAATCGATTATTATATATATAAATATGTGGTTTTGTTTTTTTCTTTTTTTCTTTCTTTAATTTATTTATTTTTCATCTAATATTATTGTTATTGTAATTATTATTACTATAACTCTTTACCGTAATTTTTTTATTTTTTATTTTTTTTTTTTTGTTAATATTTTATTTATTTATTATTTTTTATTTCATTATTGTGTTTATTATTTTTGTTTATACGTCATTTTTTTTATGTATATGTTATGTATACCTTTGTAACTGTTATACTTACATATGCTATACATATATGTCTTTATATATATATATATATATATATATATATATATATATATATATATATACATGTATACATACATACATAGAGACATACATATATACATAAATAATTTGTTGTGTTCCTTAATAATAAATGATGCAAAACAAATTATAATAAAATAAAAATCGCAAAAATATAAACAATTTCTTAACTCTTGTATAGTGTATATATTATATATATTTACCTTTTAAGTTATTTAATTATAATTTTTATTTTCATGTAAAGAACAAGCAAAAAAATCAAGAAGAAAATTTTAAAAATAAAAATTAAAATAAAAAAAAAATAATAAAAACAGTACGTTATAGCTATTCTCCTCTGTTTATATCTATTCTGTTAAACTACTTTTAATAAAATAATTCTAGCATTTTTATTGTTATACAGCAAAAAAAATAAATAAATAAATAAAATAAATAAATATATAAAAACAAAATAATAAAGCAAAATAAGAAGAAAATAACAGTCAAAACCATATAGAAACGGTAAAGGAAAAAAAAAATTGAAAATCAACAAAAAATATTAACTCATGATATTAGTTAAGTTAAATCTAAAAAATAATTTAGAAAAAAAAAAAAATTAAATTTATTAAAATAAACAATTAAGTTATATGTCATGATATGTAATAACATAGGTATTATATATTCATAAAATACCTACAAATAATTATTTATATAAATTATAAAAGTAAAAAACATCAGACTTTTAAAATTTATAAAAACAAAAGAAAAAAATATATAAGTAAAGGAATATAAAAGTATTGACATACATATACGGACATAAAATACATATATATATATATATATATATGTATGCATGCACACACGGAGGCTTCGTGTGTGTATAGGTGAATGTCTTATATATATAATATACGTGATAACGTGTGTGTATGTACGTACATGTTTATCAATATATATATATCAGAAAAAAATGAATTCTGAACTTTACACTTAATAAATAAAACAAATAAATAAATGAAATCAAAATATATTTGCATTCAATTCAATCTTTTTCCAATACACTCTTCTAAGTATACAATACAAACGAGTATATATATTTTAAAAATAAATTTAATTAAAAAAAAACAAAAACTTTAAAAGAAAATTTATAAAAAAAAACAACAAAAAAAAGAAACAAAGCAATTTTCAAACCAAGAAAAACAAGAACAAGAACAAGTCTCTATTAAATATTCAGTAATACTTAATTGTCATAAATCGAACAAACAAAAACAAAAGTTTGTTTTTAAGCTGCTATTAAATAAATCAAACCAAAAGGACAAATCGTATAATCGCCCGTTCGTATAATCGCAAACAATTTATCTCAAGTAACTGCTGAGATTTTTTTTATTTTTTTTTTTGTTTTTTAAATTAAAAATCGCCCTTTTTTTTAAATTCATCAAATTATTTCAAAGGTTTATAATATTCAGAATTATATTTTAGAAATCTCTAATCACGTAGATATTATGTTATTTAAAAAATCATGTATGCAACGAATGTTACTTTCGAGGAAATCGTAATAATTGTATTACGGATCCATTTACTACGTCCGTGTTAAACCGGAGACAACTAAATGACAAGATGGCCCAACATTTTGTTAAAAATTTAACTACGAGATAATTGCGGACTTTCTGTTATCTACAGCAGTGTATTGCAGTAATTTATCTTCTTCCTCTTTCATTCCCTCTCATTCTGTTAATAGTTTCCTGGTTTTGATGTCGCATTCCTGCAAACGTTTGCAAAGCGTAGATAGCATAGATAATTCTGTGTTTTCAAGTGAATATGCGCTATGGTATACATATAAGTACGTACGTGTATAAGAAAAAAAATCAAATAGTAGATAAGTATACAGCGTATACATTATTGGTTTTCTCTTCACTGTTTATTTCATATTGAAAATTTCTAAATGTTTTATGTTCGCCAAATGCTTCCAATAAATTTCAATAAAAATTTTCATATCAAGTAATAAATGCAGAAATTTTTTATTAAAAAAAAAAAAAATTATGCTGTAAGACTACTTTATTTTTATCTAATTTATTTATTATATAAGTACGAGGTGTTTTCAAAAAAATAAAGGTAACTTTTTTTTTATTCGAAAAATATTTATTTATTCATCAATAACATATCGTAGTATTGTCCCCCTCAAAATAGTCGCCCTTAAATATAATAAATACACTTGTAATCGGTTTATCTCCGTCCTTTCATGCGTCTTTCCAGTTTTGTGTAAATAACAAAAAGCCGGATGGGACCAAGCACCGGTGAGTATGATAGCTGAGGCATGATTACGATCTTCTTTTTGGCCAAAGAATTACGAACAAGCCATGATGTGTAAACTGGTGCATTCGTACTGTCACAGGTTTCTTGCTCAAAGCATCTGAAAAATTGCATGGCAAGAGGCGACATCGATATGCCGACATCTTCAGTCATTTTTCTAATAGTGACTCCACGATTCGTCACACAACAATTATCTTTACTGCTTCAACGTTTTCATCAATTGTTGACGTGTTGAGGCGTCCAGGATGGGCAACGCCATTAACATCTTCGCGGTCGTTCTGTGAACTGCTCATATCAATTATAAACATTTCTTTTTAGTCAACACTTTAAGCGACTTCGAGCATTTAATTAAATTTTTCACACAAAATTTAACACGAGTGCTTTGATCCATTTTTTTCGATAACAAAAAATCGCCAAGCACACCGAAACACATCTAACCTCTATATATCTGTCAAAAAAAAAAAAGCAAAAATGCAAAATGCAACATTGTATGTTGGGACCATTTGCATGTGCAAGATAACTAAAAAAAATCGAAGCCCACGAAATTTGAAAAGTTACTTTTTATTTTGAACGCACCTCGTATATCTATTAATTCAATTCGCGTTCACGCGCATGTGAACAACACGTTTCGCAACTTTCGATGTCATACATAACTGATTGTGCATTCGAGAATATACTCTAGAATGTTCGAGAATATTCTACAATAGTCTCTAGAATATCCCCGAATTTCTTTAGATGTCTTCATAGCATGTTTTCATTGAAATTTATTGAAGCGATTGGTGGGTATAAAATATTGAATTCTTCAATTCCGAATAAACGACGGAAGGAAAACAAATCATATTTTCCACCCATCTATTGTTCGTACATACGCGCTTATATTTATACCAAAGCGCATATTCACTTAAAAACCCAATATTACATATGCTGGCGACAGGATCTCTGCCCATGCAAATAGTGAGAATGAAAGAGGAAGCAGTTCAAATGCTGCAAATTAACATTGATTACTAATACGCTTGAGTGGCCGAGTAGGCAAGAGTCTCGACTAACAATTCAATGGTCGTGGGTTCAAACCTCAAGTACGGTGGAATTTTTAATAATAAAATAATAGATAACATCGTTACTACAAAAAGTCCGTAATAATCTCCTAATTGGAATTTTGATTATAATACTGGACTTATTTTGTCATTTAGTTGCCTCGGGTAAAACTGATTTAACACCGATTTGATGTGATGATGAGACTGCAATAAAATTTTTTAGCGACGGTTCTTTAATTTCGTTTTGTTATGCGTGTGCGTTATAAAATTATAGAACCACTATTATACACTATTTCGTCCTATATTCTATGCATCACCATCGCCTGACAGCACGACTTATTATTATTAATAGTTTCCGATCATTTTTGTAAACGTAATCGATATATTTGTTGATGAAAGCTTGTACTTCATCCATTTTGTTTTCTTCAAGCCTGCGTCAAGCAAGAAAAAGGATTTCGTATTTCGAATGTAAACGATTTTTTTTTTTTTTTAGTTTGATGCAACTGTGGTTAGCAAAATGAATGCATCTGCTTGGATCGCTGGCTCACTTACTTTTTTAATCGCTGCTATTGACTCGGAACGGTCACACCGAAGCATCTTCTTGAATCATGGGCGAAAGAAAGGGAAACTCTTAGATATATCAGTTAGCCGCGGCCCTTGAAGAAGAAGGATATTTGCTGAATTTTCGTCAACGTACGGCGATCTGTGCGAAGATTCATTATCCTGATGCAGAAAACTGGGAATTGTTCGACGTTTTTTTTACGACACTCGATTTTTAATTCTATGAAATGAACTCCTTACGCATACAACCAACGAAACTTTATCTTTAGACTTCTTTTTATCATGATTTCTTTTTCCGTTTCCCGTTTCGTTGTTGTTTCAATCAAGTTGTCTACGGTTAGTAAGCATCAATCCTTGTCTCATAAGTAGCACTTATGTAGTTCAGATTATCATCTCTCTTACAGAATTTATTACTTCAGCCATTGGAAAGCCGAGTTGTTTTTTAAAAAAAAAAGATCTTTAGTATTAAAATCGGTTTTATTTGGTATTTTCTTCCCGCGGTTGAGATTGATGGTCTTTCGCCTTCCATCTATAAAATCTTTGTACACACTGTCTTAACACTTTGAATACATCGGCAAAAGAAATTTCTTCGTTCAATTTATTCCTTTTAAACGTTCGTGGACAACAATTTCTTCTTCTTTTTCTTAATTTGATTGGCCGCCAAATGTTAAAGGTTCAATGTAAACAAGAGGTCCTTGGCTGAACTTTAATAAAGTCAGTGATTAGCTTAGGCTATAGTTTATTATTCTTTCCATTTTTTCTTTATATTTCTTAGTTAGATCGCTTGTGGTACGGGGTATATTAAGTTTGAGCGGAAGTATTTAACGCGCAGAAAGATCCATCTTCTATTATACCGAACGGTTCAGATCCATTTTCTGGATTGATCTAAGCCTGTCTGTCCGTCTGTCTGTCTGTCGGATGCCTCTCCATGTATATTTGTATTCAAGCTTCAGGTCGCAATTTCAATGAAATAAAGTACACTGTTGTTGTTTGACGAATGCTATTGAAAATGGTTCGGATGGGACTATCTGCTCGATCACGCCTTATATTGATAAGTCGTTATAAAAAACAACAATAATATAATTTTTAGAATGTCGGGACAGAAGTCGGTCATTAATCATATTTCAGCATATCACTTATTTGTCAAAACTTTGGATCGGTTGCGAAAGTTCCTTCGATCAGTTACCATATAACCGTTCCTACGAGAAACGAATCTTTATATAATTTGAAAAAAATTCTAAATTTCAATACTTATTGATAAAAACTCATTCATAACTATAATTTAACATTAATGAACTGAATTTGCTAAATTTAGATCATCTTGACCTTCGAGTATCCTCCAATATGAGAGCTTTCCTCAATTTCATTTAGTTTTTGTCGTGTTATTAAAAAAATGAATGTTGAATGAATGCTATTAGGCAAAGTCGTGTAGGGTGTCTAAAGATCGGCCTTGCCCGACTATCGCATTCTTACTTGTTTTTTTTTTTTTTTTTTTTTCAAAAGAAGAAGCAAATTTTCCCAATAATGCGTTTGTGTAGAGAGAAGGGTATTGAGGGTTCGGTATGTATTTGCCTTACATACAACATATGCAATATTAGTTAATCACCTTAAAAGCGAATAACATTAAGCTTATCTTGTCTTATTTGTTCTTCACTTGTTATCATTCATTTATTTTATATTGCATTTGCAATCATTGCAATCTGTTTGTTCAACTTGCACTTAAAAAAAAAAAAAGAAAAAAAAAAAAGGGTTTGTTTTCATACGAGCGCCTGTCCATTATACGCATGTAGGAGTTGATTGAGTACAACTTTTTAAATAACGAAATATTAAGCGACTTTATTTTTAAATATGCCTAAAATTTGCATTTCTAACTAAGAATTGAACGTAGACACTAAGCGACATGAAAGCATCCCAAAGGATTCAATGAGTGGAAGTTTCGCAAAATTTTTACGAAAATATTGTTTTATTGAAATTGTTTTCATTTCATTAAACGTCTAATTCCAATGCAATGGAAGCACCAGCACGAGCCGATTTCAATTGTCTTCCGGATTCTTGTAAGCGTAGGATCGTTATATCTTGGCCTAATTGGGTCACTTAGCAAACAGTTAACAACAAAAATAATCTTCACTACCTCTCGAACGACTATTGTTTCTATCGAAGAAATCAATTCAATTCAATTACAATTTTTTTCATTCAATCTATTGCCCAGTACAGTCCATATATTCTGTAATGCGATTTTAATTAATTAAAAGGAAAAAATTAAAACTAATTAAAATTAAAGTTCTTGCACTTGCTTAAAAATCAATTCAAAATTTTCTGTTAGTCTATCCATTAAATATTCTCTAGGCCGTAATATAACATTCGTTTCGATTCGTTAAAGCTTCGTTCAGGTATCGATTATAAGCAGAGATAGATAATGAAAAGTTTCACAATTGCAAGCGAACACAATCCGTTCATATATCATAAACATCCGATATGTGAGCCGATATCGTAACACATTGATTACTATTCCCAATATCTATACGAATACCAATGAAAGTAAATAAATTAATTAAACATAATTAAAATCGAAGCGATTACGCCTTGGAGAACTCTTTCATGATACGATCAGTCGTTGTTCCATAAACGAATTGTGCTCAAACAGTACTTTATATAGGTAGCTTTGTGCGTTTTTGGCAAAGTGGACTTATTGCGCATCGTTATGCAGTCGATAAAAAGTTTCTGCGCTTTACATACTACGCAGCATTTTCAATTTTATTCAACAATTCAATTGTTTTAAGCATTTTTTTATTTCGCTTGATGTAATGATTTTGTCACTGAATAATAATTAAAATCAAACAAAACCTTCGAGATTGAAGAATGCTTTGAAACATAATGAACTCTGTTTAGTTAGTTCTCTTGTCTCGCAAATTAAACAAATTGCCTTGTTTTTGTTTTTCAAACATGAAACTGAATGATGAATAAATTCAGTTATATAAAATAAATAATAAAAACAAATAAAAAAAAAAAAAAAAAAAAAAAAAAAAAAAAAAAAAAAAAAAAAAAAAAAAAAAAAAAAAGAAGAAAAATAGATATACGAAGAAAATTGAAGACACACACAAAATCTCTCTAAACTCTAATGCACATACATATTTATTGCTCTAACCCTGAATGGAAATGATTATTTAATACTAATAAAAATAAAGGCAACCGGTTAAAAACTTAAAAAAAATATATATAATTATGTAGAGTTTTCTTATTTTGCGAACGAACGAACCCATCCAAACTAACGATCTCTCGAATTTTAACTCGAATATTACCTTAAGGATAACACATATAAAAAAAAAAAAAAAAAAAAAAAAAAAAAAAAAAAAAAAAAAAAAAAAAAAAAAAAAAAAAAAAAAAAAAAAAAAATTAATTTGTCTTAAGAATTGTCTTAAATCTTTTTAATTACCATTGGAAAAGGTATGTTGCAGCGAATTATGGTTGCATCAGTTATACGATTTGAGCTAAAGCTTTCAATGTTCGCGTAAAATGTTTAACTTAAGTTAGAATATCTCAAGCGTTAGTTTTTTTCCAGTATTTCGTGATGAAGAAACAATTAAAAGCGCATAAGGGGGAGGGTAAAGCCCACCTTTAAAATTTCCTTTACTAGTCGACACTTATCCATAGATCGGCGTTATATGGCGCGTGGTTGAAAATGTCGAGCGATCCCAACCTTTTTCAACAGCTTTCGTCCTTGGAGCAAAGTATGGCAGTACACCAAATTTCGTCAAAATATCTCGAAAATTACGACCTGTAGGTTGAATACAAAATTAACATAGACAGACGGGTAGACAAGCTAAGATCGATTCTAAGCTCTTTACGTCCGCACTGAAAAAATAAGGCGGACAGACAGACAGACAGACAAGCTAAGATCGATTCAGAGAATAGTAATAAACGGTAAATCAATCCAAAGGTAAAGAGTTTACGTCCGCGCAAAATTATGCCACTTGTAGTATAGCGTATAAAAACAAAAACAAGGCAAACGGACGGACAGACAAGTTTAGATTGATTCAAAAAATGGTAACAAAAGATAAGGCAATCCAAAGGTGAGTCTTTAGGTCCGCGCAAAATTATACCACATGTAGGATAGGGAGGTGAGTAAAGGTGAGTCTTTACGTCCGCACAAAATTATACCACAAGTAGTAAAGGGCATAAAAACAAACCTAAGGCATAGGCAAAGTGTGTGCGTATTTAGGAGAATTGAATCCGACATTGAGATTAAATTATAGACGAAAATCATTATTTCGAGAAAATATCGCTTTTTTATTATAAAGAAATTGTCGCAATATTTTTAGCATTAGCTTGCCATCCAAAGCACTGCTAACCTTTCAGTGTATATTAGTTAATGGGTTATCACTTCGAAATGAATTATTATTTATTTCAATCATATGTGCATGTGAAGCTTGCATTTACGCGTGTTTTTCCAACATAGTAAACATTTGCGTACATATATCTGCACGTGTTGTGAATGCTTCTATAATGGACTCACCATTTAAAACGAACAGTTTGGAAATAATAATCGGTACTTATGAAGAATTCCTGTTGGGTTATAAAGTTGAATTAAAAGTCGGTATATACATTAAATTGTAATAAATTGTGAGTGAAGGTGAACTTTCATCCATTTGCAGGATAATAAACCGGTTTTAGTGCAATCGTTCGCTGACAAATCGCATTCGGGCTCAATTAGATGCGTTGCCGTCCATAAACAATGGATAGCTACTGGGGGCACAGATGATCGTGTATTCATCTACGATATGAATAGCAGAAGCCAAACTCAGGTAAACCTTTAACAAACATTCGAACGTGCGAATGATTATGAAAACGGTTTAAATCAATTATTTAAAAAAAAAAAAAACAAATCCCATAATTGCTCATTGAGTGTATTTGGTGTATTTATTCATTCTGCTATGTTCGTACATATATGTTGGATTAACTCTTGCAATGCTCGGGATACGAAAGTGAAAAAAAGCATATGATTTATACTGTTTTTACATTCAACGTGGAAATATTAAATATTTGCATTTTACAGATTTTACTATGTCACGAGGGCTCCCTGAATGACTTAACATTTACTCCAGATGGTACACATTTGTTGTCCGTTGGTGATGATGGTCGCTTCATTGCTACGCGTTCGAAAACCTGGTCAACTGAAGCTTGTTGGAAACGAGCGCATAATGGTTTAGCGGCAACACATGTCAGTTGTCATCCCAGCGGCAAATTGGCTTTAACTTTAGGCTCCGACCTAATACTGTGCACATGGAATTTAATAAAAGGTCGAATGGCTTATAAAACGAACTTAAAAAGTCGCAATTCTTTGGGTCGTCAACCGGATTGTTTAACTTGGTCAAATTCCGGTGATTATTTCACACTTAGTGGTCCGCGCGTAGTGGAAATTTGGTCAACCCAAACGGCTAATGTTTTACACAGTCATAGCACCAAGTCAAAACCTACTTGCATATGTTGGACGGACGCCGAAACTTGTGTCGTGGGTTTGGAAGATGGCAAAATCATGTGGCTTTCACTAAACAAGGACGAGAAAGTAAAACAATTTCATGTAAGAGGTTATGAGACATTTATTAAAGTATTCTTACCTTTACTCGCAGGAATTTGAATTAATTGCTCATAATGCTCGAGTGAAAGCTATGCATTCATTTAAAGATTATTTAGTAACATCATCAAGGTAAGTCCATGGCGTAGTCTAAAAAATATTAAGTCCCATTACATAGATGACTTTTATTAGTTCGAAGGGTCAATGCATACTCACATAAATTGGATGAAAAAATAAATTTTGCAACTAATGGAAGCTAAATATTTTCTAGACTACCTGCACTTATGTGTTAAACTTTCAAACGCTCTTTTTCTTAAAGTTCGGGTGAAATAAAGCTATGGCAAATCAATGAAGCAGGGACACACTCAAAAGCAAAACTTAAAGAGCTTGCAGTTACCAACATCGGATGTCGGCCCACTTGCATAAACATACTTGATCTTGAGCAATTTGGGAAAGACTACAGCGTTAGTGCCACCTGCGATGAAGGTCATAAAGAAACCAAATCAATGAATAATACGGAAAAACCGTTTCCAAGCGGTGTCGTCATCATAGAATACGATACAGACGATGAACAAGAAAGTAGTAAACAAACCAAGGCAAGTAAGAAGAAGTCAAGCGGCAGCGATAAGGCTGAAGAAGAGGCTATCGAAGAGAAAGATAGCGAGGAAGAAACTATTGATTACGTCAAAAATGATGCAGATAGCGATAGCGATGACGACAATGCGACATATCGCGAAAGTAAACGAACATCTATGCACGACGCATTGAAAGGCAATAAACACAAATTCAAGAAAACGCAGAGCGAAAAGATTGAGAACAAGAAAAAAAAAATTCATGGACACAATGAGCAAAATATTTTGCATTCTAAAGCGAAGAAAAGGAAATAGGTTTTGCCTATTAGGGAGAATAAAATGAGCAGAATTTGAAATCATCCAATATCAAGCGATAATCATGGAGATAAATTTCGTGTCATCGTGTCCCGGTTGCTGTCACCTTAAAAATCTCAAAAAAAAAATATTTAATAAATCGAAAATTAATTGTGCCGATATACGGAAACCTCGAAGTAGTTGATCCTTTAATGTTATCCTAGAGATTAGATCCGACCACTGTTGCCATTAGATTTTCATTTGTTAAAGCCGCGACGGTTACGGATCTTAAAGATTAATAAAGTTTCACGTATCACTGCCGACTTCATATGTTTTCTTCTTTCCCGTATATCTCGCGTTTTTGAGCGGGTTTTGAACCTATTGTCACTTCCTTGTGCTTCATAGTTTCTTAAAATATCAGCTCAATTTTCAGTCGCTCATTTATGTTCAAAACTCACTATATCAGTCACTTTACTAAGTCTTTCCGGTGGAATTATGCGATTTCAAGTATATTTGTATATATGTATGTATATTTTTTTATTAAATAGAATAATGTTATTATTAATGTTAAGCCTATGGACTCTGCTATGTGAAGTCGTAATACAATCGGAACACACTATTTCATCTTCTTATCTTCTGACAATTTTCTTGAACGTTTGATTTTCTCATTCTTTTTGGTCATTTGACGTATTGATCCCTTTTGCTGTAATACTAATGAATTTGTAAGATATGTCTGTTTATCAGACGTTAGACGTTCAGAAACTGGCACTGGGGCTTTTAAGCGTTTCTTCGATATTGCTATTGTTTTATAATGAAATCGAGTCGTGCCCTTCTCCAATTTTGGGCGATTTTCCGTATTATTTCCATGAATTCGTGTCAGAGCCGGGCAGTCTTTGCTTAATATATAGGAACCATTAGGCAGTGGATAAAGATTTTGCGTGTTTATTTCAAATTCACTACAGCTGGTGTCTGTGTCAGAGTCAAAGCTGTTGTTGTTATTCCATTCAAGAGGTCTCAAAAGTTTATTATCACATTCCCGTAAAACGTCTTTGTCACTGTTTAGCTCTTCCACCATTCGTTCCAAGACTAGATAGTTTAATACAATTATTCCTATCATGATAACAACGACAGCCTCTTTATATTGACTCGACAGATAAATCGAGGTCAAAGCCATTATTTGTATTAACCATTTAACAATATTTTGCGAGCGCTCATTTGTCGGTGGACCCTGGAGATAGCAACATAAGAAGGATATCAATCCAGTAATCGCAACATACGAAGCAAAATATTGAGCATGTGTTACCAAAATCATTTGAATGTTAACCCATAGTAAACGTAACAAATAAAAACCGATCGCGCAACCGCCAATAAAAATTCCATACATCATTGTGCGTCTAAATAAAAAAATAAATCTTAAAAAAAGTAAAGAGAACAATTTTCATAATGCATATTTACTTTGGCAATAACTTTCCGGACATCCAGACAATAAGAAAGATTGAAGCGAAAACTCCAATTATTGTACCGAATATGGAATAAAAAATTGCATTCGTAGTCAAAATTTCCGCAAAAAAGAACATCAAGATGCCGCCTAGCAATAATAAAAAGCGTCGATAATCCACCGTTGATTGTTTTAAATATACGGCGTACGAATAATCGGTATGTATGCCGAAGCAACGCTGAGAAAATGGAGACAACGACTCACTTAAGCGTTTTTGGGAAAACAAATTCATATTCAAAAAAGTACGATTCTCATCATAGTGTTTTTTGACTTCGGCCGGTGTTGAACCTTCATACTGCGTATAATCATCGCCATCAACATCCAATTGGAAAACAACACTTGCTAAGAGGCGAGATAATGATTTGCTAGTACCCCGATAGCAGTAAATTTGCATTCCTCTGTTGAATACGCCGCGTTTAAATGGCGTGTGCATCAACATCGAACCTGGTTCCATAAAATTTACTGAAATTTAGAAACGAATGTCATCGATTTAAGGTTATAAACAACAAAAAGCAGGTTCAATCACTTATGAGCTTATCTGGTTTTTCTGAACTCGTAATCCATAAACCGTTTTGTGTAAGAAAGATTCCAAATAATAACATTAAACTAATTAAATGCATTTTTTTAAGTTTCTATTGCATAATATTTAACTTATATAATTTTTATGTTTTTATACAAAATGCATGAAATTTCAATAAAATAAAAACGAAAAAAAACAATCTACTTTAAATTTTTATAATTGCATTTGTTAGAAAGAAATGACGGTTTGTCATAATCGTTTCGAACGAAAATTTTTTGATCACCTGCAAGTCAACAATACCTATAAACAATTTCGGCAAAACAGGGCGGTAATTATGTAAGCGGAAATGATTGTCACTATGTTTTTTCCGGAATACAGTTGATTGTCGCACAAGAGGCCAATCATATATCATTATCGCTAACGTTGCAAAAAGTTTCGTCAAATTCCCATTACAATGCAATAATAACTGAGAGAGAGGTAAAAAATGAGAGGCAAATTGACATTTGTTTGTTTTCTATAAGCAAACCACATATGGTATGCAATCGCAAACATTCAAAATGAAATGAAAATTAAGTAAAATTTATGTTAGGCCATAAAATGATAAATGAATTTCAATGTTGAAAGGATCATAATCGATTTACAAGAAATTTGCATTTAATTGCTGCAGATTAATAAAATTTCCTTGCAAATGAATAGTGTTGGTGCACTTTTTAGCCACACAAATTGAAAAGAATTGACAACAGATGCAATTTTCTCATATGAAATATTTGAAAAAACAGCAGCAAAATGTGATATAAGACTATTGCCATCAAAGGAAGAAATTATTGAAGAGTTTAAGAGAGTGCGGTAAATGAAGACGAAATATTATTTTGATCCTTTCATGTGCGTCGCTGTTCTCCTCTTCAATAAACGAGCATAAAGGGAAGTTACGATATTGTGCGCTGACGATGTACACATTGACTCCATTCCTCAATTTAGCTCGATTTATACAAAAAAAATTTTATGTATCAATTATTTTTTTTCCTATTTCTTCGAAGCTCAAATGCTCACAAATTTATTCACAAATCTAATTCTGCGCAAAATTTAATTCTCGAAATGAAAAATAATTCAATTTCTAACAGCTGTTTATATTTTTTTTACAGCTATTTTGCCACAAATGCAACTCTAAAGGAGAGTTTCGTGACAACTTCTCTTGGTTTATACTTAATAGTAAAGCAAACTTGCTGTCGTCAGGTTGTTTGGTTGGTCTGATCAATGTTTATATATTATATATTACATGCCTAAAAAAGGGTCAGTTCTAAAATGAACATGGTAGACGCAGCGATTACTTTTTTCTTAATATCAGCGATGTGGGTATCAAGTAAAAGAACTTGAAGAGTAGAATACGAAAAACACAGTGGTGGGTATTCGAGATTCGGCCCCGACAAATATAAGTTTCTTCTCTGTTAACATATATGTAAATATATAAAGACTTTTTAAAATAGTACGTTATATGGAGAGTGGTCGAAGAGGTGGACCGAAAAAAAAAAACAGAAATCGAACAGATATTAGTGTTAACAAATGACCTTTTTCTCATTATAGCTACGCGTTGAAGAATGTTTCCACAATTACGTCGACATATAAACATGGAAAAGTACTAGTACAACGCCCATCTTCAGAACAAAATTATAAAGAGTGTCCCACAATTTACGCAAGATTTGAATTAAATAGCAAAAGTTTTTTTTTTTTTTAATAATAATTTTTTTATTGAATGATAGTGTACATAGGATACGGTTATATGTGGAATAGCACATCGGGTAAACGGCCTTCACGGCTTTCCTGGCGCACACAAGCTCTTTTATCGAAATTTCCGATTTGTGGCCGTGAAACTTCCATTATTTTGGAAATATTGTTCAACAATGAAAACGCAGCGCTCTCGCGTGTAATGCTCCATTTTTACTAAACCCTGAAGTGTCAGCTGGTAGGATTAGCAATACTTTACCGCATAAATGGCGGTAAATTCAAATCTTGCGTAAATTTCGGACACCCTGAAGCGAGCGCCTCGTTCATGTTTTTCTAAACTTTCATTAATTGCTGAAATAAATCGGGATTCATATCGTAAAACATATCGTTTTTTTTTTTTGTTGTTGTTACATCAAAATTTTGTTATACGTCATATGAAGAGAAAAGGACTAAAAAATCATTTACATAATAAACTATTTTTATATGCTTCATATATATATATATATATATATGTATATTATGTTTTAAAATCAAATCAATACTTAAATTTATTGAAATCTTAAAGCTAAGATGACTCTTGTTGGTGTTGTTGTTGTTACTATGTATAAATTTCGTGTTAAAACTTAACAAATATGAATTTCAAGTTTCTCTTAACGCGAGACAATTTAAGATAATAAAAACATTAATTTAATACAACAATAACTTTTCTTATTATTATTATTTTTTTTGTTTTTTTTTTTTTGTATATTTGCGGATTTATGCTTATCGTATAAATAAGCATACGTACATTATAAATACATATAAGTGTGCATGTATTGCAATTAGGTATGTATTTATATACATATTGACTAAGTGCCTTTATATTCAAAAATAATTAATTATCAAAATAACTACAATAATAATAAGATTGATACATAAATATATAAAAAAAAAAAAAAATTGAAACTCTCTAATATATGTTTATTTCTTTTGATCATAATAAAAAGTGCTAAAGCGAAGATGAAGAAAAGAGTAAGAGAAATAAAACGGATCAAAACTATAAAAAAAAAAAGCAAAAAAAGCAAAAAAACAAAAAAGAAAAACAAATTAAAGTTTGAAGAGAATTCGAGAGTGTTAGGGCAGTCACTTGAATGGGTTTTAAATACAAATGCCTAAAGGTAAAAATTGATACTATGTATTACATGACTTAAGATTTTTGATCACAGCCCTGAAAACACAAAAAAATTGATTCAAATCGATCTTCAACGAATTTTTTTTTTTTTTTTTTTATAATTATAACAAAATCTACGGATAACAAACACATCGATAAAATAAAAGCTCATTATATCTTTTAAATACAATTAAATGTATTCCACCAATGTTTTCATTCTTGACTTTTAAATTATTTTCCTAATTATTAAGGATTAAAGAGCATAATAAAAAACAAACAAAAAAAAAAAAAAAAAAAAAAAGAAGAAGAAGAAAAAGAAAAAAGTAACTAACGGAAAAACTCTCTCTACGTATATGTATAAACGTGCAATTTTGGAAGAATTAAAACTACAAAGTATTGAGATATGGTAAATATATGATTAATGATTTAATTCAGTGCGATTGGCAGCTACTTCAGCCAGTATGAGTAGATCTGAGGTAGACGATATATTGTCGTTTAAATTATTTAAAATTTCGACAGATCTTTGATTCAATGGTGACGGACACGATGCCAAATTTAATGCAGTAACATCGGCACATTTATTGTCTGTCATATTAATGTCTTTTTCACAAGATCCATTATAGGTTATGGCGAGCGGGGTCTCTTGCAAATAACAACAACCATTTATAGTTAGCACGGAGGCAACTTCATTTTCTATGGCGCTGACATCACGTCTAGTTATGCTCTCTTTGCGGGCTTTACGTTTTTGACTGCCTACCACTGCGACAGCAGTTGCGTGCTGTTGCTTCTGTTGATGTTGTTGGTGCTGATAATGTTGCGGTTGCTGTGATTGCTGCTGCTGCTGCTGCTGTTGTTGTTGGTGGTGGTGGTGGTGGTGTAAAAACGGCGAATTATTACACTTAGTAGGAGTAGTAGGCTGTGAAACCGGCTTAGGCGATTTCAAATTTATATACAAATTATCATTGTTGCCTTTATTATTACGTTTTTTACTGTTCGTTGAAAATTTCTTTTTCTTTTTTGTATTACGTTTACGTTGTAAATAATCATCCAAACTTAAGGCGGGCAGTTCTTTGATTTTCTCTTCTAAATCAAAATTTCCAATATCACAAGGCAGCACGTTTTCCGTTTCGGATAAGGAACGACTTTGTCCAATTCCAAGGAGAGCTTCTCTATCCATGTCCACCTCTCTAACAAGAGAACTTTGTTTACCACTACCATCTTGCAGAAGAGTTTCTGCTAAGCGTACGGATGACTTTGATTTTTTTACTAAAGGTGCAATCTGACCTGAGTTAATTAGTTCCTGATATATTTTACCCTTGCATGATCTGGCACTTTTCTTTTTCGGCACTACCCCATCCTCTTCACTGCTATTGCTGGAAAAGCTATTCTCGCTGTAGAGACGTCTTTTAAGCTGCTTCTCCTCAACCATTTCCATGTTGCCGGGTATGTGAGTGGTTAGAAATTGTGTCGTCTCACCGAGAGCTTGTTGCAAAGCACACTGTTTGCTTTTGTGTTTCTCTTGCAGTAATGAGCTTAATTCACCCATTTGTGCTTCGTCAGCTAACTTGAAATAATTAACATTGCTACGTATTGTATTTTGATCCAACGTGTCAACAATTTCTTCATTGGTAGCAATATGTGTAGGCCGTGTGTTTAGAGTACGTAAAGGAGGTGCGGGCAGTTTATACCATTTAAAATTGGGATTGGCTGAGAAGAAAGCGTCTTTATTCTGCAAAAAAAAAAGACGAAAAAAGACAAAAAAAACAAAAAAAAAATGAAAAAGTGAAAAAAATGAAAAACTCGCAGATCATAATAGTCTTTCTCTGCTTATTTAGCTACCTGTTGAGCTAAGTTTGTAAAATATTTCTTATCGTTGGCATCCAAGGAGGCCCACCAGTCCCCAAGAATTTTTGTTATGGCCCTAAAAAAAGCGAAAAAAAAAAAA
>KK502413.1:0-74935 GCA_000688735.1 Glossina austeni | reverse complement strand
TATATAAATGATTTTAATTTAATTCAAGTCGAAATGACAAAAAAAAAAAAAAAAAAAAAAAAATTCAACAATTTTTTTAAAAAAAAAAAAAAAAAAAAAAAAATGAAATAAATGTATGTATCCATGCATTTATGTACGTGCATGTATACTAAGTTATTGCCTTAATTTTGTTCCTCTCTTTGTTTTGCAATTAAAATTGTAGGGTTGCCGTCATTTAATTAAATATCAATACATTCGTTAAGCCCCATTCAACTTTGTTTTTTATATGTCGAGATTTCTTCTCATCATCAGCAAATGAAAATCAGAATATTAAGGAAGGGCGTCAAGGGTAAATTTTTCAATCGCAAGAGAAACGATATACATATCAAATTGTTTTTATTCATGCATTTGAATATTAATATATTTTGCGCATGTATAGTGAAACATTTAATAAAAAATTAATCTATTGCTCGATCGGATGTGCTTTGAAACTTCAACGAGAATTTTAAGAAATTTCTTTCTAATCTTTATTTATTTATGTAATTAGAAATTTTGCCTATTTGACAAAATGCGAAGAGTTGCTATTTTCGGAGCTTTCGACACATTAATAAAATCGATCGTTATATTCCAAAAAAAACCGCAATTAGTTTATTAATAATTACTGGGTAGTTTTAGACAACATCCTAATACCGCTAACCTCATAGACGTATTTCGCGGACAATTATTCAATGCTTCAGCGACAAAACAATAAATTGAATTTTTTAGCAAAACAAAAAAATCGATATGCACTTTGAAACGAACCTGAGACGCTCATCTTTTCAAATTCGTAATACCTAAGTTAATAGGTCATGTGATTTATTTTTTGTTATATAGATTTTTAAAAATTCAAATAATGATCGATGAACGGGCACAAAAATTACTCTAAATTCTCTGATTGAAAAAGACTATACTTAAAAATATTAAGCCTTCAGTGAGAAAAATGATGAATGAAATCAATAGAAAAAGTTACGTAGTTTCGTAAGATTTCATGATTTTGTCTATTTAGACCGATAAAGGTGTTCATTACTTACTCTTGCAAATGGCTGTGAAAAGAGAAATAGGAATAAATAATATGTAGATTCCCACTATATCGAGCAGTAGGTTATTTTATTATATTATAGTAAAGTTTCCCCATTGTCTTTATATAATTAACAATTTAATTAAAATTGGCAGCCCTTCACGATTTACATATAAATTACTGAGAAAGTTTCTGGCAAAAGCACTGAGTGCTTTGAAAATGCGAATGCATATGTAAAAATAATCAACAAAAACAAAATTGAAAAAAACTCATTCATTACGTTTTCTAATCATATGTTGGAACGGCTGTTATTATATAGTTGGGTTGATGGAACTTTTCAAAATCAAATCAATCATACGCATATTTTATTATATCAATTTAAGATCGTATCCACATATATGCACACAATCGCTTAGCCCTTAGACAATAAGGCGTTAATGAGGTGACACGCACGAACGTAATAAAACAGGTAGGAATCGTTTAACGATGCGACAGGGAAGGAGTGTTCTTTTATCTTTCATTTTTTCGTTGCTTTGATTTGTTGTTGGTGTTGTTGTTATTGTTTAACTGTATATTACTCAAAAAATTTCAAGGCCACAAATGTCTACAATAAACACTAATACACACATACAAGCATACACGACTATCGGTAAATATATGTATGCTAAGTAAAATGTATATATATAAATATATAAAAATATGTATTGAGTATAGATATTTTTTACGTTTAAAAAAGCATACAAACGATGCCGTTTGTTTTAATATATATGTATGTATATATGCATATATATATGCCGATGCATATATGTGGAAACGTGTGTGTTTGTGTATATATATGTGTGTGTGTGTGTGTAGTCTTTCATTTTTGTTGTTGTTTTATATAGTTTGAATATCGGTCGCTTGATGCGCGACAGAATTGTAGGTAAAAACGTTCACTTTCAGGGTCATGAAAATTCGATTTTCTTTCTTTCACGTATTCATATAAATATGAGAAGAGAAATGAACTTTCTGAGCGACAAACAATGCCTACACAGATGTGTTGAATTCTCAATGCATAGAATAAGGAAAAAGTAAAATTTCATATAAATGTATGAAAAATGTCATTTAACTCAGAGACAAAAACAAAACACAGAAATATTATGAGTATATATTAACTGTGTATGCGAGTGTGCTAAGTGTTTGCATTTGTTTAAAAAACTTATTTATTAAATATTATGGAGATTTTTATATGCAGATATGTTTTATATTCGCATTTACAAAGAGATGATTACTACTACTACTACTACTACTACTACTACTACTACTACTATACATGCAAGTGTCATGTATGCTGATTGTCTGTCTGCCTTTAATAGCGCTCGCTCTCTCTCTCTCTCTCTCTCTCTCTCTCTCTCTCTCTCTCTCTCCCGACGTACATATAGAAAAACTCTCATAAGCGGAAATAAACTACGGTCAAAGGCATTTAAATGATATAACGATAAATATATAATATTATTGTGTGGCGTACAGTAAAATTGCAAATATAAATTTAATTAAAATATTTTATAATTAATGATTAATTAAGCCCTTTTCTTGCAACAGATATCGTTTGCCTTTTATAATTCACTCCATATTTTTACTCACCGCATTTTGAAAGCGACAATATTGTCACTATATATATAAATATATTTATATATATATATAATCCATTACTAATAAGCTAAACTAATAAAGAACGGCTTTGGAGAAACTAATTAGCTCTTTATATTAGTATTTTCTTTTTTTTTTTAAAAATAACTTTATCAGGGTTGCTATGCCATCGAATTTTATCAGTTTTGAGCTTAAATAATGCGCATCACCGTCATTGTGGTAAACACATTTTTATAAAAAAAAAAAAAAAAAAAAAAAAAAATGTTTTCTTTTTGTGTTTTTTATAATTAGTCTTACTAACCACAAACTGAAAACAAAGACACAGTTGTGACAGTTACGATTAAATATATTTACGCGTATATGAAAGAAATTAAAAAAAAAAATAAAAATATTAAATGAAATTGAAGGATTACATACATTATATGAATTCTATGTAATACCACACATTTCGATAATCGCAATCAGCATTTAATGATTCCACAAATCAACACCGAATATTAGGAGTAACTTTTTTATTTGGGGCGATTTAAATGCACGGCTTGAAACCGCCTCCATTCCGCCTATTTATATTGCCTCCACATATATTATTGATTATTAGATATATATTATTAAGTACATATACAAGTGTACATCGTTCATCATACAAAAAAAAAAAAAAAAAGGAAAAAAGAAAAAAAAGAAAAAAAAAAAAATCTCTTAACGGTAAGATGTCTAACATACGAGCGCGCACTTTAAATATCGCAACTAATCTTCTTTGCAATTTTCCAAAATAAAACCGAAAAATTAACAATTTTTTTTAGTTCCCTTATCTCAATTGCAGTTAAAAATTTGGTGATCAAAGTCATGAATGACAATTAAACAAAAAGTATATATATATATATATATATATATATATAAAATCTATAATAAAACGTTGTTAAGTACCGGGAGTATGGAAAATATAAGTCCACAACAAGCTGATCAAGACAACTCTCTACCCATGAGACATAAGAGGAATCTTAAGTTAAATAAACAAGCATTTCAAAGTTATTGCTGCAAGGGTCGATCAACTGAATCGCTAAATCTTTGCACAACTATAACAAGATTAAATCAAATACTTCATGGATGAAAAGTATTTGACAAATATGGGATGTATTATATAGTCAATCCTGTTGAGACGGAACTTGGATATCATCAATTTTCAGTTTTTTGCTCGTCAACAGGAATTATAAACAAAGATCTTAAATTTTCAATTTTCTATATAACTTTTCTATGAAAAGGAGTTCGGCGTATTTGTCTTGAAGACCATAATCTTATTGGAAAATTTATCCATTCTAACTAAGATTTTTGAACGCTTTTTAGCCAATCAATCGGATTACAACTCTATCTAAGTTAACTGACAGTTGAAGCATGGAATGTTTAAAGCTGAGATTAATTTAACAGTTCTAGTACCGAATGACTTCGTTAAGACTTTTGCTATTATTATGAATAGTAGTCTACTGGAGAAGTGTTAATTCGATTTTTAGCGCTACGACACCTGTGCGTATAAAGATCGACATCAACATATTATTGTTGGCAGCTCTTTTTCTGCCATAAAAGAAATTGTTTCTGGCATCGTACCCGCCCTCTGTATTAAGATCGATTTTATTTAGTTATCATCACTTGTAGTACAGGATATATTATGTTTGCGCGGACGTACGTAACGCCCAGCAGGGTCTAAGATAGACCCATCTTTATGATATCGATGGATTCAGAAAATGATTCTTAGCTTGTCTGGCCATCTTGTCCAACCTACAGGTTGCAAATTTCAACATATTTTAGTGAAATTTCCTACATTGACGGTATTGAACATGGTTTGTATTGGACCATGTTTTTCGACCACTCCCATATATAATGCCTCATTTTGAATAGTCGTTATATAGAAAAAATTGCAATTTTCGACATTTTAAATTGGTATGAAAACTTTGGCTTCGCTAGGGCAATAATTCGAATCTCCTCTCATAAGAAAACTGTTTCTTTGGTATTTATGTAAAAAGGTTTAATTTTCAATATTTCATGATGGGAAGAGTCCATAGTAGTAAATTGACAAAGAAATCAACTTTACCGAATATGGAACTCGTAAGGCACCGCATATAAGGATTCTCAGGAAACTTGAAACTTTTTATGTCAAAAACGTCTAATTGCTAATGTTTTATGAGGCAAATTGGCGGGTAATTTGACATAAAAATTAAGTGAACCAAATGTGAGCCACATGCGAGTCTATTTCGTGGAGCGCCCGCTCCAGATAAGATAGCCCACGAATAGTAAGCACTTCAGATAAGGGTTAAATTTTTAATATTTCATAATAACCAAAATTGGCCCATTATTGCAATTTAGTAAAGAAATTTACTGCAGGGAATTTGGATCGGATAGGTCCATTTTTCAGATCCGAAAATATATAGAACTTATCACGAAAAACGAGCTCTTATATGGAAAAATAAATTATAATCGCGAATTTTTTATGACGCAAACTGAAAAATAATAAAATTTCTAGGAATTATATTAACTTTGCTAATCGGTCACGATTTTATCGAAGGTATGCCTTTTCGTAAAAAATGATGCGTAGCTTTCGGTGTATAATTATCAAAACGAGCGTATAATTGTACTAGGTGAAGTGATGTAGGGTATCCAAATGTCGGCGTTGCGCAATTATAATGTTCTCACTTGTTTTCATATATCATTTACCTATCAATTATTATTATAATTCCAATATTTAGGTTTATGCTGATCATTCTCATTATCACCTCTAGTTTTCACGTCCGCCCCGACTTGCACAAGACATAGTTCAACGGATGAATGACGTATTACTTACACTGATCTAGTATCAGTAAGTTAATGTTGAATTCATGTAAACGATTGTCGTAACTACTAAGTAATAAGCCGATCAAAAATTCCTGAGCCTCACACATAGGTATCGTCTATAAGAAAAAAGTTTCATTTTATCTTCAGAAAATTCCATCTCACAAATGACGGATGGATGGATGTGCTTTTCTTGTTTTCAAAACAATAGAAATATTGGAAATTTGTGTGTTGACTGAAACATGTTGGTTTTTGGTGCCTGTAATCGTAGTACCTTTCCCTCGAAAAGAACTATTTGTTGGTGGTGTAGTTGCAGGAGTAAGTTGACGTCCTAAAGATATCAAAAGGAAAGTTTAAGCAAAAGAAGGAAAGGGCTTCCAAATGGGTTTTTTTTTTTGCATTTTCTTACTGTGAAACAAAAACACCGGATGCAAGTCGATGGTTACAATGGTAAAATTGGATGAATTGAAGTTCGAAATGCAGTCCCATCTCGAATATTTTCTAGATCTACGTGCGCGTTAATCTCAAAACTATGTTCCAGTGAAAACGATTCGTAAAAGAAAGGGTATCAAAATATAAGAGAAGCGTTGCATGTGCATGAATATAAGATAGAATACGAAATTGCGGTTGTTTAGGTTGAAGGTCATGCGAACTGCACCATAGTGTGATGTGTAAAGTGATAGTTTAAAAAAAAGCCGTTGGCTCTCATTAACCTTTTGTCCTATTGGAAACTCAACTAAGGTTAATTACATTTTATGTCGTTCCGTTTATAGTGCATTTATACCAACGTGTAAGATAACCTTGACAATCTTTCTAAATATGAACGACGAGTCGTAGTGAATAAATATGCGAAATATGTCTAGCGTAACTAGCGCATATATGATAAGAGATCAGAATTTTCGTTAAGATGTTTCGATTTAACTTCAACTTCTTTTGCTTATTTAAATATCAAAAAATCGAATTTTTTTTTTCATAAAATTATTTACACTTGCATGTAGAGCTTTTGTACGATGAATGTAATTTCGCCTAATCGCAGATACTTAAGGTTGCGAAGGATGTTCTTCATTGTCAGTGTAAAACAAAAAAAAAAAAAGCAAAAAAAAAAAATACAAAATTCTTTGCAAGTCAATATCAAGACCGTTGCTTGCTCTCAAAGCTTTTTTCTTTAAAGCACTTTTAAAGTATGCGTGGATATTAACTGAAAAAATTTTTTCACTCCTTAGTTTTATACTATGTTCAATATAACACACTAAAGGAGACATTTGTCTGACGCAAATATTTCGAAGTTACAAACGGCACGACAAAAACACAATACACGTCATATTTCCGTATTTGATGCGTGCAAAGCTAGATGAGAGTGTTTATCGCAAAAGCGACATGGAAGAGTAACCTGCGCATTTTAATCGTAAATGGCGGATTAATTTCTATAAGAGGGCGCAGATAATGCTTTCAATGCAAAATTGCGTGCATTCTACGACGTAAAGAACACTACAAGAATAAATGATAATTCGCGAAATAACGATCGTGTAGTATATATATATATATATATATATATATATATATATATATATATTATAGGGAGGCTCATCACCATTACACAACGCGGATATTGCCTTAAAATGCCCTCATTTAAACGCTAACCGCCATCTGAACGACGCTTTGCTCGATCGTTTCGATCATTATTAATGCAAGGTAAGGTAACAACATCGCTGATTAAATAATTAAAGTTCGTTTTGTGTTTGACAGCAATTGAAAGAGAACTTGAAATCGCTACTAAATTTCTGTATCCATAAACGTAGTAAAACGTAATAATAAAACTGAAGGGTTCCATTGCTTAATGAATATAGTGTAGAAAGAAGAAAGAAAAAAAGAACAAAAAACATTAAAATCAATCACAGAGAATGTTGTAAACACACACACACACACACACAATTACAGTTTATATGAGACATCTTTATTTTATTTAAATAAACATGTATGTACGTATATAAGTTTATTTTTTTTTTCTTTACATTCTATATATTATTTGCATATAGATTTTTTTGCACATATTTCTCAGTATGAATTACCTTTATTTTCTTCTTTATTATGTAGATAGTTTTTGTTTTTTTTCTTTCTTTTTATATAATACAAACGAATTTTTATGTTCATATCAAAATTTACATAAAATTATTATTATTAAATTTATATATTTGTATGTCTTTATCGTTCGCACAAAAATAACAATTTTATTTGATTAATTAATTAATAGACTATTTATTTAATAATAATTTTTTTATTTATGTCGTATGTTGATTTAAATGAAAACTTTTAGTTATTGATACATAAACAAACATAGCGAATAATAGTAAACGGTATGCGCAAAATGAACAAAATAACGAAATAAAATTAATATATATAGATATATATATATATATATATATGTACATATATATATATATATATATGGACATATATACACTTCCTCTCTAAGCAGTAAACAGTCACGTCAACAAATGTCGTCTCGAACTGAACTAAAAGAGAGAAAAAGAGAAATTAAAAAGCTTCCAATCAGCTGTTCATCTGCCCGTTTTATGCATACACAAGTTGAAAATGCATGCACACTAGCAAAACAATAATAACAACACTACGAATGCGATGTAAACAAACTCAGCTGATCATAGTTTATGCATACATTAAGCGTTAAACGAATTGTAAACAGAATTAATAGAGACACAGTTTGTTTATAAAATTGTTGAAATGTATTGAAATATGTATTTCAAATTATTATTATTTTCCCTACTCTGTGTGTGCTTTCACTTTTTCCAACGCATTCTTTTTCTATTAATTGATTTGATTGATAAGAAATTTAGCTGCAAAATTTAAAATGATCCGAATACAAAGGCAAAGGCAAAGGCAAAGTTGAAGTATTTTCATTTTAATCTTTAGAAATTTTATAAAAAAATTATGTATATATATATATATATAAAGGTTGGTTGGCAAGCAACAAATAACAACTTATTAGCGTGAAATGAATGCTTGCTCCCAGGCAGTACACCATGGTTCTAATTACCACTTTTCTTGGCCAAAAGTATTAAAAGTTCAAATAATACCGATTTTTGAGTAAAATTAAATTTTATAGCATACTTTTAGTGCTTTAATCGAAAATCATTGAATTACTCAAAAAAAACAGAAAAAAAAAAAAAATTATATATAAATTTAAAATTTTAAATATAAGCATAAAGAAAAAAAAGCGCTTTTTTACTCAAATATTGCGCTTATATTAAATTCTATTTCAATTAAAATTCAATTTATTATCAAAAACTGATGAATGTTGCGCACAGAAGTAACCTGGAGATCAAACTTTGTTCTCACGAACCGCAAATCGAAAAGCTACCTACCAACGTGCATGGAACTAATTTTGGTTTTTGATCGTACAGCAACAATCTTAAACGAACTTTTTCAAGCTTAGGAAAATTTATCAAATGCGATAAAGGGTTTGCGGGTAAAAATGATTCTATTCTTTGTAGCATTCAGGTTTTTATAATTTTCTCTTATAAAATTCATGTCAGTTACCATTACCGTTCTTTTCCATATTCCCTCTGATAATTTTTTTTGTTGTTTTGGAATATCTGCCCTCAGCTTTCAATAATAGCAAGTAAGAAAATTAAATTCGGTCGATGCCGAATTCCTTATACGCAGAAGTTGCTGAGGATATTCGCATATCGGTTGGCTAAAGTCATGTAGTTTTTCCGGACGTTTTGGGAATGAAATGTTATGTCGTGTATTGCGATACACGATAATGCCCCAGCTTACACGTCAGTGCTTGTTCGTAATATTTTGGCCAAGAATAACACCGTCATCATGTCTCATTCATTGTATTCATCAGACTGGGCCCCTTGCGACTTTTGCCAAACGTGGAAAAGACCCATGAAAAGATGGAGTTTTGCCACGATTTAGGAGACGAAGGCCGCACAGCTTACAGAGCTCAAGACCCTATCAAAAAATGCAAAGCAGAATTGCTTCGAGTGCCGGCACAAGTATATTATACCGAAAAGGAATTATTTTAAAGGGAACAAAATTGATATTGATTTGAGTAAATATAATAGATTTCGAGCACACCTCGTATATTTTTTTTTAGCTGTTTTAAAAGAGACTTTCTCATCAAATTCTCTAAAGATTGTTTTTTATCTGTTTTTCCAATTTATTGTTTTATTCACTATTTACATTAAGGATAGAGTAGTTTCTACACTGTTATGGGTGGTAGGTGGTAGTTTTCAAACAATTATTGCGGATAACTTATTCATACATGTTTTTTAATAATTAATAATCTAAAAAAGTGATTAAATTAAAATAATTTCGAAATTATTAGAGTTCTATAAAGTGATATATGGAAATTGCCCGATCGCCCATTTATGGATGATATTTATTCACAACGAGAATAATAATAATTCTGAAATTGATTTTTTTAATTATTACTTGGAAACAAAAATAACCGTTATAATTATAATATTAGAGTATTAACTGTAAAGATAATGCATCCACTTTTTTATTGCATCGTATTTACCTTTTTTGACATTCGTTTATTTTTACTATCCACCGTAGCGATAAATGTAACATTCAATCGAAATGTCGATGGATTTATACCTTAAGATTAATGTAATGCCTTATGCCTTAATATCTAGTGTTAAACATAATATTTTAATATTTATTAAAGGAACTTTTTTGTTTGGCGAGTTGACGAATTTTTCGAATTTTGGTTACATTGCATTTGTTTTGTACAGTGCTACCAAACCGAACTCGTTCACCTAAACTAAATATGATATAAATAAAAAAATCCTTTTTATCTTTTTAGTGTAGACATAAACAAATTTCAAAATTTATTCTTATTTATTAAAATAAAGGTAAATATACCAAAAGGTGTCCCATTTCAATGCCAAAGCCAAACTCGTACACTTTTGGTTTATCAGTGAACACTTCTTTTTAATTGGGATTTTCTAGCGAAAAGTATTTAGAGAAGTGATTTAGGAACAAAACGTTGCTCACAAACAATAAGAAATAGATTAAAGGAGGCTGATCTCGACGGCAGAAGAACAAGGAATCAAAAAGCAAGATCGCGATTCGTCGGAGAACCACCTAGTCAAAGGATTTGTCATTTTGGAAGAACGTGATAATCACTGATAACCTTTTTGATTCAGATGGCAGTCCCTATTATGCACGAAAAAGGTCGAATGAAGCGCTGATTGTAAAGAACGGTGGTAGGGCGGTAATGGTGTAGCCTTCATTTTCTGCGTGTGGGCATTTTGTTGAGCGGATTATGGTTCGGCACGGGCGCCTTTATATTTGGAGAAGAAATTATGTCGCTTTGCAAGGAAAAACTTGGTCTTGATGAAGACTTTTGTGCATACCAAGAGAATGCATAGCATTGCCTAAGCATAAAAGCTTACAATGTGTGACCTTGGTGCATACATGTCATACATACGCTACTCCAGAGTTCAAAAATAAATCGTATGAAAAACGTATGGAGCTATGTCGATAGGAAAATACCGCAGCACGCTATAAATGCCAAGGACGATTTCAAGAAACCCTTTACAACAAATGGTAAAACATTGATAAATTATTTTAGTTATACGCGTTTGGTTTGGAGCGACTGTAATTAAATTTAATATATAATAAAACTTCTTAATCAAAAGTATCACAATTTATAAATAACAGCAACAGTTGTAAAAATATAGTAAGTTTATGAATATGTGCCTGCCCATGTAATTACAAAATCTAGGGGGCGGTTTAAAGCTGTTGATGTCAAGCAAGCTCGATAGCCGTTAATTGTCGACTGGACTGTTAACTGTCGGCTGGAATGAGTGGTGAGTTAAGAGCTGTCGATGAAGTTTGCTTTTTTTTTTTATTATCGAGTACAATCGATATCGAATCTCGATTGTAAAATTGCTACCGAGTAACAAATGGCATCAAATGCCGATTGATTTTGCTCGATATCGACAGCTATACACCGGCCCAATTTCTTTCTCAAAAAAGAAAATTTTTAAATCAAATAACATTTTCAGTCCCGCTATGTTAAGTGTAAAATGACATACAAAATATTATGAGACGTAGCCATAATTAGCAAAAACCGATAATTTTTTTCATTTTTTTTTCTTTCGTGAAACGGGTAAGTAAAAGTGTTTTATTTATTTCTTTTTTAAAATTTGTAAATCATATTCGAAAAGCAACGAAACTCGCTAAGGAAATCGTCAAGAATTGCAAAAACGCCATTTTTTTTTTTTTGCCATAATAAAAAATGTACGCACTAGGCTTCCTGGGTAAGTAATCAGTTTATGTAACTTCCATTAAATAGTTTATATAACTCACAGGATTTGCACCAAATCTTAAATTAGTGAAGGCTTTTCGTTTCCGGCATTTTACAAAAAAAACGAGAGATAACTTTTTCTCGTTTTGATACGTGAAAAAAAAAAAAAAAAAAAACGACCTTCTCACAGTTTTTATCGCATTGGATAGTGAGAAGTAAATTTTTCGTCTCGACAGTCATAGACAGAAATAGTGGAATTTTTTTTGTTATTGCTTGCGTTTGTAACCATTAATATAACTATTAATATAAATATTACGTATATGACATAGTGAGATAAATAAAACCAAATACTTTAAATTGAGTGTATGAGAAAAGTGGACGCATATGTAACTTCGCACTTCGCACGATAGACTTGCTTACTTCTGTCGCAAACTCGCCTATTATCTGTGCGTACTTCACTAGCTCCAGGCTGAGTGGCGGCAAATATCGGGAAAAAAAAATTACATATAGATTTGTTGATTGTTTTCATAGTTCTTGCATTAGCTCAGCTAATGTTTTCCTTAATATTCAACAGGTCGAATTGTGCTCTCTTGAGAAGAATTGCAAGCACAGCCAAGTGAACGTGGTTAACGCGATTCAAGAGCCGACCCACGTTTTCGATGTTTTCATTGATTTTGATAAGTGGAATCTGCAAATAGCGAGTATTCGCTTAATCAATATGTTTCAAATGTGAAATTATTGGGAACTTTTAAAGACGGTTATGAGCCCTCTTACCGTAATAGCTTGAACGTAAGAAGGTAAATTTGTTGCAAGCCGAGCCAGTCATTCAAGTAAAATGGGGGGAATCTCGAGTAATGAATATGGCTCCCGAAGGGGTTCAGTCAGCTATCGCTATACTCCCTGTGAAAACTTTTGCTGAAGTTGTTATAAAAGGTGCCAGATGCAAGAACGGTAGTAAAAAGTACTCCGCTGTTGTCACTCTGGACAAAAGGAATGCCTTCAACTCGGCGAGCTGAGTGCACATAAGGCAAGTGGCCCAAAATCCGCCGCAACATCTGATGAGCATAATGAAGACCTACTTATCTTATGGTAGGGCACTGCTGTATAAAATGGAAATAAGAACCAAAAAAAACATACAACGTAACCACTAGCGTTTCACAAGGCTTCATATTTGGACTAGTACTTTGGAATCAACTGCATGACGAGCTACTGAGGCTACCGGTACCAACAGGCGTCAAGGTAATATGCCAATGATGTAGCCATTGTTTTGTAGAATCGTAGTTAAACAAGCAGGTAAGTTTTTTATTAATGGAAAATTTTGGATTTTGAAAAATCAAAAAAAAATTGTCGACAAGACATTAAATTGTCTACTGTAAGTGAGAAGATGCAATTTAAGTTTGAGTTTTTTTTTTATTCGGTGTATGTAAATAAAGAAATCTTCTATGGAATAACTTTTTGATTAGCGAGAAAAAAAATTGAGTGATTACTGTGAAAACATTAAGTAAATATTAATGAAAACGTTTTTAACTTCACTAACTAAAAATTTTTTAAAATTCGCTTCAAAAACTCTTTATTTTATGTATTGCTATAAGAATTTACGCCAAAAACCAAAAGTTTTGTGTACCCAGGTCGTGAATACGCATTCGCCGACTAATTTCATGGGTGAATTTCATTTAATTGAAGGTTTTTAAAAAGAGGAAGAAAAATAAGAAGACTATTTGCTAAAAATCTTTTTTAATTTAATTTCATTATGTAGTCGATTTTAACATTAATATTGTGTTATCACATTCATCTGTGACATTATATTTATTTTCATTTATTAAACAATTATAATGTATTTAGAATAAATTTGTTTTGCGTTGATCCTGGCAGGTGAGTTGAGTCGACGCTTACGCATCGCAGCAAACGCAGGCAATTAAATTTAATAAAGTGTAATTGCGCAGATATAAATTGCTTTTAATTCTTTTTATTGTCATGAGTATAAATAAAGAGAACATGAACCTCGGATTAAGAATCCGTAACCTTATTAGTCTTAAATAGACGTAGCAGTATAAGAAAAAAAAAAAAAGATTAAAAATGTTCTGCCCAGTCTTGATTAGGCAGTGGCCTCTTTATCACTGTCTTCGGCTTCGCGCACATAATATTTAACATGTACAGAAAAATGTGATTTCGTAGTCTCACATGTGACGGCCGCGCAAATAGGAGGAAAAGGATGTTCAGAAAAATTTGATATCATGGTTTTACTTGCCGGCCATGGAATCATTGAAAATATATAAATTGCTAATGAATGAGTATTGCTAATGAATACAATGAACAATATTATTGGCGCACGTAATATTTAACATATTCTGAAAAATTTGTTTTCGTGGTCTCATATGTGACGGCAGCGCAAAAATATGAAGAATTTGATAATGAATGAATATTATGTGGACATTAAAAAATTAAATAAACATGTTCAGAAACATTCGATTCCGTGGTTTTACTTTTCGGCCACGAAAACATTAAAAATATAAATATTGCATACTGCAGTTTACGGTTGTCACATGACAACGAACAACGAACAGCAATGAAAATGAAGGACATAAATATTGCGAACTGCAGTTTACGGTTGTCAGCTTCCACAACTACTATAGGAGGTATGACCAGCTTGCACATGTATCATGTGAGAGCAATGGAAATGGAGGATATAAATATTGCGAACTGCAGTTTACGGTTGTCAGCTTCAACAAGTGCTATAGGAGGTATGACCAGCTTGCACATGTATCATGTGAGAGCAATGGAAATGGAGGATATAAATATTGTGAACTGCAGTTTACGGTTGTCATATGACAAAGAACAACGAACAGCAATGAAAATTAAGGATATAAATATTGCGAACTGCAGTTTACGGTTGTCAGCTTCTACAAGTAGTATAGGAGGTATGACCAGCTTGCACATGTATCATGTCAGAGCAATGGAAATGAAGGATATAAATATTGCGAACTGCAGTTTACGGTTGTCAGCTTCCGCAAGTGCTATAGGAGGTATGACCAGCTTGCACATGTATCATGTGAGAGCAATGGAAATGAAGGAACACAACAAAAGCCTCCAATCGAAACTTGACGAATCACCATCGATTTCTCTCAACCTTCAAAACTATGATCACCTATCGAGGTATTTAGTAGCATCAATCCTCACCAATGGGAAGCTGGATGAAACAGACCCGCTGGAATCTTATAACACTTTCCAAATTAGTAGAGGCCTTGATAATATCTCTAAAGATTACAGAAAAACCACAAGATGAAAATCAAATCAGATAAAAACGAAGGGTACAAACCAATTTTACAGCTGGCGAGCTCGTATTGATCGTAACCTATATCCTAAGCAAAGTAGACCAGTGCGCTACCAAAAAAATAAAAAATGTAGGGCTTGTTATGTTCTGGCACACAAAACTAAACTCAACGTACCAACGAACGAATCATCTCCTACATATTCAACAAACAACAAAGCGATGCTTCAAAGAAAAATACATAGAATCGACCAACAAATCTCAGTAGGACTTTTACAAGATCCAACGCTATTAAAAAACAATGCATTACTTAAATTCCTGTTGCGTTGTCTGGTCGATTGCACGCAATACATAACCAGCTATTTAAGATTATAGCTCCGCACATATAACTGTCGTCAGTTCTTTGTCAAGCGTATATCTCAAGGCACCTGATTTGCTTTAATTTTCATTTTAATTCCATTATTTATTAATTGGAAAAAAGATTTACGAAAAAGCGAATTGAGAAACAATCGTGAACGCTCGCGCACACTTAACATTTGCGATAAAGAGATTAACTATGATCGACGCGAAAGTAATAGCAATTTTAACAGTACGTCATATCGATTGGCGACGAGGTGACGCAAATGTCCGCGGCCGTCATATCAAGTGGAATTAACAAACGATTTTTCACCAATAACGTAACGATGGCGGTGGGATGCTTGCGCAAAAATAAAATAATGCCAGATAAGAAGTGCTGAATAAGAAATCGCAGCAATTTAAAAATGAATTGAACATACGCAGCTTGAATTGAATACCAAATTGGAGTAACTTAGAGAAGAATTTCCAAACAATTTCTATGCCTCTGCCTCAAACGTGAAGAGGCAAAGTATGCGTCCCAATCAAAAAGTTGTTGGGAAGAAACCAAACATTTAAATAAACTCAACATGTAATCATTTTTCTAATTTCTACATTTAAAGCATTTTGTCAATCAGTTGACTGCGAACATTTTAATTGTGTCACGTGTCACGAAAAACTTTTCATTTCTTAAATTCTTGCATGGCTCAATGTGATATAAGTGAAAAACAATTTCAATTCAATTCTTTGAAGAGCCCATTAAATCTCGGTCACAGCTTGGAACGTTTTTCGATCCTTTATTAACATATAACAAAAACGGAAATGCTAAACGCAGAGATTTTGTGATATGAGCTACACACAAATTACAAAAATATCAGCATCCGTTTGGCTCTAGTTACGCAGTTGGGAGTAGTCTACCACTGAGAAACGTTAAAGCCAGTAGATTTACTATAACGAACAAGCAACATCTCAAAATAGTCACGCATTCAGATGCATGATCAAAGAAACTCTAAGCCCTGAAAGCTAAGAAGAAACTGAAAACAAGAAGAGAAAACGTTGAAGTCGAACGAGGTTTTCACAATTGCGTTCAATAACTTGCGCAAGTCCAGAGAAGGACATGCGAAGCACTACAATCTGAAAAGAGGAGAATAGACTCTACATATGATATACATCAGGGATCAGAGGGATCAGATAATGGTCAAATTTCGGCGCACCGGATTTTATCAATAATTGAAGACAAAGTTAATATTTAACACATGCAAGACGGACTTTTGCGAATGTGTATAAAAACTGATTAAACGCTTTTATCAGCTGAGTTTTTATGAACACAAACTTTATTCATCTTGGCGAAAAGTTTATAGATGGCCATTAAAATAAGAAAATTGGCATTATTTTTAGTTCATGGTGGGCTTGTCTACACCAAGCCTGACTTACTTACAAAATCATGAAAAAATTTGGCATAAACTAGCGCAGATTACACTGACATTAGTCAGTAGTTCGTTGGCTGAATTCTTAAGGCAACCTGTCCCTAGACACAGAAGTTCTCATGGAAATAGTTTTGCAAGTATAATTGATCGGCTGATGAAATATGTAGAATACGGAATATCGCGACTGTTCCTACAGACAATCGTTGACTACGTTAATTATATGTAACAGGAATAAGAGATATGATGTAAAGTAGACTATAAGGAAAAAGAGAATCAATAAATGTCATCCAAATGCTAAAGAAGTGTTTCCATTTATTCATATAGTGGGCTGATATAGTGCACACACTAGAAAAATGCCTGTAGAGAGAGCAAAAAATAACTTTGCAAAAGCATTAATAAGCACCATAACTAATTGGAAACTTTTCTCTACACCGCTGATCCTATTCAGTCGGAACTCTGACTCTGAGCGTCGATCCAATGGTGGTATAGAAATTAATTCATTACGGTAAGAAGTATAAGTTAACATAAGTATTTGATGTATATTGTGTAATATAAGTATGTAAGAATGGTCTCAGAATCCCCAATTAGTTTACAGTAATAGGCAGTAATAGGTACGTAGGATAATTCTATTCAAAGCCAGTAGCAATTGATTCGAATTTTCGGTTTCGGAAAGAAAAAGAAGCCAAGTTGAAAATGCCGATTCGATGATAAGAGAACTGGAACTTTCCGGGCAAGAAATAAACGTCTAAAGGTATTCTCCTTTAATACTCACATTTTACATACACACCCAGACGATAACAAAAGAGACAAACTATTAGTAAAGACCAATATTGCCCCGTTTCGGTGAAACGTGAACTCTGCCCGATGAAACAAATATTATTCCAGAATTTATTACACCAGGCAAAATTGACGAATGTACGGACATTTTAGTTCGTGTGCAAAATAAGAGAAGAGAATTGCAATTTACATCTACGGCGGCAGTATTCAAACGGAACAAGAAGAACAAGATATCAAAAAAAATCATGGGCAATGAAACATATTTCCTACAAAGAATACAGAGAAAAATATTTATCACATTCTTTCCACGAGATAATTCTTTTCTGTCTTTAAAAAACTTCTATCTAAAAAAAACTATCAATTTCTCAAAAGATACTAGAGAGGAAATAAGGAAAATGCTCACCAAAAGAATAAAAATAAAGAGAAGGAATTCTTCAAAACTGCATCCACGTGCTTCACCAAGACGTCCAAAAAGCAAATGAACTTCACAAAGATCATCTGGCCGTCTGAAGTTGAAGGACTATTACGCGTATTCAAACGAATAATTATTGAACTTACAGCAACTCAACATTCCAACAAAAATTAACAATAAATGAAGTTAGTGTGATGTCAAGCGAGAAGCAGGAAACTGTACCTAAAACCCAACTACAAAATTTATTTGTGGCAATTTTAATCTGTCACTTTATATATTGTGGCGCACATGTTCGCTTGATAATTGGTGATTACTTTCGACAAACGGCAGCTGGATAATTTTTTCTTGTGTTTTATCGGTGTTAGTGGAGAAAAAAAAAAAAATAAATAAAAAATTTATAGATTAATTTTCTTTCTCTCCGCTTTTCGTCCTAATTGGTAAGTGGTCTCCGAGATAAGTGCCACAACAATATCAGCCTGTCTCCCTATGGAGACACAGGGTCTGAATTAATTGTCACGGATAGAAACGATTTCGAGGATTTCTATACGAATGAGCATAACAAGAGATCGAGGATGGGTAGACATCTCCCAAAGGAGGAGCAATAAGTAAAGATTTGACAGTGCTAACAAAACACCAACAAATTATGTCAAGAAAAGCTTCTTCTTTATTACAACGACGGCTATGATATATATCCCACTGATGGTTCCGTCGGACATTACGTATCTAGCTTCTCGGTAGTGAAGCATCTATCTGAAATAGTGCATAGAGTCAAAGGGGCAGAGGAACTTTCCACGACTTTCATCGAAGTGCTTGCCATCAGACATGCCATTAAGGTGGCCATCACTGATGGTATCAAGAGAATTGTTATTGTTTCGGATAGCAAGCTAGCTCTACTTCCAATACATAAAAGAGATGCAGAGAATCAATATGTGTTTGATATACACAGGATGTTACATGAATCTGAAGGGAAACATTGGCTGGTGCATTTGACCCTCTTGCTAAAGGGTCGTACAGTCAATGCCAAAGAAAGGTTTAAGGCTTACTATTAATAACAGCAGGATTTTCGCTTTGGAAGGGGTCTAATCGGAAGGGGCTTCTTTTCTAATTTGAAAAGGAGCCTTTCTCTCCCTATTTGGTTCTCTTGGTGGAGGTCATCTGATGATGATGGCTAGCGATATCAAGTGGGCTGGGGCACAGATGGGTGTGTGTGCTCTGCGATGACAACCTTGGAAGCATTACTTTCCTTGATAAAAGATAGTAAAGGATCGGCCTTCCGGGACGTGTGGATAGTCCAAAGACAAGTGCTATCTGTGTACAGGGTGAGATCACCCAAAGCTGTATAGCTTGATGTAAGTTCTTGCTTGAACGATAAACCAAGAAGTTACAGGGTGTCCGCGGAGGTCAGGTTGCCCAAGTAGGATTGCTCCGGCAGGAAGATGCATACTACCCATCGCAATGCCGGACGAATGCTTTCTTGCCTGACTGTTTGGGTACGGCCCTTCGGGGAATATTCGTGGCGGCTGTGCCAAAGTTTCGCGGGGAGCTATCTAAGAGGTGCTTAGATAGGCCTCGACGTAAACCACTAAACGAGAATTTGGCCCACGCCCATTTTCTATTGCGGGACTTCAGGGTAGCGAGGCCCCCTTCAATGGGGACTGTCTTTCTCCCTGCGGGGTCCTCAATCAACTAGTTTCCATTGCCAATGATTGTAGGCAACCCGTCTGCTTAAGACACATGCCAGGTGCAGACGTTAAAACACAGAGATATAGATCTGTCACCTAGTCACTGCTGTTTTCTTTTTAAATGAAAAAGCCGACTTTGATGCAAAAAGGGCTCGGGTTGATGGGACAACGTTGTCCTTCAAATGCAATTCGCGACCACATCTTTCAACAACTAAATGATGAATTTAAAGAGATTGCGCGCGTCTAATCCAATAGGCTTTTCTATAAAATAATAAAATTCTTTATAGACTCATGCGTGGTCACACTTACGATAAAGTATATTTAAAAATGATTCGTGCTATACCATGTGATGTTTGTGAAGTTTGCAATGTTGCCGAGTCTGCTGAACATCTAATCTTTAGATGTCAACGGTTTGATGGTATTAGGCTTTCCTTTAGTTGCTTCAAGTTATATGATGGTCTCCTTCGATCTCTTTGTGGCAAAGAATACACGTCATCTCAGGGAACTAACTAACTTGCTTTATTGGAAAAGCGAATCGTTTTAAATTATTTTTTTTGCGTTCAATTATTTTCTATCGTTATAACATTTCTTTTTTGTTTTCAGCCATAGTTTGCAACACTGTTTCTTCATCTTTTTCACATGACTTTTAACAACTCAACAATCGACAATTACATGCACGCACACAATTACTCCTAATATATCGGCATTAGCTATTATGGCCGCCTTCTTTTTCCTTGTGTTTTATATATAATTCTTAGTAATAAAAATAAAATAAAAAAATAAATAAAAAAAAAAAAAAATGGCGTAACTGGACAGTAATCTTTTTACCCAAAGTTCAACTATAGCGAATTACAGGTACAAATAGATACTGAGCTATTTGATCATTGGGCTTTTTGGGGATGAAACAGTTTGCAATGCATAAAATTTGCTATTTGAGTGCGTAGATCAGTAGTGTGTGTATAGGAGCCAAAATAAAAAATCCTTCCTTGAATTTCATCTCCTTACTTTAGTTTCTGAATGCAAGAAAATATATCTATTGAACCAGTAAAACGCATACACTCGCTTGAAATATTTATATATAAGATAATCACATAAAACTTATTCGGTTTTTTTGCTAATTATGGGCGTATCAGTGGGCCGACTGAAAAGTTATTGCTATGTTGCAAGTTGATATATGCGTAAATTACAGAAATAGACTGAAAAAATATTTACGTCAAGTATTTGGGGAACACCAATATTTGTTTACGTGCGTCTTTCCATATAGAATTTTAAATTTAAAACTTACTTTATATGCATATAATTAAATTTATTTCGAAGTTAATTTTGCTTATTAGTCCCGGTTATCGCTTCAAAACATTGATGAAAGTTTCATGCGGTACTTGTATATTCGCAATTTGACGCATTTTCTTTTTACCTTCCGCTTGTTGTCTTAGCAGTTTCATGCGTCGTGTCACATCACCGCCATACTATAATTGAGAATTTAGATAAATTTAGATTTTTTCATTTTATGTTTGCTTTTAATAAACTTACCAATTTTGCCGTAACATCTTTGCGGTAGGCTTTGATCGTCTCTCGCGCCAATACTTTACTACCTACACAAGCTTGTATGGCTATTTGTACCATTTGTCTTGGTATCATGTCCTTAAGTTTAGCAACTATATCTTTTCCTACATCTTTAGCTTTTGTTGCATGTACAATGCGACACAATTCATCGACTAACTTTCCATTCAGATGAATATCCAAACGTACTAAATTGGTTAAATGGTATCCATAGTCTTCATAGTTAAAACTGGCGTAACCGGAACTTAATGATTTTAAATGATCATTGAAATCTACGATTATCTCACTTAAGGGCAGTATATATTTGATAAGCATCCGATCGTCATCTATGTTTGTTGAACTCTCCTGGATACCTCTACGCTCCACACATAAACTTATTATCTGCCCCAAATATTGACCAGGAGTCATTATTGTGCCCTTTACCAAGGGTTCGTAACACTCCTTTATATTAAACGCCTCAGGATATAATGCAGCATTTGAAAGTTCCATAACATCTTTACCCAGTTGCTTAATCATCTTCGGATTTTTCAGTAGCAATCGATATGTGACCGATGGTGCTGTGATAATCGGTTCGGCCCCATGCTCTTGTTCCAGCCGCTGACAAAAAACCTCCATATGTAAAAGACCTAAGAATCCCAATCGCCAGCCTTGACCCAAAGCTGGACTAGAATCCGCTTTTACGGTTACAGCGGAATCATTTAGTACCAACTTATCGATAGCGCTACGCAGTGCAACATGCTTTGATTGATCTGCTGGAAAGATGCCCGCAAACACCATTGGCTGTTGTGGCTTGAAGGTGCTGATAACTGGACATTTTTGATTCTTTAAATGTATGGTATCTCCAATAATAGATTCCTTACTATTACGCATATTACATGCAATTAAAGCCACTTGGCCTGCCGATCTGAAAATAATAGAGAATATGTCAAATAGCAATAAAGCTTATTCCGATTAAGGACTAACACTCACATACAATCCACTTCCTTTTCATGTGGGCTTAAAATTGATATACTTTTCACAGGATAAACTTTGTTTGTACTTAAGGATTGTATTTCCTCACCAACTTGCAATTTTCCATTGAGCAAATACATCAAATTTAAGGCACCGCGATAGCGATCAAACCAACTGTCAAACAATAAAGCTCTAAATGGCGAATCCCTGTCTACTTGTGGTGGTGGTATTGATTCTACGACTCTGTCCAGAACTTCTGATACGCCAATACCTAATTTAGCGGACACCTGAACAAAAGTTCATAACTATATCAATATATTCTTTGAAAAATTTTATTAAGTAGTTACCTTTAAAACATCTAATGGATTAATGTTAAATAAATTTTTTAAATCCTTGCAAACTTTAGCTGGATCGGCATGTTTAATATCGATTTTATTCAATACTGGGACAACGGTTAGATTTCTCGCTTTCGCTAAATGGTAATTAGCTACCGTTTGAGCTTGTACGCCATGACAAGCATCAACCAATAAAATGACACCATCGCAAGCTGCTAAAGAACGTGAAACTTCGTTCGAGAAATCCACATGTCCCGGTGTATCAATTAAATTTAGTAAATATACGTCATCTTTGTACTTATGAAATATAGAAACTGTTTGCGCTTTTACTGTAATGCCCCGCTCTCTTTCTACTTGTAAATTATCCAATACTTGACTGCCCGAATTGCGTGATATAGCTCCTGTAAGTTCCAATATACGATCGGCCAAAGTACTTTTGCCATGATCAACGTGAGCGATGATACTGAAATTTCTAATATTTTTTACAGCTATTTTTGCAAATTCATGTAAATTATGCTCGGCATTTAGATCCTCCGCAGTTTTCGACGAGGAGCCCAATAAACGAATTGTCTGTGTACTTCAATTAAGTTTATTTATTGAATACATATACGTACAAGCACAGATAATCAACTTACCGACAATTGAAAAGTTTAATTTTTGATTTCCATAACGATATTGGTACCGCAGTCTTTATCATTTTCTTTAAGAATGTTCTCGCAAAAAAAAAAAAAAAGAAGAAAATTTATGCCGGTCACCGCAGCTGATTGATGCACATGAACTGAATTTATACGATTTTGTGCGTGTTTTCATACTAATTAGCGCTTTTTAATTAGTTGTCGTTTTTTCTCTCGCACGCTTCATATTGCAAATTAATGGTCAGCATAAAATGCTGAATCGCCGTTACATTTTCTTAGCCAACTGTCTATCCATCTTATTTGAATTGCTAAACTTACTTTCTTTTCCTTTTATTTTTTGAGTTAAGCTCGCGAGGTCATTCTGCTTTATTGCCAGGGTATCCTACAAACGGTTTTTTGTTCACCCTGGTATTCAATGTCAGAGCCTTAGAGCCTTCGATTTGATGTATTTTATCAGAGTTGTTAGTCTTGCAATTGTTTTGCAGCAGAGTTGCATGTGTTGTATGGTATATCGAATGTTATGTGAAACGAGTCATACATATAATGATTTTTGACATGGACAGTATGTTTCATGAGATCCGAAAAACGGGCTGAGGATTCAGCAAAGTATTAAGAAATTTGTTGTTTATGTTGGCGTTAATTTCTTTATTTTTGCTTCTAGAACCATATGTTTTTGGTTACATTTACCTGCAAAATAATACGGTAGCGGGGCTGCCCATTGTCTTTACCATTTGCGAGTTTTTTGAAACCGAAAACAAAAATGACGCTTCATTGTACGAGGCTCCTATGTCGTCAGATGATCCCTAAATATCAATGAATGCAATAATAATATGAAATTCTTTATATTTCTGCTGGTTTTAAATAATTAAGCAATTAAAGTATCTTAAGGGATAACAGGACTGCGACTGCCTAGAAGCACTGCTGTTTTCACCATTCTTTTCGGATGGAAGGATGATAGGAAAATTAATAGCAACTTGTTTGTAATTTAAGGGGTTCAGGCGGTCTATGCGTTTAATACTGTATCTAAAAAAAAAAAAAGTATATTTAATTTGCGTGTCCATGGTCATGGTGGTAAGTAGTTGGTTTTAGAAATGTTGAATTTTGTGCTATTAACGAGCATTTGAGTGAGAAAATTCAATTTTCGACCAAAGAGCTAATTTTTTGTTAACAGAAAATGGTTGATCCAACTTACCGAAAACTTAGCGCCATACGTGGCAAACATTATTTGAAAGATGTCATAAAATATTCAAATTAAAGGGATCAAAATTGTAGAAATCCCTGTAAATCAGGGTCATTCATGTTTCGAGAAAAACGTCTTTAAGGTTTTGACATGACTTTGTGTCCATGTCTCTATGATGTCTGTTGTAAGCATTCTCCTGGCCGCAAAAATGAAGCTACCGACTTTAAATTTGGCAGACGGACTAGAAGTTTTTGCACGCACATTATAATGTATATGTACAAAAATTTGAACACATATTCTATGGGCGATGTTGTACCGTTTTTTGGATAAAATGGAAAAAATTGACCACGCCTACTCAATATTATAGTATATCAAAAATTTAATTAAAACAAGCTAGAAAAACCTCATAAAGTATACCAACTCTTGGCCAGTTTCAAATCCTGAATGCACCTTAACATGTCCGCCTGTTCATCCGTCCATCTATCTGTCTGCGCAACTGTGTAGTATTTCTGTTAAACATTCTCCCGTTGGTGATAGTAAGGCGAAAGTGCGCCTACAAATTTGCAAAAGAATTTAGAAATGCTCTAAACTTTTCAAAGGACACACCTACAATACCCATACGCCTAAGCGACAAAAATGTTTATTTCGAAAATGGAAAAAAACAGCCGCGCGCACTGAAAATTTAGTTCTTTTACTTTTTGTTGTCTTTTTTAAAAGAACGGTGATGGGTATAAAAAATTCGTTCACAACCTAATACAATTTTCCTGCTTGTTATATATTAGCCTTAAATATGAGATATTCGAAAAATCGTTGAAAAGGCCTATTGGTTGCTTCACTTTGATCACCTTATTCACATTGACGAGACTAGATTATAAAGATAGTTTGTGGCTTTATGATAGAATTTCTAAAGCGAATATTCATAAATTTATTTATTGAAAGAAAATGTAATTAAATTAACTTTTTTTGTTTTTTTGTTTTTTTCGTTTTTTTGAAGATTTACTTCTCCACTTTCTTTAAGTGAAGAAGAGTACATTTATTGGCAAAAAAACATAACAGTCTAAGTATGTTAGATATAAATCAAAATCATTTCTACTTTGAATTTTGAAAAGATTAAATCCCTAGAAGATTTGCTCTTTCTTTAGTTATAAAGTCGAATTTGAAATAAATTTAATCAGACTGTTCAACTTTTTCACCAATTGTTGTACGTAAATTGCGTATGTATTGTATTACATATATATATATATATATATATATATATATATATATATATATATATATATATATATATATATATATATATATATATATATATATATATATATATATGTAAATATATTTGTATATAATTAGCTTATATGGTATTAAAAGTAAACAACAATTTCATGTCATTAAATTACATTAATAAAAGTGTTTGTAGCTAAGAACAATTCGCCTTAAGACGAATCTTAAATACCCATCATTAGCTAAAGCTTAGTAATAAAATTCAAGTTACTTGATATGCGTTGCAAACAGATAGATATAGAGGAAGGATATACGGATTTTGGCTATATTTAATGGATGATTGGTATTAGATAGACAGATTTGACAGTTACGAATGAAATTTGAATTTTATTTTATTTGGATTATGAGAAAATTATTTGCAGGATATAATTAATTTATCAAATTGTTCTTACATTTGTTTCTTGTTTGTTTTTTTTTTGCAATTTTCAGGGCGGAGGTTTTTTTTTTTTTTTTTTTTTTATAATAATAATACCAATAAAAGTGAAATGGACATAACTAAACTAAGTCAAAATCGCCTGCTCATCGAGTCAGTTATGTTATTTTAAATGTGTGTGTGTATGTCTTTACAAAAACAAAACAAAAAAAAAAAAAGACAAAAAGTTAGTGGTTATGATAATTCTTCGATTGTGTGCACGAAAGGAAGTCCGTATAGACTTAGACGTAGCCCTTAGCTTGTTTAATAAACAGTGTCGGTCGGAGTGAAATTTTTAATTTTTTTCAGTCCTACGTGAGTTTAGTAAATACGATGTATATATTACAAGGGGGAATATATAGATATATATATAAATATATATATACCAGATCAATGTAAGATTTCTATTTGAGTTAATTTTATTCGTACGGCGGTAATTGTCAGGGACACTTGCAACATATGACGATTGCGCAGACGATTCTTTATATTTGCTAAGAACTTAAACAATCGGATTGCAACAAATAGAAACTCTGTTGAAAATCTGTTGGAAATATTGATTTAAACGTTACAGGAAATAGTCCCAAATCTTTATTGCTTATTAATCCTAACTTTAACCATGGACTTAATTGAACTTGGCCAGAAATACATTCTATAATAATAGTATATATGAGCACATAAAACATTCCTAAAGTTTTTTCTTTTATTATTATTATTATTATTATTATTATTATTTTTATTTTATTTTATATCTTTTGCATCTTTCGATTATTGCTTCACAAAAAGAAATAAATATATATGTTTAACAAATAAATAATCAATCATCAAGAGAAAACACTTCTTGGACATAGCATAGAGTATGAATGCATAGTAAATAATTTTTCAAGTTGAATAATATTATAAAGTGAAGTTATAGATTTCGGAAATGTCTTACAGCGAGATCGACTGGTAAATTAAAGTCATATTTATATAACATCTCAATCGAACGCAAAGCATCACGGAAACCAGTGCGTGATACATAACTTGTGGACAAATAATATGTTTCAATCAAATCGCTGCAGCTAAATATCAGATTAAGCCAATCCACTAACTGATGCGAACTGCAATTCAATATTAAAAGGAAAAAAGCTCTTTTTTTTTTTATATATCTGCCAATATGACTTAACTTACTTTAATCCGGCGCAAATAAAAGCCTTGAAATGCGCATTATAGCTTCGCTTATAGGGCCGATGCATAGCAACAATTGCGCCGACAGCGCTTAATAAAGTCTGCTTGGCCGTTACAGCCTGTGAATCGACAATTTCTAAATTGAAACTTTGCGATAATTTACGTGCCGGCGTATTATTATAATCATCGCCGTTTTTGATGTAATAATATTCTAATATCAGCTCCCAAGCATGCATAGGACGGCTGTTAGCTGAACTGAAAAAACCGGCATTTGTAGAGCTATTCTCAGCATTCTCGGTTTCCTCGGTGCCAAATGGAGAAGCTGTAAAAGAGGCGGCATCAAAATCGCGAGCCCTATAATTATGCTCAGCCACATATTCGGGGGACGGATTTAAACAACGCATAAAGGGCACAATTAAACTGGATGCGACCGATTCAGTCTGAATACGCAAACCGTGCTGAATTAATTTTAATAATGTCATCGCAAAATTTTTACGCACAGCTGTAGTCAATTCTTTACTTAATGTGGTAATTGAATCGCCTCGAAATCGAGCGCACTGAGCCAAGCGTCTGTTATGTATTTGAGACATATCGTACGAATCACATTCATCCTCATCCGAATCCGATGACAATCTATACGGCTTTAATTGCTTTTTGCTGGCTGCGATTGGAGGAACTGTTAAAATTCCATTGTATGCATGATTACGTTTTGTAACAATTTTTGATTTTTTCAGGGCTTTATGCATTTTAGCAAGCTTCTCACGATCAAAACTTAAGGTAGCTGCTAACGAGGCGACCTCTTGTATATCGACCTCAAGCTGAGCCCGTAGATCACTGCAAAAAATGGGAGGAATTTTTGAAAAATTTTTGATAAATTTGATTCGCATTATTAACTATATATATATATATATAATATAAAACAATCGGCTCAGGCCGATCATTAAATACCCTACACCAAATTTTCTAACACAATTCTTATTCTTGCACGAGATTCCTATTATAGATCAATTTCCATCACCACTTGTTAAAAATTCGACTTTCCTGCTCTACAAAGAATCCCTGATGGTCCAAATTTACTTTACACTTAATTTATTTTTAAGTTAAATTACTATTACGATATAATTTTCATTATGAAGCATTGAAAATTATACATTTTTGTTGTACGAACTTCAGTTTTCGTTATATAAGAGAGAGGGTTCAAAAGTTGCTTCAGCCGGTCCGAAATATCTTAAAAATTATGACCTGTGTCTTGAATACATGTGGACAGACATCAGACGGACAGACAGGCTTAGATTAATTCAGATTATAATTCTGAATCGATCGGTATAATAAAAGGTGGGTCTAAACTTAAGCTCTTCTCCTTGTTACATACGGCCGCACTAAATTAATATACCCCGCATCATTTGTGGTGCATGTATTTTTAAACTTACTGGAAATTAGTGATGTTGCTCTCTCTTTGTTTCACTTACTATTTCCACTTTTTCAATTCGTAATAACATACACAGACCCATAAGTATTCATATACCCACAAAAGATAAGAGAGAGATTTTGGGCATAAGCCCAATGCATTTTGGACACAAACCAAGCAAAAGTTTGAGTGGTTCGAATGAAATTTAGGATTAGAGTTGCATTTTGCATCGATAATATAGATTCTTTTAGAATTGGAAAAATTTTGCGTAACTCCTTTCCATGCTTAGTTCCAAATATCTCGTAAAATCATAAAATAGATCAAACTTTTCCTAACCTATATATAAGCACATATCTGATCCTTCCTATTTACTCAAGATAGATGTATAATGCCGTTCTTCTAGATTCGGCTCTTATACAAGCAGGCATCACATTTTCACATAATTTAATTCGCTAATAACTCTACCCACTACTCTTAAGTATTTTGAAGAACTAAAGTCATCCATTTCTTATTTTTAGTCACTACTGCTTGTCCAAAAACCACTGGCGAAACCACATTAATTCTTTTTTCTAATTGCATGCGATACATTAGCCTCTTGTCAGAATTATATTTAGTTATGGCCGAATTTTTTATACCTTAAAAAACAAAAAAAACTAGCAAAAGGAAAAGAACTAAATTTTCATACTCTGCAATACAAGGCGAGCGCGACTGATTTTCTTCATTTTCAGAACAAATCTTGAAATGTATACCGCGCATATGTTGTGTTTTATCAGCAACAAGCAAAAAACACGGAAAGTAAAGGTGTTCACAGTTTTCGTTGCATATGCATGAGGGCGTTGTAGCGGTCTCCTTTGAAAAGTTTACAGCCGATATAGGGGAGAATGTTTATCACAGACACTACACGGTTGCGCAGACAGATAGATAGACGGAAAAACAAACGTGCTTAGGTGCAATCCGTATTCGAAACTGGCCAAGAATTTATATATTTGATGGGATTTTTGAAGCTCGTTCTTGCGCCTAATAAGGATATGAAAAAAAAAAATTACATTTATTTGGTACCGCATAGTACTGGATAGGCGTGTACAGGTATTAGCCAGGATCGCCCATAGAATGTACATTCAAATTTTTGTAGAACTATATCGTACGAGTAATGAGCAAAAAGCCAATTTTTTATTGCTTTTGAAAAACAGAGGTGTGCTTTGTTTAAACTGGTACTGTAGGCGTGTCCTTCGACCGATTTGGCGCATTTCTAACAAGAACTTGCAACGTTTTACCCAATTTTGAAATCGACAGCTTAAATTATGCGGCCAGGAAAACATTTTTTACTGGAAACTATATTCACTTTGTGGTGACTCCAAAGCTTTCTTCTGTGCGTGGCAAAAGTTTTGACAAAGTATGAGTATATCCCACATTTTTCGGTGATGGCTATCAAATTGTGTATATTTGTAGCTAAGGTCAAGCTTTTATTTCATTTGTTCGGCATTCGATTGACATATGCGTGATTGGAAAACCAGCTACGAGCTAAGCTAATCAAAATTTATGTAAACGCAATACCATTAACGTAACGATCTTATTAAGAATTTGTTATAGAAAAAAATCGAGAGAAAATTGTTTACTTTGTTTTACAGATCATCATAATGGCATTCCCTTTACGCTTAGCGCAATTCTCGAATTTGTAGACAAAAGTAAATTTGCTACTTTCTTAGCTACAATTAATAATAGCATATTTATAGGCGAATATTTTAAATTAAAAAAAAATGCACGAGATCGTAGTGCAATTCGATTGTGATGTGTAACGAGATCGAAACGAAACCGCGAAAAATATATTTTGATATTCAAAATGTTTTTTCCAACATTTTTTGATAATTTTGTTACATTTCACTTACCCCCAATGATTTCCTTTGTCCGTCTTCTTTAAAATGTTCTTTTGGAAGTGCTCAGGTTTGCTGCCAAAGTGGGTACTAGCAAACATTTGCATTAATAACGATGCTTTATCCATGAGACCGTGAGCTTTGCTATGAAGACTCTCGCGAGCCCTTACAGCTTCTGAAGTAGGAGCCGAAGCTATCATTTTCTCGCTTTTACCGTCCAAACTACGACCAACATCGTCAATGTCATGTTCAACAGTATTTACAGCTTTTTGGCTGTGCTTTTTTTTCTTCTTAGCCGCATAACTGTTATAGGCTTCTGTCGTTTTTTCGCCCGAGTTAAAGGCTTTCAGTTTGCCTTCATCGGTATCACACTGCAGAAAAGCAATAAATCGCTCCAAATCAGTGATTTGTGTTTTTAATTGGGCTACCAATTGCTCTTTCATTTTTAGTGGTCCCACAAACTCGCCAATAGCAGTATCAACATGTGACTTGAGCTCTTCTGCTGTAAGCTCGGGAAGTTTATATTCGTCGACTTTAAAGTTGAGTTTTTGTTTTAATTCATCGATAATGATTTTCTGCTTTTCAAGTATCATGTGTTGCGGGAGCACTGGAGCACCGGACTCATAAGCCAATTTCTCCAATTCAATTAACTGTGACTTTAAATGATGAATAAGTTCAAATTGACGTTGATGCAAAGCAACGTCATCCTCGCCGTGTTTCATGTCTGAATTAGAAGATAATGCGGAAGAACAACGCTTTGGGGCAGTGGTAATTGCAGCAGAAGCCTCTGGAATGCCACGAAAAGCGAACTCCTCGAGATCTTTAAGCAACTGATCACGTTCCTGGGAAGGTGCCTCAACAATTTGCTGTACCCTCAATTGAACATGAGCAAAATGTGAAGTCAGAGCCATTAGGGACGTAGTAAGAAATTCTTGTTCTTCCTCCAAAGTTTTTAAGCGCGTTATGTCAGTTACGAGTTCAGTATTTTCATAATCAAGTTTATCTTGATTGTCCGAGTGGCTCAGCAAATCCAATTCAGATTCGGGGCTTAATAATTCTGAGGAAGGACTTACCGCATCATCATAATTAGCGCCCAAAGGTGACCAACGCTCGCTCAGAGGTTGTAAGCCTTCATCGAAATCATTTTGGCCATCAAAAAGTGCAGACGTATCTGCATTAGAAGCAAGCAGCTGTTGCTTTTCTGAAGAAGAGTCCGCAGACTTTGCATCAGTAATTATAGCGCAATCCTCACCTCCAGGCTCCGTTTTACAATTGCCATTTTCTCGAATTAACTCTTCCAGCTGTTGATTGTTATTGTCAACATCATAGACATCAGTAACGGTGGTAATGATACTTTTAATTGCATTATTACAATTTTTTTGATCCTCCAAAAAGTAGTCTTTGGAAATTTCACCAATTTCACATTTTTCTTTTAATTTTATTTCCATTTGCTCACAATTCACGCTCATATTCATCTTAAATATGAAGCGTTACAGATTACAGATTCATTGATAAAACCGAATTTGGCGAATATTTTTACTGAAAAAATCGATTATATTTCTTTATAACTGATTATGTATATCTGCACATATATATACATATATATACATATATATATATATATATAAGAGCTACTCAAAGAAGCAATCCTTATGGCAATATTGCAACGGTAAGACGCAATTACATATAATCGATGGTTTTGCAGTAGTCGCGGCAATCATCAGGCATTTAATATAAGAATAACGGCAACCCTAGCTCTAAATCAGCTGGCTTTGTGTTCGTAATTATTTTTAATTTTTAATAATAGGACACTTCATTAAGAATTAAATTTCAAAGTGTAAAGATTTATATATAAATTTTTATTTAAATTCGCTTGATAAGAATTCCGGACATTATAAAAGTCATGGCGACGCGGCGCTTGGTTTTATCAATGTATCGGAAATTGTTGCGTGAGGCAGAAAAGTTGCCCACCTATAATTTTAGGTATTGCAGTTTATTCAATTGTACAATTTTCCTAATTATTGAAATTATTTGCAGAATGTACGCTTTACGCAAAGTCAAAGATTCATATCGGGCCAATAGTGCAATCAGCGATTTTGATAAAATAACAGAATTGGTTGAAGTGGCGAAATACAATCTTGCGTTAATTAATCGACAGGTGAGTGAAATGAGTTTCAGAAATGAACACACCTGCGAAGGATGGAGCACGCATGCATATTTTTTTTTTATTATGTTCGCTTCGATTCTAGGGGAAGTCAGCGCATAATTATATGGTCTGCTTATTAAACTTGAGTTTTTTTGTTTTTTTCTTTCAAACGTACAGAGCTAGGGCATCCGTAAGTAAATTCTCTCAATTTGAATTTTCCAATTCGGTTTGATCAAAAGGTGAAGGCTTGTTTTTATTTCCAATGTAATTATTACAAAATAATCTAAGAACTATTTGGTTATTTTACTAAATCTGTTCTCAACAAATTGAAAAGAATTTAAATAAAAAAGTAAAATTTACCCCATTTCAAGATCAATCAACGACAATATTTGGCAATTAAACCTGGAAGAATTCTCAAAGAAAACGCATTCGAAGGAAAGTTCACTTTGATTCATTAAGCCACCTGCGTCTCTATGAAGTTTACGACCTCCCTTGCTATCGCAGTTAAGAGAAACAAAAGAAAATTCCTTATTCCCCCCTCGAAGGGGATTTAAATATTGTTACGGGTGCTGACGAATGGTAGAAGTAAGTTGAATTTCTGGGAAATATTTATAGAGGAAGCAATATAGTATACATATTGATTCTTAGCAAAGGACTTCACGATTTAGCAATGGCTGTCCGTCCTTTTAAATACAGGTTTAAAAAATTCGTTCGTAAATTCTGTCTATCTACTCATAACACCTAGATATATAAATATATACATTTATATATAAATGAGTATATAAAAAGTATATACAACGTACAAATATATATAGTGTATGATGGTAGACGAAATTTATCTTTTGTTAGAATTGAGTGAGAAATTGAAATATTGAAGCTGGAAGTTTGCATCTTGATTCTTAACTTAAATTACAATTGTGGGATAGTTACGTCAATCATAGTTGTGTACAATTTTATTCTTTTCGTGCAAAAAGTGACAGAAAAAAAGCCGAATTGAGATAACTAGAATGCTTGGAAATCCTTTTTTGAGACAGACTTCTGATCTCAGGGAAAGTTTAGTTAGGATATCGGTTAGCAATTCCCGAGACGAACGCTTAGATGTTGTCTCTTAAAAAAAATCAGTATTATTTTTTGGAATTACCAATTCTTGACCTTGGAAAAAGACCGTTCAGAGTTAGGATAAGCCCTGTGAAACAGTGTCTCTGTGTCCCGCTGAATATATATCTTCATTTTTCTTTCTTTATTGTAAAGTTCTATATTGGTTGGGCTTAACCGAATTCGTATTGTGTGTATTAGAAACCTCATAAAGTATAAGGTTCTTCGGTCAGTATAAATTATAGAATCAATTCCTATGTCCAAGGGCGATGTTCATTTGTTTATCATTTAAAGTTAACTGCTGCAACTTCAAAATTGGCTTAGAAAAATAAAGTGACAAAATATTTTTTTTTTTATATATATATATATCTAATATAATAATATTTATATATATATATATCTATCTGTGATATCACATATCTTTGTTCTTTTGTCATTATCTTAGTATTATATAAAATTCACTTTATCTTTCGTGTATTTATAAAAGTTACTTTAATCATTTTTAATCAATTTTCACAATATTTCTTCCAAATATAAAAAAAATTATCATTTTAGGTGATCATTGGACACTTGTATTCAGCTGAAAAACTAGTTATTGAAAAGAAACCGACCTTGGATCCTCTTGAAGATTGAGCCATATATATACCCATATACATATATGTATACATATATATGTATATATATATATATATATATATATAGAAATATTCGCTTGATTGCATAATTTTGTTCCAGTACTTTTATTAAAATGCAATTAAGCTTAAAAAATTTAAAAAAAAACTAATGAAATTGTTGATCTTAAAGTTAATAAAATTTAATAAGCGAAAGTCAAATAAAAAAAAAAAAATACAATTACATATTTATTTAACATTGTAAATATATGAAAACAATGAAAATAACTTCGTTAAGCTTGATATGTAGTGGCTGAGATATCACCGCCTGTGCCTGTCCAGTTGGTGTGCACAAATTTTCCCTCCTCGCCTAACAGTTCATAAGTGTGAGCACCGAAGTAATCACGTTGAGCTTGCAATAAATTTGCTGGTAATCTGCTAGAGCGATAGCCATCATAAAATGATAGTGCCGTGGATAGAGCGGGCACCGGAACACCCCAGAGGAAAGCTTTAGATACTACGTGACGCCACGATTGTTGGCCTGATTGTATGGCCTTCTTAAAGAACGGATCCAATAGCAAATTTGACAAATTCGCATTGCACTCATAAGCCTCTTTTATATTGCCTAAGAAAACGCTAATAAAATAATGATGAATAAATAGATTTAGAAGAAAAATAGTTATTTATATGCTGTTATGAATTACCTTCTAATGATGCAGCCTCCTCGCCACATTAGAGCGATGCCGCCATAATTTAAATGCCAATTGTTTTCTTTGGCCGCTTCACGCATTAACATGAAACCCTGCGCGTATGATACAATTTTTGAGCAATACAACGCATGCTTAATATCATTGAGGAATGCCTTTAAATTCTCTGCTTTAATTACAATTTCTGGACCTGGCAATTGTTTACTAGCTTTTAAACGTTCTTCCTTAAGAGCTGATAGGCAACGTGAAAATACAGCCTCGCCGATTAAAGTAACAGGTACACCGTATTGCAGCGCAGCTATGGCAGTCCATTTACCCGTACCTTTTTGACCGGCTGTATCTCGGATGCGTTCCAGCAAATAACCTTTGTCGTCTTTGTACTTCAATATATCGGCTGTGATTTCAATAAGGAAAGAATCCAATTCTTCATTATTCCATTGAGTAAATTGTTTTGAAATCTCATCAGGTTTTAAACCTAGACTTTTCATAATATGATACGCTTCACATATCAACTGCATATCACCGTATTCAATGCCATTATGAACCATTTTCACAAAATGGCCAGCGCCTCCTTCGCCTACCCAATCGCAACACGGCTGTCCATCGACTTTAGCGCATATAGCTTGAAAAATATCTTTAATCAAGGGCCAAGCCTCCGCGTGACCACCAGGCATTAGCGAGGGACCATAGCGGGCTCCTTCCTCACCGCCACTTACACCGGATCCCACGAACAAGAGACCTTTAGCTTTCAATTCACTACAACGTCGTGCCGTGTCCAGATATTCGGAATTGCCTCCATCGATAATAACATCGCCAGGTGATAATAAAGGTATTAATTGTTTTATAAAACTATCAACTGCTTGGCCAGCTGTAACAGAAAGAAGGCACTGACTTAGGAGCGCGAACACGAAAGGGTATTTTCTTTTATTTAAACGACTCCTTGCACTTACTACGAGCATGTATGCGTAAGAGTGCAGAGCAATTTCGATTAACAGGTGATACCGGTTGAAATTGTCAGTTTATTTTTATTTATTTATTTATTTATTTTTTTTTTTTTGGTTTAATGACAAGCGGTACAAGTCGTCAAAATCGATAATAAAACCTCAACTCAACTGGACGCACTATATATAAATAGAACGGTATGACGTAACCTTATAACAGGATTAAAATCTTCGTTTGAAGTGAACCCTATATCAACATTAATTAATACGCGTACATTTACACTTAATTAGATCGAAACACTTGTGTGTGTGTATTTATAATTAAGTGAATGGAATGGCATTGTTGCAACAATAACGCCACATGCCCATGACCTCTATATATATATATATATATATATATATATATATATATATATATGTACATATGTACATTTGTAACATGTGCGTAACTAGCAATATCGCTTACCCTTCACTAATAGCATAACTTTGCGTGGAATTTTCAATTGATTGATCATATCCTCCAATGAGCTGGCACCAATGATTTTTGTGCCCTTCGCTTCATTGTTAAGAAAATGCTGAACCTTTAAAATAAGTAAAAGTTCATACGATTCGAACGTTATAGATAATCTTTAGATTTATGTTAACTCACTTTATCAATGGTACGATTGTAGGCACATACTATAAAACCTTTCGAATCCATATTCAAAATGATATTCTGACCCATAACGGCCAAACCAATTAAGGCTATATCAGCTTTCCTTTAATAAAAATCAAAACATTTAATATTTTGTTTATTTAAAAAAAAAAAAAAAAAAAAAAAAAAAAAAGTGAAAATCTTTAAGCGAAAGTATGCTAAACGTTAAGTCACTAATCCTCTTACTTACGGTGACATAATTTTTATAAAATATTTTCACTTTTTAAACGTTAAAGTTGCGTTTACACGAAAGATCGCTCGATTACTAAATACGTTGAGTATAACATCTGTCGATGCATTCATTTTGAACATTAAATATCAAATTCTAGCTGAGTAGGTTTTTTGCTAAATGAACAGCTGAGCTTAGAAATAACTTTGAAACTTTGTTTTGTGCTTCTCCGAAACGCGCCGCGAAAGTTTCAAACGACTTTCGATCACTCTTTCTTACACCTCAATCTTCAATTATATAGAGTGTTGGCCAGAAAGTAAATTTCGAAAGGAGTTCAAGTGTTTTTTTGCTTTTTCCTGTTTCAAGTAAATGTTGAATTGATATGAACGAAAGAGAAAGAGAGAGAGAGAGAGATAGAGAGAGAGCAAGAGAGCAATAATGAAATATATTTAAAAATTGGTATCAGAAGGACTACAAAATGAAGTCATGACGTCACTGACGTTTGGCTGAGTAAAAACTTTAAAATTTCAAAACATTCATTCATTCATTCATTCATTCATTCATTCATTCATTCATTCATTTAGGGAATATTAGAATTAGTGTAAGCATCGTTATCGCTTGCGGTGATAAACTAATAAGTAAAGGTCGCCTTTCGCCTTACAAACAGAATTAATCGATTGAACAAAACCGTTACAGATAAATTAAAGCAAAACTCAACTCACTGCCGAACTCACTATCGAATTGTTCCAACCAACGCGGCATTACACTCAAAACTTTGTAGCGGATAAGAAAAGTGAAGGAGGAATTTCTCTCGATTTTTCGCGTAACAAAGATGTTATTACGTCCTGACGTTGTATTTATTGTATTCAAATTTCTGATATTATTTTTGATTTTCGCGCCATACACTACTTGTGGTACAAGGATGTACTAAGTTTCCGCAGATGTGCACAACACCCAGAAGGATTTAAAATGGACCTTTTATTATACCGATCAATTTAGAAAATAATTTGAAATTTGAATTGTGTGTCTGTCCATCCATCCGTCCGTCCGTATTGTGTTGTTTGTGTTCAACTTATCGGCCAGAATCTTTGAGATGTTCGATACTCTGACATCTTCTAGACTAAGGACGAGCGCTATGGGAAATGTTTCAGAGCGTATCACTCTTCCGAACACTTTTGAAAACCCTTTATATGAATAATGGGAGAGTGGCGGGCTATGTCCCATTCTAGTTTTTTCTCTTGTTTTTTTAATATCTATAATAATTTTGTAAATGTAATCCTTCGATAGTGATAAGAGTCCGAAATGTATATTACTTTTTCGGACAAAACTATTCATTTTTCGTCGCTATTCGGAAACTAGGGTACCATTGCTTTCTCTAAAATAGAATTATCATAAAATAATTACACACTTTTGAACTTTGATTGCACTGCGGATGTCTTCTAAAAACCTATTAGATTGCAGCGATTGCGATTCTGGTGGCAAGTGAAAACGTAATGTTGGGACACGACCCGTCGTTAAATACCCTACACCATTATTGCTTAACATAGTTAATCATACAACGACTTTTCAAGATAGGCTTTCATAAGGGCCATGGTTGAAAAACCAGTTCAATCCGAACCATTTTCAATAGCGATCATCCTTGGACCAAAAAAACCTGTTAGTGTAGGAAAATTTATCAAAATATCTCAAAAATTACGACCTGACAAGACAAGAAGACAAGAAAACAAAACAGGAGGGGACAGACGCACAGACAAGTTTCGATCAATTCAGAACCACTGTCGATATGACAAAAGGTAGGTTTTTCTCAAGTACTTCTAGGCGTTGCGCACATCCGCACAAACTTAATACACTTTTCTATCACAAGTGGTGTAAAGTATAAGAATCGAAAATCTTTCAGATCCGAAAATCGATCAATTCAGAACCACCGTCGATATAACAAAAAGTATATCTTTCTCAAGTGCTTCTAGGTGCGTGTTGCACACATGCGTACAAACTTAATATAATTTTCTAACACAAGTGATGTAAGGTATAAGAATCGAAAATTAAACACATTTTATATGTATTTTGTTTACTTTAATTAAGGTTTTTTTGTTTTTCTTTTTTTTTCTTTTTTTTGTGCAACTTTTTAGTCTAACCGTATATTATGAACATTACAGTGAGCAGTAAGGCCTCCTAATGATATTTCATTTTAAGATTACCTTCACAGAGGTTTTATATAAAAACAAATCAAATGTTAGTAGAAGCAGTATTTTACTATTAGTCAAAGCATTAGGGGTATATATGTAATATAATAGATGCTTGCATGTATTCTGATCACTTTTTCTGTTGAAAAAGCCATTTATTGAGAAAAATTGCTACCAAAAATATTAATGAAAATATCTTCCATCACTTGGTAGAACTTTTTCCCATCTTTTTGAAGCCATGGCTACACCGTGTCGCGAGAATGACATTGATTTGGCAGCGATCCAATCATCGAGCCATTTTTGCATTTCTTTAACATTTGAAAACCGCATGTCAGTCAAGCCATGTTGCATCGATATGAACAAGTGGTAGTCAGAAGGAGCTATGCCTGATGAGTGGGTGAGCTGGGTGAGGTAGAACTGCCCACTCAAGCTGCAACAATGCATCCTTCACAACTCTTGCTACGTGTGGTCAAGCGTTGTCGCGCAAAAGGATGACTTTGCGTCTGTTAACCCCGATTGGTGGTCTTTTTCTGCAACAAGACATCGCTCCATTTGTTCAATCAACGTCGGCCGTAACAGTTTGCCGTAACAGTTTCATTCGGGTTTAGCAGCTTATAATACGCCCACCACATGCCCAGCAAACCTTTGTGGCCATGAATATTTCGCTTCGATGTCGATGATGGATGGATCGTCTAGACTTGGGATTGCCATAGTAGATCCACTTTATATTGGCAGTCACAATACGTCACCGAACTTTTTTTTGTCCGACAAGCAATCAAAACCGCGATTTTGGAACGATTGGAAAAGGTATGTCCCGTCAATTCGTATGGTAGTCATTTCCTCCCCCTTTTCGATCTTTCCCATCGCATGTAAACGTCTGGAAACAGTTGGTAAGCTGATAAGCCGTTGGAAAATTCTTTGAGAGTTTGAGTTGGGTTTTCTTGCAACAAATCTTCAAACTTTTCTAATCCTCCAGGTTGTTCTTTGCTACGAAGATCAAAATTACCCCCTTTCAAAAAGGTTGGAACTAAAAGTGACAAGTGGGATATGATGATGGAGCAACATAACCACGAGCTTCTAAAAATTTTAAATAGGATTCGTCAGCAGATTTCCTCCATGATTAGCGTCCGTACGCACTGACCAACTCATTAACGCCAAATGGAAAATTGTTAGTTTATGTAGAGAAAGATCAAAATCATCGAATTTAACCGTTGGGTACACTGGTACTTCGCATTTCTATATCATTTTCACCGATGCATGTCGCCGATCAAAATGGATGGAAACACATAAGATATCAGGCGTTTTCATTTAAATGGATTTATGGCGTTTTCATGAAAAAAGAACTCGTTTAAATTTGTATCAAGGGGCGAGTCACACATCTATAGTCGAAATTCAATGTTGATTTGAAGATCTTGTGAGCGAATTGACACCAATTTTGGTCAGAAAAAATAAATTGGTTCGTGCAAGCAACGCATTGACATTTTCAAGTATTTTGGGATTCTTAGTCCTGAGTTGTTTGAATTCTTCATCACAAAAAATGTATTAGTACGACTTGATATCGAAAAACTCCGGTCCAATAATACGAACCCCCTATAAATACGCTCAACAGTTACTTTTTAGAGAAGAAAGTATTGTTGATGGACTGCCAGGAAAGAGTTTTCTATTATAAAACACTTATGATAGATAAAAATGAACATTGAAAGTTCTTGCAAACGGATTGATATTAAAAATGACTTAAATCAATCGAAGAACTGAGAACGCCTCTGTCCCTCAGCAGGAATCGAATATTGGTTTCTTGCTCATTAGTTACAAACTGCAGCAAATAAGTTTGCAAAGCTTGAACGTGTAATTCTATGGGCAATGCTATGTTTATCTCTATATCTATATGGTAAAAATTGGCCACGCCTACCCATTATTATAGCGTATCAAAATGTAATTTCTTCTCAATACCTTTATAATGCCCAGAAGACAGCTTCAAATGCCCAAAAAATACTCAATACAAATTCTCAATCGATTCAAGCATGTCCGTCTGTCCACCTGTGCAATGTCTCTTGTAAATATTCTTCTAACCACAAAAATGAAACTAACGACTTCAAATTCGCCAGAAACATTAGAAGTTCATTTACGCAGGTTAGCATGGAAAATGGGCCTAATCGGTCGAAGGATACGCCTACAGTATTATGTCAACTGAGAACACCTCTGTTTATTAAAATGGGTTTATTTTGTTTATCACTCATAAACGATATCGTGTATAAATTTTCAATAATTTAAACATATATTCTATGGGCGATGCTAAACACGCCTACCTAACCTTGTAGTGTATCAAAATTTAATTTTTTCTTATATTTTTATAGCGCGCAAAAGCAAAATTTAAAAGTCCTATAAAGTATATAAATTCTTGGCTCACTTTGAAATTTTGATTGCACGTAAGCACGTCTGTTTGTCCGTCCATCTATCTTTGTGCCAAATAGTAGTAGTAGTGTCTGAGCTAAACACAGCTCCCGTTTGTAAAAATGAAAGTATCGCCTATAAATTTACAAAAGAATTTGAAAATGAGCCAAATCGGTTGAAGGGCCCGACTACAATAAAACATACGATCGCTGCCGAACTTCCGTGAATAGAGTAAAGAAAAAAAAAGTAAAGATGTACGAGTCACATGGGTATTGTGTTCATATTGATTAAAGAAAAAGCAAATCGGTTTTCTCAGGTAACGAATTTTTTTTTTTAAGGTCGTTTAATTTCATTGTATCGTATTATTTACAATTTTGTAAAACTCTAAAGATTTTTCAATTCAAAACTTTATAGGGATTTAATATGCCATTTGGGTCCAATAATTTCTTTACTTCACGCATCATTGCAATGGCTTCGGAACTTTTCGAATATTTTAAATAATTTTTCTTTGTAAAGCCGATACCGTGCTCAGCGCTTACGCTACCCTTTAACTTGGCCGTATGCTCATATATAAACGGTTCGATGCGTTCGTACAGCTCTCTTGAGTATTTCTCGCAAGATACATTCAAATGAAGATTAGAGTCTCCTAAGTGACCATAGCCGCACACACGTTTCGCCAATTTGCCAACATGTCCTTCCAAAACGGGAACAATCTCGTAGAACGAACGTAAAGGCAACGATATATCGTATTTGAAGCAGAAGCCGTCTCTAATCAATGCTGTGGGTATTAGTTCGCGTAACTTCCAGATTTCCTGAATTTTACCCACTTCGTTAGTGACTGTACCGTTAATTACATCACCGCTATCCATACAGTGTTCTAAGAAGAAATGCAATTTTTCGGAATCATGAGAGGCATTGCTTCCAGACGTTTCGATTAGCATATGGAACGGATAGTTCTCAATAGGCGATCTAAAAAGAAACAATTTCGATATATCGAGAATATCGATACAATCGATAAGAGATAACTTACTTTAAGTTGTATTGCTTGACACTAGCATCAAGTGAGCTCTCGTCAATTAATTCGCAAGCAGATAAAATCTCGCCCAAATATCGTTTAGCGTTAACAAAGGTTTTCAATACACTGTCAAAGGAATTTAAGCCTAAAAAGTGTAAAATAATAAAAATAATTTCATATCGAGTCGTTTCAGAAGATTCAGATTTCAACAAACCAACAAAGGCTACGTGCACTGAACTCGATGCAGTTTGACAGAGTATTGCCAGTTTAGTAAGAATGCCGAGAGTACCTTCGGAACCAATAAATAAATGCTTGAGATGATAACCGGTATTGTCCTTTTTAAAATTTGACATTAAATCTAATATCGTGCCATTGGCCAGCACCTAAGAAATACGAGACCAATACGAGACTGAAAAAATGAGGCAAAAATATTGATTAATAAGAGTACAACTTACAACTTCGACGCCCAACACGGAACCATGTAAATTTCCATAACGTAAAACCCTAAGTCCGCCTGCGTTTGTGGATAGATTGCCGCCAATATGACAACTGGATTTTGCACCCAAATCGATCGGTACCACCAAACCTTTTTCTCTTGCTTTCGCATCTAAATTCTCCAAAATACAAGCGGCTTCACACGACGCTATACCAGTTATTTCATCTATATTAAGGACTTTATTTAGACGGGACATCGATATAATAATTTCATCGCATACTGGTACTGCCCCACCCACCAAACCGGTATTACCACCCTGCGGACACACGGCCAAATGTCGTTTATTGCAATACCTTAAAATCTCCGAAATTTCTTGCGTTGTACCGGGTCTTAGAACTAACTCACTATTGCCTCGCACGCTACGCAAAAAATCCACGTTATAACACAACAAATCATCTGCACCAGCATCTTGCAGAACATATTGAGCACCCATCAGTGAATTGAAAAAACTTATGTCCTTATCGTCAACAATTGCATAGTTATTCCGTTTAACGTTGTAGTGTTTCTACGAACAACATAAGATAAATAAATGGAAGAATAAATTAATTTTCACCGCCTGAGTAGCGGAGTAAGCGCGAGAGAGAGATCGCGACTAACAACTCAATGGTCGCGGGCTCAAATCTCAAGTGCGGTAGACTTTTCAATACGAGAGGTGAGAGGATATATGATCGAAGTTATCTGATATATAATCTTTACGTTTTACATCACACTATTCAGTCGCTGACGTCGCCAAAGTCTATGTCGGGCCGAGCAGTGTATCATTAAAACGTTATCTGTGGGAAGGGTTAATTTTCTACATGAAGGGTAATTATCTACATGAAGAGCCGAGTAGTTAAGAAATGCGACTATCAAGTCACAAGTTCGTGAATTCGAATCCCAAGAGTGGTAGATTTTTGCTTTCCTCGCAATTATAGTGAATGCTAAGCCGGTGTAGAAAAAGACATCCCACTTACCGATTGGGCACGCACAGGCGCACTAGGCTTCAGACACTACGCTCTTATTTTTCTCTCTTTGCATTTACATAAAAATAGTGCATAGTTTTTGATCAATTATTGCGAAAATGAATGAATGACTATATTAGGCAACGTAGTGTAGTAGAATATCTAATCGTAGGCCTTGCCCGACTATAGCATTCTTGCTGGTTTTGCGTTTAATTAGACGTGAATAACGCAGCACTGCCATGTTTCAGTTTGTGTGTTTGCTCTCCGAAAAGAAAAGAAAACGTAGCTTTCCGTTGCAAACAATGAAAAAGAAGGCAAAACATTAGAACGCCTAACAAGTAAGACAGTTGTGTTCGACTGTGACGTTACAATAGAATGCGCAAAAGTTTATTTTTGCAAAATATCCTTTTTTTGCCTTTAAGAGTAACGTTTGCTTTGTGGTAGTGCCCTTTGATCGGTCTGACCCAATTGCACTATCGACCGCTTTCAATGTTTTCGCAATGTTTGAAGCCGACATACGGACAGACCTGCTTAAAATGATTCAAAATTTTACACGTTTTGTCGGTGATTGGAACAAAGAAGCTACGCATATGGAACGTATATCATCTGCGTTATGGTGCTTATTCCTTATATGGTCAATTTATTTTTTCGTCTTTTTGTACATATCACCGAAGACTGAGGTATATATTCATTTTGTGAAAACGCCTGTCTGTCCATCCGTCCGCGCAATGTCTGTTCTAAATATTCTCTTGGCCACAAAAATGAAGCCATCGACTTCAAGAATGGCAATTATTGCGTGCAAGTTTATTATTAAAAATTGTCCATATTGGTCGAAGGACCCATCCACAGTACCTCGAAGACTGAGAACGCCTCTGTTTTTCAAAAGGAATAAAAAAATGATCTTTTGCTCATTACTTATAAACTACCGCGGGGAAATGTACAAAAATTTGAACGTATATTCTATGGACGATGCTGTAGTATGTGTACAAAAATGGGAAATATTGACCACGCCTACCCAATATTATAGCGTATCAAATAAAATTTTTTCTTCAACACCGTTAAAAAAACTCGCAAATTCGGAATGCACCTAAACGTGTTCGTACGTCCATTTGTCTGTCCGTCTGCCCGTCTGCCCAGCTGTGTACTATTTGTGGTAAACATTCTCTTGGCCACAAAAATGAACCGACGATGATACTGTCGAGATCATATAAAAGCCTTTTTTCTTCCTCCTTTTGTGACAACATCGGAGATGTTGATGGAAAGGTTCGATTCAACTCAACAAACCTATTTTCTTCTAAACGCGGCCAGAACTTGCCTATAAACATATTACATATATCGTTTATGTGTGTATGTGTTTAATAATTGTAGGTTTTCCACCTTTCACGACCCAATCATTATGGATAGTGAACGTTAAGATCGAAACGATACCATAAAGTATAGATAAAGGTTTATAGAAGACCAGATATGAAAGCGATATTAATTGATACGGCGGTCTATCTTTCTATCGATAGAGAACTTTTAGAATTGTCAAAATCGCAATATATATATGAATGTATTTGCACAAGTAAAGACGAGATGCAAGCAAACACACTTTACCCTCATTTTCAATATGTGTTTATTAATAATTATCGATCTGTAGTGCATTATCTTAACATACATTCTATTACAATTTGCGTGAAAATTCTTCTTACTCAGCCCAAAAATGTGCTCCCATATATAAATTTAAATAAAATAAAAATTCGAGCTTTAAAGCGAACGTAGTGCAGTGTTCGCTTGCATGTTATTGTCAATGAATTAATTAAAACAAACTGTGCGTATATGATAATCAACCCTCGTATAATAGGCGGACAAGTTGGATTGGTGCTTACCTAAGGGTGGGGTTATATAAAAAAAGAAAATATTGTGTCAGTGGTTATATTAACGGGGTGACTGTTAATACGAGCAACGTATTAAACTTTCGAAATGGGAACCTGTTAAAGTCGAACCTAATTATTAAATAAAGGCGGAGCTTTGCTTAATCATCCTACCCACTCAATGCTAAATTTCAATCTTTTAAGATTCTCGGATGGTCAGTATTTCCATAAAGTCTAAAATGAATCGACTTCACTTGTATTACGCAACGCATTAAGGTGATATTATATATTTTTATTATCTTAGGCTTATTAGGCTTCCGGAAGAAGTATGCAAAACGTAACGTGATGTTCATAATTTGGATTCGAATCGATCAGCTAACTACATGTACTGTTTATCAAACTCTCTTCAAGGTAAAATATTTTTTTCTAAATATAGAAAACTTACGCTCCATAAATAAACGAATAAAAACACTATAGTTCGTCATGGTCCATCTTACGGCAATCCGTTTAACATAATTATTCATACAACGAATTTTAACAGTCAGCCATTTTCAACAGCATTCATCCGGGAATCCAAGCTCGTTACTGTATCAAATTTCATTAAAATATTTCAAAATTTGCGATCTCTAGGTTGCCCGCACACGTGCATGAACAGATATCGGACGGACAGACACGTTTAAATCAATTTAGAAAATAATTCTGAATCTGATGTGTGTGTATAAAAACAATTTATCTCATAAAAAAAAAAAAAAATCGATTGCCCATGACCTGGACATGAGTGTACACTAACCATACAATTCCGTTTATGGTATCCAGAGACCAGCGGGTCAATGAATCTGTAAAATATATTGAAAGATAACAAACTTCGATATTATAGAGTATTATTTATCGGATGACTAATACATCCAAAATTAATAAGGACTTTTCGTATTTTTTAAGCGTGTGCGGATCGTTGTAAAACTCACAAGGACTCACAAGTACTCACAAGGCCCACTTTTTATTACACCGATCGATTCAAAAATTTATTTTAAGGCTATCCGTCCATCTGTCCGTCTGTCTATCTTGTTTTCTTGTGTTCAGTCCACAGATTGCACTTTCTGAGAGACATTGATGAAATTTGGTACACCAGCGTGTTTTAGACCATGGACATGGAATGCTATTGAAAATGATTCATATCGGATCATTTTTTCGATCACTTCCTAAATAACGCCTTATTTTAAAAAGTCGTTATATGAATAATTGTAGGGTAGCGTAAGGAATTTTATAACGGCTTGCGGTCCACTATAGTGCATTTATTTGCTTTTGTTCGTTTTATACCTGAGTAAATTCCGGCAACCCGGAGGCCATATACATCCGGCAGTGATTACGCACACCGTTGCCAAATTTAAGCATACTTTGAAAGCGCATTATCTGCAAACAAAAAGAATATCAATTTAAAATATGTGTCTACAGTAAAGCTCTTCAAATTCTGCCTCTTCTTTCAAATTTATATCTTAGCATTAACAAAAATTCTCGCCCCTAATTAATCATCGTAATTATAGTTACATTTTAGATTTAATTCTAAACTTTCCCATCGACATGCGTTGACTTCACTACTACTACAGGCGAGTTAAATATTAATTTGATACATGAAAAAATAAAAAAACTAATATTGAGCTTTAAGTGTTAACACCACCGTAAGAGTCTAAAAGAAAGCCTAAGTATTTTTGATAAATTCTTTGCAATGGAATGAAAGCTAGCAGAATAATAACATTCGGGCAAGTTTTACTTGAGTATTTACGATATCCATGAGTAATGAATTATTTGGAAAGAATTTTTCTCATATTCATTTCTGTCCGTCCGCCGATCGTTGAAGGGGAAAGACACATCATTTTACAGTTCGCAGTGAGGCAACTTGGATACAAAATATTCTAAGAAGAACCGGTTCCGAGAACCGGTATTCGTGATTGCACATTTTTTCATCGTCATGCGGAATTTCATGCAACGGTAACAACGAAGAAATTTTCAAAGTTTATGGAGATGCATTATAGGTCAAAAGGTTCGCTGCTGGAGTTTATGATGTCTCGAACAGGTCTCGAAGTGTACGGCCAGTTGAACCCAACACCTGTAGTGTGCAGGAATTATCGCAAAGCCTTAGGTGCAACTGAACAAATATACATGGACGTGGAAAGAACTATGGCGACCGCATCAGTGATTTGAGACAAGAACAAGAATATCCGTCGATCGATTTCCTCTTTACTGCTATCCAGATTTCGTGAAGATCCATATCATAGCAGTTACTGCTGAGTTATAACATCAGCAATTACAACGAAAAAGGAGGGAACTTCTAGTCCCCAGGAAGGGTGCGATGCTGCAAAATGACAATGCCTGACCCCATACAACGGATATTTTCCCCCTCCAATTATGATCTTTTCATATTTTTTGAGCATTATTTGAGAAGTAAAACATTCCCTCCTGTAGAAGGTGTTGGGAGGCACCTTGACTCAGATTTTGCTTCGCGATCACAGTTTTTTCTATAAGAAGGCGATTGACGGCAAATTGTCAATTTCGCGAAGCATCTCTAGTTGACTGATCTCTGCGGGATATAAAAAGAAAAAGAAAACTTGGAGAAGTGCGTAGGAGTAGGAAAACTTTCCCTTTTTTGTGTGCCTGACGATTATTTAAATGAAAACATTCAACTTTCAATCAGAAAATCATTCTTCAATTGAGTCAGCGAAAATCCCATACGATTCGCCGTAATGAACGTTATTTTAAGGATATTTTAAGAAATTAGGATGAGAACAATCAAAATTAAAGGATTGTGTTGTGGGTAACTTTTCGAAAAAATCTGTTTAAAGATTTTTATTATCGAACAGGATAAAAAGAGTTACAATACTTGGCATAGAACTAATTCAGAATGAAAAACAAAAACAATGCAAGTAAGAAAGCTGCGAAAGTACGGCTGGAAGCGAATCTCGTATACCCACTACCATTAAAATCTTTAGCGCGCCCTTGCTTCTACTTATAGCCATAAAAAAGTTAACTGAATAAAATATTTATGTTTCACTTAAACGTATTGCTAAGAAAAATTAATCTCCCACCATCATGACGTCCACCACAATTAAATTAGAACTAGAATTAACTAACACTTAACACACTTTCGTATTCTGCTCCCTAAGCCCTTTTATATGATATCCATACGGATGTTATTTTTCAGAAAATATTTGTCCACCATGTCGTGACGTCGACCACAATTAAATTAGAATTGACGCACTTAGGTTTTCGCATTCTGCTCTCCAAGTCCTTTTATTTGACACCCATAACGCTGGTATTATTAAGAAAACATTTGTCCACCATGTCGTGACGTCGACCACAATTAAATTAGAATTGACGCACTTAGGTCTTCGCATTCCGCTCTCCAAGTCCTTTTATTTGACACCCATAACGCTGGTATTATTAAGAAAAAATTAATCCATCAGATCGTGATGTCCACTATATTTATTTTAGAATTAATACTTTTTTAGGCAGATAATATATCTTCACTTGAGGAACGTAAAACGCCCTCAATGCATCTCGATGATCAATACATTACAGCAAGGCTGTGCATGGGCTTAGTATGATCAACACGTGAATATGCCTTCATTGCGTGGGCTCATCCCTTCTTGCATCCGTAATGCGATTGTGCCTCTGTACTGGACATGGCGTGGGACAAACACAACAAATAAAAATAATATAGTGGAACACGGCCCACCATTAAATACTTTACACCACTTCGCTTAATATAATTCTTCATATAAGATGCCGTATGGAAAGTGGTCGAAAAAGTGGATCGCTCCGAATCATTTTCAATAGCGTTCGTCCTTGGGCCAAAACAAGTCGGTGCATCCAATTTCATCAAAATATCTCAGAAATTTCGGCCTGTACGTTCAAGACAAGAAAACAAGCAGGACAGACGGACAACCAAGCTTACATCGATTCAAAAAATGATACTGAATCGATCGATAATATAAAAGATGTATCTACGTTAAGTCTTTCTGCGTATTACATACGCTCGCACAACATACCATGAGTGGTGTAGGGTGTAATGAGTTAACACGCTCAAAGCTTCCCCCAGCAACTTCAGTTAGCAAGTTTTTCAGTTAAACTTCGCCTTTATTAGGACATTAAAACATAAAATCAGACAAAGCGATTTACAGAGCCGAGCAAGATCGTAGAGACAAAATATACCCCACGCAGTATCGTCTAGTAAGTCATTGTGTATGCAAAAAATGAAATGATTATACATAAATAAGATGAATTACATAGACGTGTAGCTGTCAGTTTGTGCAAATACCTATATTAAAAGTGCTTGGTCTGTGCTTGGTCTTACACACAAATGTTGTACATATATATTTGTTTATCAATGCGTAGATTCATGTAGAAGTGGTGAGTATTAGAAATTCAACCCTTACTTGCATTTCTCAGACTATTTTTACAATGCTTTGATTGCCGAAAATAAACTTTCTGTCTTTCTGTCCTCGCTACTCAGTCCTATCTTTTATTTTATCATAAGCCGCCACGAATGTAAGTATGGAACTCTCTGCGACACACTAATGCTATGTATGTTAGCAACCGATACACGTAGTATTTTGTAATGGAAGAAAGCCGTGAAAGAAATTCTAAAGGATTTCATTAACAACACATAGGAAATCTTAAAATATTTTTAAATTATTTTAAATTTTTATGTAATAATTTTTAATTACTTATTTCTCTTTACTTTTTATAAATGTCGAAAGGAAAAATAATAATACACCTTCTCTAACAGTTGCTTGAGTTGCGAGTGAGAACACTTATTAACTGCGGCTTTCATAAAATGAAAAATAAACAAATTTAAAAATACTTGTTTACATATAAAAACAAACATAACTCAATACGACGATGTTGTTGCCGTGACGCCGTAAATATTTATCCTACCTTTCAATTATTTTATTACTTTTTCTACGTACTTTACTTAATTTAATGAGACGTCGTAAGGGACTAAAATTAAAATATTATCAATTCTTCTTAAATCTTATCTTAATTGTACTCTCTCTCTCTCCCGAGTAATTTTCATTTGTTTTCATTTCGTCTGTCTCTCTCCCTCTCTCCCTCTCTCTCGCTCTCCCTTTCTCTTTCATTCTGTTTCTTTTTTATTTTAGAGTTACCAGAATTTTTCAATTCTTTGTAATTCTTTTTTTTAATTATAATTTTGAACGAAAACATTTCGTTGCCAGTTGCTAAGAATACATGGTTTGTTTTGTATGTAATCGCTCGAAATGGCGTCAATTTGTCTTAAATATGAGCCAATGAATTTTAATCACTGAAGGACAAATATTTATTAACACAACTTAAATAATACTACATCGGTGAATAGATCCCCTGCAAGTGAATCAAAAAAAAAAAAAAAAAATTTGTTTTGATATAGTTCAACTTCAAGAGTAATATAATGAGTATAAAGCTTCTTCAATACATTGATGGCTTTTTTATACGTATCACCGAAACATTAGCGATATATTCATTTTATTAAAACATTTGCAAAGTCCACAAGGAGGCTTGAGAGAGAGAGAGAGACTCCACCAAGTGCATATATTCTTGAATCAATTTAGGCATGTCAGTCTGTTTGTCTGTCCGTCTATGTCATATCTCCTGGCCGCAAAAATGAAACTATCGACTTTAAATGTGACAGAAATATTGGAAGTTCTTATACGCAGATGGGTGGTAAAAATGGGCCAAATTGGCCGAAGGACACATCTACGGTAACACGTAAATTGAGAATACCTCTGTTGTTCAAAAGGAATAAAAAGTGGGTTTTTTACTCGTTACTTATACGCTACAGCAGATACAGCAGCAAAAAACTGTGAATATTCTGCGTATATTCTATGCGCGGTACTGTACTCGCTGAAGCAGATCGGGAAAAATAGGCCAAGCTTACCCAATATAATGGTGTATCAAAATGTAATTTTATTTTCAATGTCTTTATAAGGCACAGAAGCAAGCTTCAAAAACCTCATTAAGTATATAAATTCTTGGCCAGTTTCAAATTCGGAATATGACTAACCAAGTTGTTCCGTTTATCTGTCCATCTGTCCAAATGCGCAACTCTGTGGTAAACTACAAACTTGCAAAAGAATTTAAAAATTCCTCGTACTTTCAAGGAACTCGTCTATGGTGTAAAACCTGTGAACACTATTGCTTTCCGCCTTTTTTGCTTATTATTCATAAAGTACAAACCCGCACATTATACAAATTTCCATTTTTTTTTTTATGAAAATAGAAAAAGTCATCCACGTCCACTTAATATTATGCAGTAGTAGTATTATACAGTGCAGTTGTTTTCCTATCTTCTAAGACCACCCTCGATGGGTATAAAAGATTCGGTCACGATCGAATATAATTTTCTTAGTTCTCTTTCTTATCTGTAGCATTCTTTCGAGATTAGGACAAAATATAACAGCCACTGTGTAGAAGATCTTAAAAATACCGTAACTAGAGCACCAGTCCGAACTGCAATTGAAATTGTAAGACCGCCTTTTCATTTCACCATCAGCAAGCACGATGTCCATTTGGACAGCAGTTTTCTTATGACGAAATTTTTCTGCACCACAGTCAGGATTATGCCATTTTAAGTCTTTGGGATGCTAACTATCCCTTACAATGTGTTTGCATTTTTCAATGATGAAAAATAATTTTCGCTTTTTTTTTCCAATGTTTTCTTTAGTAATCGTCTCTTTTGGGCGTCCACGCCTTTCAGTATAAACGCTGTCAGCAGGAGCTCATTTGAAATCAGCCAACCATCGAAAAAGTATTGTTTTCGACGAAGACGAGTTGCAGACGAGTGCTAAAAATGGACCAAAAAAGTATTGTTTTCGACGAAGAAGAGTTGCAGATGGGTGCTAAAAATGGACCAAAAAAGTATTGTTTTCGATGAAGAAGAGTTGCCGTAACATTTTCCAAGCCAATGCCAAGTTTGAATGGTATTGATTTCCCTCGAAAATCAACACAAGAAACATGTTTTTTTTTTTCTTTTTTCTTGCTTTGAAATGAGCAAAAGTTCCGTCACTAACGTTGTTACGTTAACGTGTATATATGAAAACATTTTATTGAATGCCGCGATTCGAATTATTGCTTAACTTGAAATAAATTCCGATAAGTCCGTTGTAAGAAATCAATTGAATGCGTCATATATAATATTTTGGTTTTGATGTCAACGACAGAGAACGGCCTTGAGGAACAAGGAAATTCGAAGACAAGTCTTATTGGACGAACACCCAGCTCGAACTTTCAAACAACTTTCGATTGGCGATGAAGTGTGGATCTATTACCATAAAGCCAAGTGCAAAAGTCACAGATTAGTCCAGGTGTCCAGACATCCGCATCCACATCAACGGCGAAGTGACATATTCATGACCATAAAGTGGAATTAATGGGATTTCATGTTAACTTAAGATCATAATGAAAAAAGTTTGAATAATTCGTGTTTTTAAAGCATGTACTTGCGCGCAAAGTAAGCGTTAAAGTAAATAACGAAATATCAGATGTCTGTGAAATCAATGACCGCATTATACTCGATCCTTTGCTCTGCACTATGCCACTGACTGAAGATGTCACTGTTGCTACATAATGCGGATGGGACTGCTTTAGCTGCACGCAACAAACGTTAAGACGAAATTTCGGGATTTATTCAAATACTCCTCAATAACGTGCCTATACGGCTAACGAAATGGAATATAACCATGAATGCAGAAAAGTCAACACACACACATTTACATTACTTTTACTTTAAAAAAAAAAATAAGCGAAATAACTCTCCACCGTTTCTTAATGGCGATCAAATTTCTAAGTCTAAGTCTAAGTATCAAGTATCTAAGCATGCGTTCTAAGTGACTCTAGAAGATTGACGTGGAAAAATCATATCAGGGCAAAAAAAGCGCATGTGAAAATAAAAGCAAAACCCATATACTGGTTGATTGGGTGAAAATCAAAGTGAAGCCTTGAAAATGAATTGCGGCAAATATGCAAAGAAATTTTTAAAATCATTTGCACATATTGTATGCGACTTTGGGGTACTGCGAGCAAATCCAATATTGAAATTCTTGAACACTACCGATCCGTAACTTTGCTATTAATCACAGAAGCTCCATCTTCTTAACATCTTATAAACATATTCATATTCCCAAAGCAAAAGGAGAAATTAAGAAAAATGAATCATCTCGGAATTATCTCAAGTTAAGGCCGTCGCCATTGTCTCACATACAACCAAGAGCCCTAAAATAATCAGAAAACTCATTAACTTTTCGGTCACGTTTACACGTTTACAGGGAGAAAGGACGAAAACAGGTCTCAATCGTAACTAATAAATTCCCTGAATCCATGGATGGATAGTTAGTAAATTGCATAAAAAAGAAGCACAACCATCCCCACAATAAAATATAATACAAATATAACTTGAGGAAAAATGACACACGAAGAAATGCGACCGAGAAAATGCGAGACGAAGAATGAAGTGAAAGGAACGAGACATATCCGTACAACACGATGACGGCTAAATCGCGAAGCATGAAGAATGTGACGCAAAATTGTGCACGAAATCATGTCGACGCACCATACATTAATGCAGTGGTTTCCAACATGGGAGGCGCGCCCCCCCTAGGCGGGCGCGATACTGTTGCAAGGGGGGGCATGTAGCTGTTTCCAAAATATCATTTTCAAATACAAACCAAAAAAGTCAAATAGGTGTCAAAAAAATGAATCAGCAGTATACGTAATCCACAATCCTCGCCGCGGATTTTTGGTGTACAAATGCTAAAACATCCAATTCATACTCTTCTTCGAATCGAAATATCTCGCTTTCGCGTTTCGAGCCGAGTACCGGTGGGGCGTGGAATCAAAAGTTAAGCACTTGCAACATCCCGGTTATTCTCGTGCTTACTCGCGCCAAACTTCAGTAAACAGAAGCATCTGATTGTTTCGGTTTTTTTTTTTTTTTTTGGTTGTTTTTTAAAGGGGGGCGCATTAATTTTTTTTTTAAAAAGGGGGCGCCGGCACAAAAGGTTGGAAACCACTGCATTAATGTTTTTTAAAAAAAATTTGCTCCGGTTTACCTTATTTCCTGATTAGGCCGAGAGGTATGGAAAAGGGATGGAAGCAAAACGAAGAAGTTTCCAAAAATTTCAATAACAGAGAACGTAAAAGTGGCACAACACAAACTTGTAAAGATTGACGGCATCGATATACCTCTAAGACGTTTCCTTCGACCGAGTCTAATAACATTTGAAAGTATATTCGGAAATTATGGCTTAAAAGCAATAAAATATAGCAAAAGCATTTTAGAAACTCCTATAGAACAACTTATGCCGCAAAATGTGAATAGTGCAGATATTCAAACTGAATGCAAATATGACAAACTACCAAGACAAGAAACTGGATTAAGAGAATAATTCAGAATTACAAGAATTGTTTCATTGAATCGGATCGAAGAAATTCGAGCATTAACGACGCTTGTACCATAAGTTATAAGAAAATAGTGAAGAAAGAAATAAAGAAATAAGATAAGAGGAAAATAAACAAAGGCTTCGCGTCGACTACCAGAAACCAAATGCACTCGTCATACCTGATAAAGGCTTTAGCTAAGATGAGACATTGGTTAACTGAGGTCATAACTGATACTTCGCGTTAGTAGACCTAAGGATCGCATTCTATCAAATGTCTGGCATGGAATAAATTATATTTGCAATCAACAATTACAAACATGACGTCACGCAACTAGATGATATCTTACGAAAACGGAGAAGAAAAACCTCTTACATTTACATTGACAACAATTGTGCAAATTGTGCCCTCTGAGGACATGAGGAAAGTAGTAGTAAACTATGGAAAAGATTTACTTGATTACCAATTAGGTAAACGGAAAGGGGTTTCAAAACCGAAATTTGAATTTCTAGAATTTCTAGTACCCAAAAAAGATATCGACAATGATCGAGTATTATTCGTATACCAGTATTCTAAAGCAATTAAAATCATTCTTGGTACACTATAGAAGATTGATCCCAAGAATCTCAAAAATTACTTCCCACTCCAGTTAGTTTGAAATAAGCTAAAAATACCTTTGATGAGCTAAAGAATATTTCAACTTCACACGTTGCAATCCTTGCGTATGCGAAGAAATTTCAATTCAAAGTTCGAAATCGGAGCCATCTGAAATGATCATAACAAACTCATACCATTTATTTTGCGAACATTAAATAAAGCAACAAAACAAGAAGAAGGAAAGAATAAAGCAACGAAAGGGATATGCCAGCAATAACGTGGGCGTTAATATCCTTCTCTAACTACACATATGAATCCATTTATGTTACTTACTATACTTAATATATTCCCGGACTATTTGCTACTAACCTCTCAAACGCCATATGGCAACAGTAAGATGAAGTAATAGAAATGGATGATGAAAGAAGTCAATCGTGAACTTAAATAGAAATTAGGTAGAATTGATTTCATTACCGACGCATTACCACGATATACATTAAAGAAGACGAGGCCACTTTCATGAAGCAATACACTTACTCATCCCAATTCAACACTGTGTAGAAAGGTCCACAGAAAACCTTATGTTCTAACCTATGCCTAAGAGTAAAAGCCTCGATAAATGTTTTTAAGAATCAATTAATAAATAATCAAAACAGAACAGACTACGTCCTACCAGATGAAAATAATGTTTCCTGAGTACTACCATCACATCGTTGAAGAACAGATGTCTCTAAATGCTTCGCATAGGTAACTGCCGTAAAAACTTAACGCCACGGTGCTAGACAGCACACAGAACGAGCAAACGTATACTCAACGCTGCGGGAATGATTAGTCCCCGAGTACTAAATGGGGACACGTATATGGACGTATCTCCTCCATCTTAATTTCCGCGTTTCTTTGGACCAAACAGCCGGTTGCCATTCAACACCACATCAAGCAAGCAAACAGACTCTTACCGCAGTTTCGTCCAACCATGAAACTTCCGCAATGGGCCCTTTTCACTGCCAGGCCGAAGCAGAAATAAGAAAAGAACAAAGCAACGAAGAAAGTAATAACAAAAGCCTCTGATCAGACTTTACAGATCCCATATGACCTGAAAACTGGCTACACGATGGCATGGGCGACGTTGATTTTTTTCCATTTTCAGAATAAAAATAAAAATTTACATGGTGTAGATGTTGTACTTTATTAGTAAGAAACAGGAAACACGGAAAGCAAGAATGTTCACAGTTTTTTTTCGTATAGGACTACAGGCGTTGCATGCGTATCCTTCAACTTTGACTTATGTCATTTTCAAATTCTTTGCAAATTTGTAGACGATATCTACAGTTTTGTGGCCGGTAGAATGTTTACCATATTACTACAGACACTACATAGTTGGGCGGATGGACAGATGGACATTTGAACGGACGGATATTCTTAAGTGCATTGCGAAATATGAGTAATGAGCAAAAAACCCACTTTTTATTTTTTTTGAAAAGTCGAGGTCTACTCATTTTACATAGTACTGCACTTTCGACCGATTTTGACCATTTTTAGCACCGGCCTGCGTGCAAGAACTTCCAGTGCCAAATTTCAAGTCGATAGATTCATTTTTCCGTCCAGGAGAATGTTTACAACAAAGATTATACGGACGAACAGACGGACATGCTTAAACCTATTCGAAATTTGATGATAATCAAGAATATGGATACTTTGCGGCGTCTCTGAATGTTCGCCGTGGACGAAGCACACGTTCTGACAAAATGAATGCACTGCTCATGCTTCGGTGATGGGTATAAGAGTGGTTGATCTTGATAAAGTTTCAGTAAAAACAATTGCAGAATAAGTAAGAAAATTATTTTCAGTTGTGTTCGGTGAATTTTTTACACTCACTACCTTTTGGAAATTTTTGTCGCTTTATCTGTTGTAACATGGGGGTAATGAGCAAAAACCCATTTTTTACGTGGCACTGTAGGCGTGGCCTTTCACCGATTTCGACCATTTTCCATAATAGACCTACATATTTGCTACCTTGCCATTTACCGCAAGCATTACACAAATGGACAGACGGATGTGCTTAAATGAATTCGGAATTTAACGCTGATCGTAGATATATATACGTTAGGAATTGTCTCCGAAGGTTTCTTTGATGATAGGTACAAAAATATGAGAAGCGTAAAAGCTTAAAATTACTACAAGCGAACTTTTATCTTTTCATCAAAACCCCCAAAAGGAACTCCAGCATGCTTATAGACAATCCATCAATCATGCGAATGTCCTATTCAAATAATCTATGGATTCGCAAGAGATTAAATACCGATTTTCCGCCTGTTACTCACTCTCTCTCTCTCTCTCTCTCTCTCTCTCTCTCTCTCTCTGTCCTTGACTCGCTTGCCCCTATCTGCCCAATTTCTTACTAAATATCAATTACTTGTAATAGAGAGAGAAGAAGCTTTTCTAAGATCCCTTACTGTGCTAAGCTATTGCATATAAAACTGATAGTGAGAGTTATTTTAATCTCCTATTTCCCTTCCACATGTATTATTGTATTTAAATTGTATGTAATAGAAAGAGATAGATAGCATATGCCCCAAAATCTCTTTCATTTCGATATGTTAGATATTGCGTTTGCAAATATTTTATCAATTTTTTGCTGAAATATATATCTTATGTTATGTTAGGCTTACGATGTGAATAAAAAAATTTTAAAGATTTTATTATTAATAATTATTATTCACTCTGCCCATGTGCTCACAAATCTACACGTATTTCTCTTTATAATGCCATTAAATTAAAATTTCTAATTGCATTGATATCCGCCATTGAATATTTTTCGCTGTTACTACATCTGCAATAAAACATATTGTAGTATGTATATATGGAGACTTCGTAAATTTATATTCAAATAGATACAGAAACGAACATATATATATATTTTAAATAATTTCCGTTAATGAGAGAAAACATTTCATATAATTTTGTTACTCCATGAATTCGCCTTAAATTCTTTTCTATATGTTAAAAAGCAAGATAGTAAGCATATTATTCCCCACACTATGATATATTGTCATCTCTTTTCCTCTTTTTTTTTATTTTATAAATAAAGGCGTTGCCTTACATTTGCCGTAACAATTTAAAATGGCCGCAAACCCTAAAGCGTTTTAGCGTCGGTTTTTTCATTTTAGAAAATTCTCTTTTATATATAAATCGTTTCTGCAATATGCGAAACGTGAACGATATAAGAAATTAATATTGAAATGAATTAAATGACATGAAAATTGTTGTTTATAGCGTAAGCATAGCACAGCATATTTGTTTTGCACATGTGAACCTTTAAAGGAACTGAAAAATTTAACTCGACATGATCAATATAACGTTACGATGTATTCTCTTACTAATATATTTAAAAGATTATTATATATATATATATATATACATGTATATATATATATGTATATATAAATGTATGCATGGATGTATATATGTATATATATATATATATATGTACGCATGACCGGAGAATCGAGACGTCTTAAATTTATCATCCCGCCTGTAATACACCAAAATGATGCAGCATTTATTTATGTTACACCCACCACCGCAGCACAAGATGGCTCTTGCTTTTGTAACGCACAGATCTATAAATTAAAAATTTACTTAAAATATATATATTCTTGAACAACGCTACTTTATTATTATGGCAAAATTCGTTATTGAGATAGAAACGTAACGTAACTTGACATCTAATCGCTTAATCCATGGAACTGTGATATGCTCTTAATTGAGCCCACGATAACTACACAATTGAAACTTCCTATGTTCTAAGGTTCCATGGCGATCGAGGGCCAATTAAAAAAATATATATTTTGTAATTTGTGTACTTTGGCTTGACATGACCCGCATCAAGAATTCGCCAAGAGGCGAATATGAATTTCTATTTCGTTCCTTAAGCGACAAATAAACTCAAATCGATAAGAGCTTCCATCAAGATAATAAATCGCTTATTCAGCTAATTAGCCATCGAAATTTCTGCAAACTTATTAAATTGGCTTCCATTTGAACTTAGACGCTTGGACCAATGCAAAAATAACTTATCGAAGCGTCTTTTATAAGCACAGCACAGCTCTGCAACCTTTGCCTGATATGGATAAATATTTGTTTTCCCTATGACACAAGCTCGCGAAAAATACAAAGGACTGCACGCATTTAATTGATGCATTACAATGTCCTCAGGCAAAATAACCATGATGCAGATTAGGCGAACGATTAACATAGATCGTAGAGCCGAGTATTCTTGACGGTTCCATTTGGGATTTAGTTGAGTGTCATGTAATAATTTTTATTGCAACCAAATTAAACTAACTATGGAGAATGTGACCTAAAACAACTAATACAACTGAAATGGAAACGAAAAAGTATGCCAAGAGTTATGAAGTCGCATGGGAGACGTTAGTAACATTAACACTATTATCAGCAGACACTACTCCTCCTGATTAGAGCTGCTTTCAATTTTGTGCCTTGCATAGATAGCCCTATGCACGGAATTCATTTTCTGCCCAAGAGATAGGAGAAGTAACTCTTAGCGAACAGTGTGTGTACTACGATATAGGTATGTAAAGATATATATACCGTTTGATACCTCACATATGTGTCATCTAAATGGATTGTTCATAAACCTGGCCCGGGGATGAGAGAAAAAAATTATTGCCTTGTCCACTAGAACGCAAGATAGATATCAGCAAACTAACAGCATTCGTAGATCCAATGAGTTTCGGTCAATTTGGGGAATTGGCCGAGTTAGAGAATGATATAAGACTTCTGAACATTGTGTTTGCGATGTTTTGAAACAGAAAAATCAGAAAAATATTACCTACATATCTGCATTATATGCATCCGATGCCAAGGATTAATTGGACGATCTCAAATCTAAAGCATATCAATAGAGTATTGATGCACTAGACAGCAATATTAGATTAATTTAACAGAGATTATGTCAATATGCCATAACCCATAAAGTGAATAACTGCGTGAATATATATTTTCGTATGTGAAAAAGTTCTTATGCTTGAGCCAAAGCTCTTATGCTGAAACCAAGTTTGCCACACTGGCTGCTTATGGTCGACGCTTGGAAAAATTGCCGAACTATTAAAATCGTGATGCTTTAAAATGACTTCGCTTAGTCCGCAGGTTATAAAACAAAATATAAGGGATTTTTTAATCGTAGAAATAATGATGTAATATAATGTCCATCCGTCCGATTGCCTTTTTATTGGTGCCGTAGCATAAATTTCAACTTTACAAATTTGCCCACAACTGTTATTTGTGTAATACTATTTTTTTATGCATGACAACCTTGAACAAGGAAATGTGTATGATATCCAATTGAATTTAAGCATTAACTTATCAACGGTACTTTTAATAAAAACTATAAAAATCGAATAGGATTAATGCTTAGTGATTAAAGTGCATGGCTGATCAAAAAACCTGTTTTTTATGTGTCATCAAAGGTAAAAAAAAATTTTTTTTTTTTGCTACAAACGCTTTTGCCTTACTTTGCTTGTTAAAAGGGTCAATATTTCGGAGAAAATGTTGTTGCTTATTAAATAAATGGATGCTTTAGGTTTTCTAAAATACTTCTGAAGAAAATAAATCGTTAACCATAATTTCTTTGCCAAGCGCTCGAAAAACACTGCCTGGTTCGAATGAATCCCTACTGGGGGATGAAATTACACCATAATGTCTCACATGTTGATTCTTAGCTTTTTTAATACGTTAACGGGCGTTTTTAGAATCTACTCATCTTCATTTAAAAGCATTTTTTTGCGTGACAGATCATTAAAAAAAAAAGGAAAGCAATTTCAACAAACAAACAAAAACATGTTAGTCTAGCTTTATCAAAACAACCGTTAAGGGGCTATAAAGCTGAGCGTGATTCGAAAGATAAGGATTTCTAGCAGTACTTTAAAAGACTGAAATGATGTTTTTGTCGTTTGCAGTAAGTTCGGCTATAACACTATAAACTTTCTGGCCTTTTCATACCCTACACCATTTTGGGATAGAAGGGTGTATTATGTTGGTGCGGATGTATGCAACACCCAGAAGGGCTTGAAACAGACTCACATTTTTTTATTCAAAAGTACGTTCTTCATCAGTTGAAGTTTGTTTTCCGTCTGCCTGTGTTGTTTTCTTACGCGTTTCTTCTTCTTCAAACGGAATGTGTATATATTTTTGACCAATTTTAAAATCCGGATCAATCTAAGCATGTTCGTCCGTGTAATGTCTGTGGCAGACATTCTCCAAAATTAAATTTGAAAATTTTTGTGTGCAGATTGATATCGAAAATGGCCCAAATCGGTTAGAGGACATGCTTGCAATACAACATAACCTGAGACTAACTGGGTTTTGAAAAACAAAGAAAAACAATTTACTTTTTTGCTCCTTGCTTATAAGCCACAATAGATAAAACGATAACAACTTGCACACATAATCCACGGGCGAGCCTCCATACGTGTGGAAAGGTGGAAAACATCGCCCACGCTTGCGCAGTAGTATACACTAGCGAAGTATAATTTTTTTTTTTTTGTCTTTTCTTGATTTTGAGAAAACGGTGAGCAGTGTAAAAGATTCGGTCACAGCCGAATGCAATTTTCTTAACAGATTTAGTTTTAATCTTATGTTCTTTCTTTGTTTTTATAGTTAAAGCAAGACGGGACTTTACAATTCACTTAATAAATTTTTCCATTATTACAGATAATTTTTGTTAATTTATAGATAAAACAAGTAAGAACTCTGCAGTCGGGCAAGGCCGACTTTTAGACACGTTACTACATCTGTAAAAGTTATACATTATTTTCATGAAAATCATCACACCGTAGAATGCCAAAAACCTCAACTAATGTGGTCGAAATTTAGCGAATTCAATTTATTTTCAAAGATTTTACTAATTTCCACTAGCTTCCGTCATAAAAAACTATGAAGTTAGACTTTGTCGCTATACAAGTGCTTGCTTTTCATAAGAAGCCCTTTATATTGTTGGGTCTAAATAAAAGACTTATTTGGTCCAAACTCTATATTGAATTACTCCTACCAGCAGCAAATTTTCATCACAAAACATAAAAAATTGAACATTTTTTCCTTAAAAGGGCTTATTTTTCATTAAGATCTTTTGGTGAGGTGGGTCCAGAAATTGGACCCAAATTGGATCCAAGTTCAGTAAGATTATTGTTTTCGAATTTCCATCAAAAATTTGTGAAAATTGGGTTTCTTTACCATATAAAGATTCTGTTTCCATAGTAAAGTTCTTAGGGCAAGGGGTTCAAAAAGTTCCCACATCCGATACTAATTTTTTACAGCAATTTAGAATGCGTAAATATTATTACTCGGCGATTTTTCTCGCGAAATTCTGAAATTTAGAATATTTTTTTTTATTTTGATAAGCTGTTGTATGGGGAGTTATCAATAAAGCGGTCAGATTCGAAGCAGTTTCAACAGCATGCGTTCTTGGGCCAAAACAACTCGGGCTTACTAAGTTTCCTCCTAAATATCTCGAAAATTGTGACCTGTAGGTGGAACAGAAAAATACATATACAGATATCAGACGGACAGACAGGCTTATCAATATAATAAAAGAAGCCCTTCTGGATGTTACATACGTCTGCATACATTTAATATACCATGTGCCACAAGTGGTGTAGGGTATAAAAATAAATTCAGTAAATTTGATGTATAAAAGTTACATCATTAACCAAACACTTTTTACATACTGCTACTGAATCGAAAATCAATTGATTTCTGTATGTGTTGGTGGAAATAACTCAGCGTAACAAAAAATGGCAAGTTGTTGAAAAAAGTGAAATCCGCCATTAAAGAGCTTCTTAAAATATGTCGAAGCATCGATAAAGAAATATAAAGGACGTTGTAGTCATAACTAAGGGAGCGATTATGATGATAAAGTGTTCGCTCAAGTTGTATATTAGAGAGAAGCTCAAGACCATTTGCCAAAATTGAAGAGACGAAACAAAATGTCTTTTCTAAATTGCGGTTGAGAAAAAGATATTCAAATTAAACAACCGCCTGGATATGAAGGGAAAACGCAAGGCCTCACACATCGGTTAAACTGAAGCATTTCGGTTCTTCATTTAATCGTTCATTCATCAAACTCGTATAGATTATGTTTGCATACAACCGCGTCCGCCGAAGTTTCTTGCTTGGTATATGGCAAGATTTCGCACAAGGGATCTTTGCAAACAGCAATTCTTGGTCCGAGTTAATCGATGCAGCCAATCCTACCCGCCTACGCTGGTAGACATGACATTGAGTGAGCAGGCAGCCTGATCTTTATGGATTCTATAATTTTATTACATAATGCTTTAGAATTATCGGCATTACGTGTGTCATTATGTTCACACTAACACTAGGATTATCCCTACTGCCTGGGATGCCATCCAACGACTTTTCCCTTTGAATTTATTGTGCAAGGGGGATAAGTTAATCCTGCACCACACTTCAGATGCAGATGGCCACACATTATAAAACGATAAGAAATATCAAGAGTTACGTGGTCTAACAAGCAAAAAGCCTATAGTGGGTCACGGCTCAACACTAAATACCCTACGCAACCCTAGAATTATTCATATGACGAGTTTCCGAAATAAAACGTTAGATGAAAAGCGCACGAAAAAATGGTTTGATTTGAACCATTTTGCCATTTGGTCCGTCCATGGGCCAAATCAGATCAATATACCGAACTTCATCAAAATTATCAAAAATTGCGAAAACAAGACGACTTACGTCGATGCAGAAAATGATTCGGAATCTGTCGGTATAATAGAAGACCTCGATACGGAATTTAAATTTCATAGGTCCCTGCTTTGGACCTCAACATATGTAGGGATTGTCATGAAAACCATGCCCTTACATGGAGAGAAAATCCAATTTCTACTTTTTTAAGATCGAAATTGAAAAATAATAGAATTATTACGAAGTATATGAAGTTTGCAAAATTTCAATCGTCTCATGTGAGGTTTCGTCCATCCTCCAATTTAGGGGCTTTCATGAAAAGTATGCCGTTGCGTGGAAGTAATGTGTAATTTTTAGTGTATTGTTACTAAAGCGAATGAATAATTGTATTAGGCGAGGCGGTATAGGGTATCTAATGGTCGACCTTAAATAGAAAAAATTATACATTGTTGTCATAGGACGAGTTAATTTTCGCAACTACCCTTACACGAGAAAGGGTCTAAAAAAAATTTCCTTAAACTCCAAACTTGGGATAAAAAATTTATGTAAGTCGATCACTATTCTGGACCAATTTGCATCATAACATATTGAAAATTGGACCTTTATAAAAGCTTTTCCTCTATTGTATGGAAGGGGACCCAAAATACGAACTGGCTTAGCATATATTTAGTAAAGTTTATTGTCTTGTTCAAGCACCTATTACTCTTCACATGTTTTTGGCCAAAAATATCAGAAATTAGAGTTTGGTTTAATTTTCACCAGACCCTGCTGGATAGTCAAATAGTTAATAAGGGCGATTTTAAAGTCAACATTCTTGGATTGAATTCCTAATGCGATTGGTGTATGGTCGCAGTTATAGTGACCAGAGCGCTCAGCAAAGGCATAACACTTGCCGATCGGGTATACACACCTTTCTCTAGCTCTGTACTCCTAGATTCTTCTGACTGTCTTTGTAATACACGACGACATCCCCTGAATGATTGATCACTAAAACATAAAAGAAGAAAGGAAATGTGATAAGGGATCGGAAAGATAGATGTATATGGTCCGAATGTGGTACAGTAATGTTTTATATAAAATCATTATTTTGTACCAATTTTCATCATAAAATACCGCTGCTCTGAAAAGCTGTTTTTTTTTTATAAGAAAATTTTTGAGAGGCGGGGATTTAAAAAAATGGCAAAAAAACTCAGGCGGCAGAGGCTTCAGGCGATTGTTTACTATAAAAAGGATAACAGCTGGTACCAAAACGCACAACAGAGAAAACTTTTGAGACGATAAATGTAGAAGTGGTAGCCAAATCAAATAACTAGACACTAGCAATGAATTAGGAGAAGTGAAGAGCGACAAAAGAGAAGAGCGACAAAAACAGAAGTTGCTCAAGTATACAACTTTTCTGGTAGCAAATTCAACAACAAGCATTCAGTTCGATTTCACATTGATTGAATAAATCAGAGAAGAGAGAAGAATGAAAATTAAAATCGTCCCATAAGATAGTACGAAAGTCAATAAGAGTCTATATCTTTTTGTCGTTTACGATACGATCAAGGAAAACCGTCTCTCTATTCATTATTTAGAAATATATGCGAATGTTTTGACCGGTCCCACTAAACATAAGCGAAAACAATAAGTTTTCTTCTTAGGGTTTTTTTATGATTTTGTATCAATTAATTTAATCTATTAATCTATTAATCGAATTGTCCTCTTGTCCAGGAAAAGAGTAAAAGAGAAAGCAAATATGAGAGAGTTTTCACATTGTGATGTTGTTCTTATGTTATTATTATTCCTAAGAGCATTTATTCGGTTTACCACTATCGCTATCGCTGTGACTGTTTTCGTTTCTTTTGTGTTCTTGTGCGTTTTGGTTGTTGATGTTACTACTATTGGTGTTATATTATTGAAATTCCTTTTGTTGCTAGCAATATTATTATGCTTGTTGTTGTTGTTGTTCTTATTAATCTTATTGTAATCGTGGACGATGATATTGTTATTGTTGCTGGACATTGTTATTGGTATTGGCGTTGCTAACTTTTTTGAGAGATCATTATGATAACATATTTATATATATTATGTAGTTCGATATATATCTACAAGTGGATCACATTCGCTGGAAATATATATATAAGTGTATATATAAATATATAAAATATAAATTAATATACATGCACTCAACTCTTTCTTTCTTTACAGACGGTCCTTTTTTACCCGATTTTGAAATCATACCATTCACCTATAACACTTCAACATTATTCAAGCACGAAACCCCAAAAAACATTTTTTTTTTAATTCTTCATTTAGATGAAATCCGACAGTTGTGCTAGGCATGTCTGACATGTCTACTGATGACAGCATTTTTAGTCAAGTCAGTAATAAACCCGCTTGGCTTTTATCAAGTAGCGATGAATAGTTGTGAAATTGATTTCTATTCTTAATTTCAATCTTTCAATTTTTCCACGTTGTAGTTATGGACTGAATTTTCACTGCACATTAATTTTATTAATTTTTTTTTTTTTTTTTTTGTAATAAAAATGGATTTCATTTTTTTTTTTTTGCACACTCAGAAAATATTTAAAGTTTTTTTATCTTACACGATTTTTTGAAATTGTGAAATATGTCCCCAAATTGATGACATCTCACAGATTTTTTGTGAATGATTCTAAGAGTGTGACTATCGTGTAAAAAAAAGTTGAGTGTGCATGTATATTTATATATATATATATAAATATATTCATCTATTTGTTTATATATATTCATCTATTTGTTAATATAATATAGAATAGAAGAATATGTAATGCGATAATAACAACAAAGTGCTGCTCTGGAAATTGAAGACCCAAATCTGCGGATAATGGCCGAAAAGTTAAAAAAAAAAAATTCTTAGGCTTCTTGGTGAAGAAAGAAAACCTACAAATTTCTTTGCCTTCTTTCTTAGTTAATGATAAATATAAAAAATTCATTTTTCAATTTCATTTATGATCTATTTTCCTTTCCCTCGTACAGTAACTATTTTAAAAGTTGAATTTCCTATGAAAGTATTGCATATATGCTCTTATATATTTAGTTATATGTATATATATATATATATATATATATATATTTATATATATACTGAGGAAATTTTACCACAACCCGTTTATTTTCCATTTTATACAGAAGAAGAGAAAAATGAAAATTGCTAACCCCGCCTTAACTTTGGCTTATTTTGACAAAGTGATTTACCTCTGCTTCACGTTTTGTACTAAAACACCCCATCGATTCGTAACGTGGCAAAGAAATAATAACAACAGAGCAATATTTACCTATTCATGTATACGTAGAACACGTAATAAATTTGAAAAGGAAAAGAATGGAGAACGAAAACAATAGCAAATGCAGAGACAGTGCAGCCATTACCTCCCAATAATATTTGTAAGTGCAAATATAGCTGCGTTCGTGCAAACATATAAGAATGAATGTGAAACAAATTAAAACAAATAACTGTCTGTGTATACAATGCACATACATATGAAGTATTATTTGCTAAACGCACACAAACCAAAAACAGAAGCAAACGCTATAAAGCAGAAATAAGCGGCAATATACGAAAAATGGCAAAAACCCGAATGCCGTAACTGTACCAACAACTCATTTATAGTCATTTTTTAACATGAAGTCGTGTACGACAGCAAACCAAGCAACCACCATTCCTATGAAAAAAAAAAATAAATAAAAAAATAAAAAAATAAAAAAATATATATAACACAACACACCACACCATGCATTAAAATCGTTTACGAAGAAAACCATGCTCGCGTATACGTATCCAACAACACCTCTTTCGCCTCTCTCTTGATGCACAAAAACACAAATTGAACCAAATACAATAACCGAAGAGAAAATGAGAAAAAGCGAAACCAAGAAAAACGGTAAAATGAAATAAAAATGAAGAAAAAACTTGTTGTAAATTTGTACAGACTCGGCAATAATATGGCGTCGTCGTCTATCAGCCTCGCGCAGACGATAAAAAATTTATAATGAAGTTGATATTTAATGTTAAGCGAAGAGTAAAATGATATATATATATATATATATATATATATATATATATACATATGAATGTAATTTAGAATTGTTAAAATGAACGAAAATGTAAATGAGCGAAAGAGAGATAAAAAGAAATTAAATGGGAGAGTAGATATGTACGCAAACATTGCATTTGCATTCATTTAATATATTGACCTTTTTTTTTTTTTTTTTTTTTTTTTTTGATTATTTAAATACTATCTACGCACAATACTGACGGTTGATGGATTCGATAAAATTAATAGCCAACCAATCGTTCCTTACGATCATAATTATGAGAATGCCATAGATTGCTCTATTAAGTTAGCTCGTTAAAAGTTCTTAATATACCATAATTTCATGGAGAGAATGGGCGACATATTGTTCTTTTTCTTTTTAGTAACGAAGGTTAGATATGGCCTAACGTACACATAGGGTTGATCAAGATTAATCTTTTGAATCTTTTCAGAACACATTAAGCCGTTTCGATAAATTTGCGTGCAAAATAAAAAAATTGCAAAAGCTGAGGTAAACCAATGAAATCCTGTACAATATATAAAAATCATTAAATGTGATCTGTGCCTTTGAAGCGGGATAGGAAACCGGAAACCTAAGCAGATTTTTAATCTTCATTACCGCTTTCAATCAATAAATAAAATTTAATACACGTATACACGTACGTCCATAACAATTTTTATATATACTATGTACATGCATTGTTTATATATATTATATATGCAACATATATACATATAGGACGTTTTATTTACAAGACATTTATACATATAGGACTTTTTGTCATAAGACAAAGCGAATAAATATATGATACGATATTTACAATAAAATCTCATTTTCTATACGCTAATCACATCCATTTCTTTACCGAATACGATCCTGTATTTTCAATGCCTGTACACGTTCTTTCGATCTATACTCTCGTTTTCGCGTCTGACAAATATTTCTCCTTCTTTTGAAAGAACTGTGTGCCTAAAGTAATGTATAATTAGTCAGAACGTGTTCTCTTAACATAAGAAAATTTAACAAATATCCATGCGTACACCTTTCCTACTGGAAAATCTGGATATCTGGTCAAAAAAGTTATATTTGCGAATGCCTATAATTCCTCTCGACAATATATAAAAATGACACTTCCTTTCTTTAATTGGAAGTATGAGATCTAAATATTCGAAGGCCTTTTAAAACATTTTCCCAAGATCTTAATTGCACGTTACGCCTTTCTTTGTATTGCGAACACAGTTGAAACTAGATCACACATGATGAAATTGACTCTCCGAGGATCAACTACATGTACATATGCCGACTTTCAGCTTTCTAGCTTAAATTTTCTGATCGTGAGGACACTAAAGACAAACGGCAGAACTCTTTCGCCGTAACCGAATATATGCAAGCCTTTATCATTCCTCAGAACCGAGTTCATTGACGACTATTTATTTTGCGTTTTTGAAGAAAAGTGTTATTGAATGACCGAAACAACAATTAGTGGCCAGATAGCGAAATGTTTGGACAACGTTCAAAAGATCAAATGAATTATATCCAGTAAATTTTGGCATTCCCGTAGTAGTACTTTTGCTTAGTTTCTCTATTTCGCAAGAACAAGGCCCACAGCCAAGCACGGAGAGTAAAATGAGTTGGTTCCAATATATAAATGTTTGAAAAAATATCATAAAATCATATACACAGGTACAGATTGAGGAAAAACGGTTTATAAAAATCTCCACGAATTCTTCGAAAATGTCATTAAAGCTTGGTATCATAAATCGAAAGGAAAATGTTAGAAGCTCGTAAAGAGCTTGCGTCGCATATGCTAAGCCAACTTATTTTTTTGCAGGGAGGACATTTTATGCTTTTTCCATGTCCGTCTAAAATATTTCCACTGCATTAATATATATATATATTTTTTTGTTTCTACTAAGTTTTTTGTATGCGTCCATGCGTCCATGCGTCCATTCATGGCTGTATATTTCTGGGTGTTACAAATCAAAAGATAAATCTTTAAGTGAATTTTTTCGATAATAATTTTGAATAATCAGATTAATATACAAATCAAAAAAAAAGACATATATTCTTGCTCAACATAAGATCCTTAATCATTATCATTATCTCCACTTAACCGAAGACTTACGAGATTCATAATCGGAAAAACTGTAGTAAGAATAGGAAATTTGGAGCACCCCGTTAATGGTCTCAGTTCAAATTTGAGGCAGAATATATTCACAATGAATAAAACACAACGTTTGCCGCAATACACCTTAAGTTGACATCATTCTTGACAAGAGTCTTGTAAATATTTTCAAATGTAATATTTATCGAGCCGATTTGGTTCAAAAGCAAATATAACTACATTTTTACTTAATCTAAAGTAAATCGAAAATCCTATATATGGTGTATCTCTCCTCTGATGATTATGTCAACAATGACTAAGTTCGTCTATCGCGAATTCTGGCAATCCTAAAGCCATAAAAATTACAAAGTATTTGTAAAGTAAATGTGGGCAAAACAATTGTCAGATATCGGCCGTTTTTCGCCTAAAAAATCTTATGAGTCTAGTATATGTGGCTAAGCATGTAGGTTGTAGTGTTTTCGAAGGAAATGTATGCCGTGGTTAGTATTTTTTTATCTGATCATCGGTAACGAAAACATTGCAAGTGCAGCATGCGGGCAGATGAACATATGTACATCGATTTGGAATCTTAACCTAATCAAGATGGGATGTGTAAGCCGAATTGACCCAAAAGCATAAATAGGTAGCTCATTAGCCCTAGACTCCTTGCTTCTACCTAATAATGAACAAATTTTCATCTTGCTCGGGCCATTAAATTGAACGGTCTCGCGTGTAAGCACGAAAACAATTGCGATGTGTCTGGGGCCTAAGAGCTTTAGATGCTTATCCCTGAGCGCTATAGACAGAATGGCAAATCGAATACACTCTCAGCGTTCACTGCTAACCATGGAAAAAAAAGTTAAATTTAATTTCAACCCGAATTGCTTATACTCGCCACCTCGCCACATAAAAGGTATTTTATTAGGTTTACATCGACTTTTTGAATTACATATCACGTGTCTCTTTTTCAATTTTTGTTTCAAGTAGACGTCGAAACTTAAGAAACTAAGCAAATAGAGTTTACAGGTTATGTAAACGAATCGTGCTCGTTTGCAATACACACCCACCCACACCAATAAACCAAATTATAGTTATAGTGAACGAGCGAGCATACCACACCCAAACAGCATTATTAAAAGCATAATGGAAACTTTATTACATATTATCAATAGGTCTACGGGGTAGATTTCTGTCGTAGAATTAAGGTATATTGAACTTATCGTTCCATTGGTAACAGACAGAAATATTTATGTATGGAATATAAACATATTTTTAGTCAACGCGTGGTTCAGAGTTCATTTAAGTTTGTCCATCGGTCCGATTGTTACATTTAATTTCAAATTCGAAGTAGTTTATATGTAAACATCTAAAATTAAAATGAGTTGATGGCTTTAAAAAATTTGTGCATGTATGACTACCTAATATATTATATACGATATTATATTATATATAATATATATATATATATATGATATATCTTGTAATCATATATACACATGTATATATAGATATATAATATATATATATATACATATTTATATATATGTATATTATGTAAAGCAGTCTAAAATATGACAGGTCAAGACGATTTCACGCATGACAGGCAGTGTATATTAGAATAGCTAGAAAAGGCAAACTCTTTTTCGATTCCCTTATATTCAGCGCTTATTTATACATTTCGGGCAAATTGATTAGACTCATCGCTTATTTATAATATTTATATTTTCTCTGTGTAATTCAAATATCATGGTTACGAGGCTAAAATTCTACGCGCACAAACGCGAATACACTATACGCATTTAAACAATTTGTCGTGTAGTTGTTGTTGTTATGTTTCGTGCTTGAAACATTAAGTGCTATAGCGAAAAAAAGAGAGAAGAATATATCTTGTGAGTTGAAATCGAATCTAAAGCACCCAACTAACAAGTGTTGGTTGAAGTGAAACATGTTTGACTTAATAAAAGAGTATAAAATAAAATGTTAGTAACTACACAAAACTTTTGTTAGAAAAGTTTTCCAAAGTGATGTGTTTCAGTTAATGACTGATATAAAGTGGGATCAATGATTGGATATATGTAAATATATATATTAAATATCGCTTGAGTATGTTACACTTTACGCTTTATATTGGAGACAAATTTCCAAATTTATCTCAAGATTTTAAGTCTAAGAATGTGTTCCTTTCATTTTGTATTGGAATTTATTGGGTGAACTCTGTCTTCATAAACTGCAAGGGTATTATCAATTCGTGTTAAAACGAACTGCAATTCTTATGATCATACATATAAAGTTGGATGAAGTGTTTTCTTTTATTCGGATTCATTTAGTGAAATGTTCAGCATATGATTGCTTGTATTGTTCTATGCATGTCAAGAAAAAATGTCATATGCATTCGCTGTGCGCATGTTAAATTAATGCTATAAAAAAAAAACAACAACAACAATAACTATACACATCAAAAGGCCCTAAAAAACTAATTTCAAACAATCAGGTAGTAAGAGAATGATTCACATGTAAACCCATACAAGCATACGAGAATATGTATGCATATATATATATATACAGTACACTACTACTACTATTAAAATGTAGCATTACGAGTTGGAAAATAAAATTCAAAAAATGAAAGATGAGAAAAGCGAACAACAATATGAAATCTTGTCGTTTGTTATACGTAAGAGGGGTTGACACGAAAGGCAAAAGAACTTTAGCTGATTATTCCCTGCGCGGCAGCTGTGTTTTTTCGTTTTGTTTTATGATATTTTTTCTTTCGCTTTTTCAACTAAGCACTCATATACACAAGCTAGGCTGCTTACACCTCAACTACCACCATTTCTTCCATTGCAAAGGAATACACACAATATACACACCGCTGCATAGTACACAACGGCACAAAGCTATTATTAATTTTGTTGCTTTTGTAATGTTTAGGAATGAAAGATTGTATGATATAATCACCCCGAAGTACGTTGTTAGTATGCGTTGGGCAAACAAGATAGACAAAAAAACTCAATAAATATATTTACATGCAATTAGAGTGAAAAAGATAACGTTACTTATATGGTACTCTTTTCACTTATACATTGCACTAGTGTACAGAATATTTTGTCTACAAAGAGAAACCAGTTTTTGAGATTACGTGTTTTAGTATAAATGCATGCGTGATGTATCGTTTTTTTTCTTCTTTTTTTTTCGATTAAAGCACATAGAGTTGCCGTTTAGTACGCGTATAGTCGTTGAGTTGAGCAGTTCGGTTGGGTTGGTGTGTTTTATAAGAAATTAGAAACAGTTTTTTCTATACTTGAGTTTATTTAAAGAAAAGAAGGAAAAAATCATGTCATACCAGACCTTTGTATAAAGGAAAATATAAATTGTAATAAAGTGAAAAATATATTAATAAAAAGCATTTTATTGCATGGATAGAAGTGAAATTATTTCTTGGATAAAGCATTTACATAAGAGCAGCGTCTTTCTTCATGGCTGCAAAAAGAGAGACTAATTAGAAAAAAAAAAAAAAAAAAAAAAAAAAAAAAAAAAGAAAGAAAGAAGATTGGGCCCGTGAATTTACAGGTGCTTGGCCTTAATTATTTTTCAAGTTTATTAGGATATTTGTTTAAAAAAAAATTGTTTGCCTTGCAATTAACGGCAGAAAACCGAAATGAGAGAAATCCTCTCATCACTACTTTTGATTACACTAAATATACAATACAACACCACCGTACACCACATATAACTATATGTGTATATATAGATAGATATATATATATATATATATATATATATGCTGTATGTATGTATGTTTATGTGTTTTTAGACATGTTCCCGTTTTATTATTTATAGTACACTTAAAAACGAAAAAAATCCCAAAATCCCCAAAAATAACACTGGTGATCTATTAAACAAAAAGGCAGACAATTTAAAAGCATACAGAAAAAGAAACTACGATGTTGCATGCCATGCTACAATTTTCATTTCGTTTAAATTCGATTTTACTTTAAACGATGGATCGTCGTGCTTTAAAAGTTTATTCAAGAAGGTATTTTTTTGTTCATTCATCATATTTTTTTTTTCTTACTTTTTTTTTTTTTGTTTTAGATTTCTTTGCAACTTTTCTTCCCCTTTCGTTTTAAAAACATGTTTTACTTATTGCTCTTTATTTTCTTTGCTGCTGCCTTGTAGTTTTGTTGTATGATGTTGTTATGTTTTGTTTTGTTGTATTTTCTGCTTGGCTCTGTGTAAGCGAACACATTTATTTGCTCTTTACTCTGTAAAGGTATATTTTCTCATTTGTTTAATATCTCTTTTTTTTTTTTTTTTTTTTTTTT